>CM050174.1:39546532-39634032 GCA_027410445.1 Discoglossus pictus
GTATATGCAAATAATATATAGAAATTGGTGGTAGATAAACAACGTAAAAATATGAGAAAATATATCATATTAAACAGGAAAATGTTAGAAAGAACACAGTAAATGTATAGGTGAATATGTAAGCATATGTATATAATGAAATACTAGCATACACTGTATATATACATTATGTGGTTATTGAATATCTATATTACACTTGTATAATCAAAGGGACCCCAAACTCATTCCCCTTCTCCCACTAAAATTAATTTTGTCATAAAATAAATCCCCTGTGATCAGCTGCAGAGTATCACACCATCATTAGTATTTGAATTTATTTTATTGCTCAAACTTTCTCTTTTTTGGGGGGAAAAATATCTTCTGCTATTGGTGCAAATGGCAATTAACCTGAAGATTGCTTGGGGCTCTTGGTAAATTCAGAAACGTTGCCCAATCATTCTTAACACCTTCTCTTTGCACTTGTTGTAGCAATGTTTCTTTTCAGTAGTTTGGCAGAGAGCCCAGCATTGTTGCCATGGGTAGGCCAGGATTCAGTGGAGAGAGGCATCTATGGTGACCATGTAAAATCATGCACTGTGGCATATGATTGCATACATATTTCTAATGGCCAGCTCTTGCCATTGGGCACCATGCCCTTCTGGGGTGAGGTCCAGGGTTAGTTGTGGGGTGACAATGTTCTGCCCTTTTTTTTGCAATAAGAGGAGATGAACAGGCCCAGAAATATAAATGTGAGTGGAGAAATCTCAGTGACAAGGCTCATATGAAAAGAGTTAACATTGAGGGACATCTGTGCTTACAATGACATTCTGTACCAGGCGCTGCCAGGGCTGCTGGCATGGGCCAGGACAAATTCCTGGTACCTTCCTAGGCAGAGCCTGGTAGCCTGGCACATAGTGTGCCCTGTACATCCAGACTGGCACAGATCATTCAGAACATCTCACTTCCTGTCACAGGATCTCCATGCCAAGAGTGTATTGTACACAGACAGAGAGGGGGATGAGAGAAGAGACAGAGAAGAGAGGGGGAGAGAGACATGAGAGGAGAGAGAAAGAGAGAGACAGAGGAGAGAGGGAGAGGAAGAGAGACAGGAAGGGATAGAGAGAGAGAAGCATGTGAGGAGAGAGACTGAGTGGTGTGATAGAGAGGGAACATGAGGATAAGAGGAGAGAGAAAGAGAGAGACAGGGGAGAGAGGGGGAGAGACAGGTAGGAATAGAGAGAGAGAGAGAAGCATGAGAGTAGAGAGAGAGAGAGAGAGAGAGAGAGAGAGAGAGAGAGTGGTGTGATAGATAGGGAGAGAGGGAACATGAGGATAAGAGGAGAGATGAAGAGAGAGACAGAGGAGAGAGGGAGAGAGACAGGAAGGGATAGAGAGAGAGAAGCATGAGAGGAGAGAGAGAGAGAGAGAGAGACAGAGGAGAGAGGGAGAGAGACAGGAAGGGATAGAAAGAGAGAAGCATGAGAGGAGAGAGAGTGGTCTGATAGAGAGGGAACATGAGGATAAGAGGAGAGAGGAAGAGAGAGACAGAGGAGAGAGGGAGAGAGACAGGAAGGGATAGAAAGAGAGAAGTATGAGAGGAGAGAGAGAGAGAGTGGTCTGATAGAGAGGGAACATGAGGATAAGAGGAGAGAGAAAGAGAGAGACAGAGGCGATAAGGAGAGGAAGAGAGGGAACATGAGGATAAGAGGAGAGAGAAAGAGAGAGACAGAGGCGATAAGGAGAGGAAGAGAGGGAACATGAGGATAAGAGGAGAGAGAGAAAGAGAGAGTCAGAGGAGAGAAGGAGAGGAAGAGAGAGAACATGAGGATAAGAGGAGAGAGAAAGAGAGAGACAGAGGGAGGGAAGAGGAGAAGGAAAAGATAAAGAGATAAAGAGAGACCCAGAGAGATAGAGAGAGTGAGAGAACTTGATGGTAAAAGGAGAGTATTGTGTTCTAAAAGAGAGGTAGACAACAAAAGGAAGGTACAGAAAGAAAGAGGAATGGACACGGAGGGAAAGAGAGAGATTGAGAGAGAGAGAGAATGATTGAGGGGTAAAGAGAAGGTTGTAGAAGTCTCCAATCTTAAAGGGACAGGATGAGGACAGCATGGAAGATGAGAGGGAACAGTGTGCTTGATGAAGAAAGGAGGAGAGAGAGAAAAGAGCATGAGGGGGAAAGGAGGAAGTTGGGGAAGTGGAGAAAGCATGGGAAGAATGAGATCCAGGGTGAAGAGTGAGAAGGACAGAAATGGAGAGAAAGTGAGAGCAAAAGAGGGGGAAATGGGAAATTTAAACAAAAATTCTTTAAATATTACAGAATTTGATTAATAATATTAAGGAAAATCTGCTTAAGCGAGAGTTGCTGTTTATTGGATGAGCCGCCTAAATCAGTTAATTATGTGAGTCAAGTTATAGAGCTCTGAGATTTTATTTAAAAAGAGAAAGCACTCTGTGATGTATTACATACCCAAATGGGGATGCCACAAAGAAACAATTTTCCTGTCCCTTTAAGATAGGAGGCAGATGATGGAGAGGAAAATGCTACAGATGGTGAGAGAAGGAAAAGAGAGAGAGAGAAGATATATGAGAGGGAAAGAAACTGAAGGTGGAGAGACATATACTAGAGGGAAAGAGAGAAAACAATCTGTCTATGTACCTTTCTACCTACCTATCTATCTATCTGCCTATCTATCTATCTATCTATCTATCTATCTATCTATCTATCTATCCACCCTTCTATCTATCTATCTATCCATCCATCCATCCACCCTTCTATCTATCTATCTATCTATCTATCTATCTATCTATCTATTTATCTATCTATCTCTGTATCTATCTATCTATCTATCTATCTATCTATCTATCTATCTATCTATCTATCTATCTATCTATCTGTCTGTGTCTATCTATCTATCTATCTATCTATCTATCTATCTATCTATCTGTCTGTCTGTCTGTCTATCTATCTATCTATCTATCTATCTATCTATCTATCTATCTATCTATCGAGCTAGTAAGAATGCAATAGATAGAATTATAATCAGGGGACATAATCTGAAGAAATATGGAGAGAGACAGACAGGTAGCCAGAGGGAGAGTAAATGGACAGACGGAGTAGGGATCCAGAAATGGGGGAGAGAAGAGATAGAGGAGAAGTAAACAGTGTGACAGATAAGTAGAGGAGACAGACTCAAAGGGACAGGCAGAAATATAGACAAACAACAATAGATGTGGGTGACAGACAGATGGACCCTGTATTCATACTCTATCAGTCCCATTACATTTGAAGCCCTTGGCGGCATCGGGCTTGAAATTCAGCTGCGTTACAGAGTTTTTAAATTGAACCATGCCGCGAGTTACAGGCCGGAGACGCAAACCCGTAAATCATTCTTGCGCACGTTGGATGTGCGGCCGTGAACATGATCAATTAGTCAAACCCGTAGTTACGGGTTTAGACAGAGCCAATGGCAAAAAAGATCATCATAATTATGTCACTGAAAAATGGAGGTTAGATTTCAAAAGCTTTACGGGTTTCAATTACGAGTTTCGATCGGACCCACGTTCCAGAAATAATGCAATATTAATAAATCAGTAAATATGATATTCAAGTCCATGTGAGTTCCATTATATGTATTAACACATTGATTGCCGGGATCGATATAATACAGAAATTAAACATAAAGTAATGTATTTTATATTGGCGATTTGCGAGCCTGAGAATGTTGTGCTATTAGTTCTAATACCTAACATCACTTTCCTTTTTATTATAAGTACAGTTGTGTGTGTTTATTTGCATTTACAGTGCTACGGATAGGACTTTAACCCCCTTTTCGGGTCCTCTCTAGTACCCATTGGCTTTTTGGCTCCATTTGCGAGTTACGGGGTTGAACGCCAGTGGATTCGTTGCAGTTTAATAGCGACATTGAGATGTAACAGCTTTTCGCACCTAACCCACAAATCTTTTGCGGGTAGCTTTGAGAGGCCAATTTAATAGCCGTAAGTCTTACACGTTGAGGGTAAAATAATAGGGCTGAATGTGTATTAAACTGATAGCCTGTTCATAATGACCTTACTGTACATATGCAACATGGACAATATGCATGCATGGTAAACATATTGTATGGATTACGTATTTAAGTTATTTGTACCCCACTTGTATACTGTATACACACTGCATGAGCACTGAATGGAAAATCTGTGTACAGTGTTAGAACAGGGTGTAGATATTGTATGTACCACTGAGGAATACTGTAAAATCAATGTATGAGCATATGGAATGATTATATGTGCAAAAATGTAATACTGTACCCACACTACAAGAATACTGCCTATACACTGTATGGATACTGTCTATACACTATACGGATATTCTATAAGCATTGTACGGATAATGTATCCATATGATATGGATGCTACATATACTATATGGGTACTATATTTATATTGAAGGCACCAGTGCTATGGAGCAGTATGTCTTTCCCCTGAAAGTTTTGACCCCAAATTTAGGTGTGTATATATATATATATATATATATATATATATATATATATATAACTGCAGCAATTGGGCCCCCCATGAGCATGGCCCCTGTACATTGCACTGGGTGCACCTGCGGTAGATACGCCTAGGAGTAGAGTTAAATAATCCCCCCAGATTTTTTGGGGCTTCTACACCTATGATTAAGGTCCAAATTTAAAACTATATTCAGGACCTCTTTTTAACACTTATAGTTCAATGAAGTCTAACGGTGGCTAAAGGTACTCAGTGATCTCTATTGCTCCCCAAGTCAGCACTGTTGGGGGTCTAACCAGCCCTTTAAGTGTGGACTTTTGTTAGATAAGGACTTTGCCAGAACTAAGGTTTCGGGTCCTAAGCGCCCACCAAACCGGGACTGTATTACCCATTATTAACCCCGAACCTGCTCCATATTCATGGTGTATCAGAATGGAGGGAGGATTTAAGAAAATATTGTATTGTGCTTCTTGTTGTGTTTGAGAATATTGAATGTGAGTGCAATATGCTATGATTTTGTGTTTTTTTTAATAAAATATATACAGAATTATACTATTGTGATCCCTCTGTACTTCTTTATCCCCCAAACAATTTAAAGACTTTCTCTACTCGAAAATCCCCTAAACGAGAGAAAAAATGGCCCCCGAAAAAAATAATAACATTACCATTACAGAATGCAGAACTACACAGCTAAACAAACGTCTTCCCCTTGCGCACGCAGCCTATTTACACTACACACTGCACACATTGCTGACACTTACACCTCAGCTCCACAACAGTGCAAATCTACATTGTATGCGGCAGGAACATCAAAACAGATTGTCAGCTCTTCGGCACATTGCTTCCTGCATATATTAATTACAAATAGGCAAAGTATATTCATTTATAACTTTACTAATTAATTAATTAACATTACAAAATACATAGACAGAAAGAAAAAAAAACAGAATCACAATAAACACTAAAGGCGCTCAGTGCGCGCCTCACAAGTAGCGCCAACGCTGTTTAGAGGAGCACAACTACACCAGGGGAGAGGCTCGCAATGCGCGCCAAAAGGCCATCAGCGCAAACCTTGAAATGAAAGAGCTCTGATAACCAAAAATACACCAACAAAGAGGCTCGCAATGAGCGCCGAAGGTACTCACACAACCAAAAGACTTACTTTGTGTACCAAACAGCATTACCTGCCTTACAATTCTATTGCCGTCATTTTTTGACGGGCAAGTCGCTAGTAATAATAATATTAAAAAGATGAAGAATTATAAGTCAATATGTTGATACTTTATATAAACGTTATGACCGCTACCATGGGTGTAGGAACTGGGGGGATGAGGGGGACAAACGCCCCCCAGATTTCTCATTGTGTTTATGTATGGAAGTTGTAAAGTGCTCTGTGTATATCCCCGCCCTCCAGAATTATTTTGCTTCCTACACCCCTGACCACTACATATACACTAAAATGTCTGAATATAGTAATGGATATGGTCAGTTATGGATGGTATATGCACCTTGTGTACATATAAGCCCAAGTGGGTCACTCCACTCTCCGCACACACAACATGGAGGTCGCCAGACAGTACATTCGCCTCTTTCCTCCTCTCCCCCCTCCCCTCCACCAATCCCATCATATAGAGACATATTCCTCTAGTAATTTTACACTGACTGCCTGTGTATATTCCCAGCCAAACTGCCACCTCCTTCAGCCAAGAATCTGAGGCTTCCATCCAGAGGGACTTGATTGCCACGCTGTACCCTGTGCCAGCCTGGACGGGAAGGGGGAGAAGAGGGGGGATATGAAAGCAAGGAGGAGTCCACACTTTGCATGTAAAATTCCATGACATCTGCTCAGTGTATAGGAAATAGTGCTCTTGTTAAAGCTACTAAAATCTTGACTATCCATTCAGCACTTGGCAGCATCTCGCAGGAAGGTTTATACAAGAGTGATGGTGCCAGGGTGGGTAATGAAAGGGGGAGCCGAGCGTCCTGCGAGGACCAGAGATGCCATATATTTTATTTATTTGGGAGGGGGCAGCTGACAGAGATGTCACTAGGCTCAGCTTAGCAAACATGACTTTGTCTTTTAAACACAAGGGGACCTGACTTAAGTGCTCCGAGGCCTAGGAACGGCTTGTAGGGTAATGTGATGCCGTAAAGAGGAATCAGAGCAAGTGAGGAAGAGACTGATGTGGCCTGGGAAAGGGAAAAGTCGATGTGGTAGCGCCACTGTCCTCGGTCTTTCCTATATCGTTTTGTAAATAAGCAAACATGGCAACGGGCAAAATGTTTTAAAAATCAAAAATAAACACCACTTTTATATTTTGCAATTTTTATAGGCATTTATTTTTTACTACAAGGCTTCATTTTGCATTCTTGCCTGCTGCTGCCTGTTACATTCTCAGGTAGGGGAGAATTCATTAAGCTAGAGAGCACTGGCAGATGTACCTGTTTTGTACTTAGAGCCCCCATCTCAGAAAGCTGATGCCAAATAGGTAGCACAATGCAATGTAAAAGATAATAAATAAGAAGCTGCATTATTTCTTTATTATTCTGAAAACCTGTCGCATATTTTTAAGTGTAATTTTCCAAAATAATAAAGTTCATATGTTTGTTTGTGTGTGTCTGGAAATCACCTCTCTAAATACAATACATTTAACATTAGAAGTAAATAGAAGTGTAACTCCCACAGAATGACGCTCATACTCAGATTAGCAGTCCAAGATGACACATACATGAGTAATAGTTGTGTCTGGATGTATAGTTCACTCACATGTGAAGTGTTTCTCAAACTACAGTGCCCTTTAAGGAATTTAAGCATGCCTGTGTGTGTTGGCGTTGTTCAGACTCTCTGTGACCTCATCGACCAAAACACACCATGCAGATCCACTTGGTTTTTATGGCAGAGATACTGGAGTGGATTGCCAGTTCCTTTTCCAGTGGGCCACAGCTCCTGGCATTCTAAGGTGGTCTCCCATCCAAGCACTGACCAGGCTCTGCATAGCTTCAGAGTGGTGTTACCTCTTGGTTTCCTGACTGGAATCAAACCCAAGTCAAAGCGGATCCTTACCACTAGACCATCAGGGAAAGCTTAAGTATGTCTTGGAATACCTTTAAGGAATCTAAGCATGCCTGGGAAAGCATAATGCCGTCCTGAGACCTAATAAAGCCCAATGTTCAGGTAGATAAAATAGGCAGACAATATGGGCTTTTTTGGTTCCTATTTGCTATGAAATGCATGTTTTTGTATTTTTATTGCACAAATGAGGAAGAGACCTATGAGGCTTAGGAGGATCTGTGTACTTATAGTAGAGACTGATGTGGCTATCAAAATGCCAATATGGTTACATTTCTGTCTATATGGTTCTTAAAAAACCTAAACTTGCTAATGGGCAAAAAAAGTAAATAATTTTTCACTTTCAAGATTATTCCGTACTCCAGGGTTCCATTTTCTTTGCTGCTCTGCTCCTTGCAGCTTCTGTCTCAGGAGTGCGTGCCTAATCAGCTTTTCATTAGTCCCAATGAAACACTCGCTCTCATGCCCAGGGGTCATTGACCCTGGGTTTTAGAGTGCCGGCTGGCATTGGATAATACTGTTGAAATAAATATCTGTATTTTCTTATATACTTCTGTTTGCCATACCTTAATACATTGAGTTGCTTGTGTTGTAACTGGCAAATGTAAGTTAGCAGCTGTTATATCTATTAATTAGATATTTAAATATTGGTGCTGCTCGTTCTTTTCGAGTGGTATTAACCCAGAGTAAATACCTTGGGATGAAAAGCAAATCCAATCACTTTCTGCAAATGACAGGTATTCACGTGTCACACTATTGAATACTTAAAGAACCAATGTAGTTACCGTATATACTCGAGTATAAGGCGACCCGAGTATAAGCCGAGGCACCTATTTTACCACAAAATACTGGGAAAACTTAGTGACTCGAGAATAAGCCGAGGGTGGGAAATGTGCTGCCCCCTGTGTCCCTCTCTCCCTTCCCTGTGTCTCTTCTGCCCTCTCCCTTCTCTGTGTCTCTTCCCCCCCACTCCCTTCCCTGTGTCTCTCCCCCCTCCTCATTCTCAACCTCCCTCAACCCCACTCCTCATCCTCCCTCCTCAACCCCACTCCTCATCCTCAACCCCCTCCTCAACCCCCCCATCCTCCTCCTCAACCCCCTTTTCAACCCCCCCATCCTCCTCCTCAACCCCCTCCTCAACCCCCCTCCTCATCCTCAACCCACTCCTCAACCTCACTCCTCAACCCCCTCATCAACCTCACTCCTCATCCTCCCTCCTCAACCCCCTCATCCTCAACCCCCTCCTCAACCCCCCCATCCTCATCCTCAACCCCCTCCTCAACCTCCCTCATCAACCTCAACCCTCCCATCCTCAAACCCCTCCTCAACCTCCCTCCTCATCCTCAACCCCCTCCTCAACCTCAATCCCCCTCCTCATCCTCCTTCCTCATCCCCCCTCCTCATCCTCAGCCCCCTCCTCATCCTCAGGCCCCCTCCTCAACCCCCCTCCTCATCCTCAACCTCCCTCCTCAACCTCAACCCCCCCCATCCTCAACCCCCTCTTCAACCTCCCTCCTCATCCTCAACCCCCTCCTCAAACTCCATCCCTCCTCATTCTAAACCCCCCCCCCCTCATTCTACCCCTGTAAATACCCCCCCCTCTCCCCTCACTTACCTGCATCTGATGCTCCTGCTCCGGCCTCTGCTCCTTCCGGGACGTGGCGCGCATGTGACGTCACAGCATTAGCATATACCGGGTGCCGGGGGGTTTAGAGGAGGTGAGGATGGTGAGGGGGGAGGGAAAAAGACACAGGGGGTAGAGAGACACGGGGGGGGGGGGGTAGAGAGACACGGGGGGGGGGAGTAGAGAGACAACGGGGGGGGGGGGGGAGTAGAGTAACTCGAGTATAAGCCGAGGGGGCCCTTTTTAGCCCTAAAAAAAGGGCTGAAAAACTCGGCTTATATTCAAGTATTTACGGTAAGTAAAATCTTAGCATGCTTGTAACCAAATAACCTAAGTATATATGGAAGACAGGAATATAAACGTGTTTTTAGAGAATATCTTATATATTAGCTGGGTCTGCTTATATCTTGGGGGATCCAGTCTTGGAATGCTAGTTCACCCATAGCTTGAGATGAAGATTAATGCTATGGGGACTTACTCTTCCATTGAGTTCTATTGTCAATGAACTATATGAAGTGGCAGTCTCTCTACAAAGATGAATAGAGACCTTTGCCATTTTTTTAAATCCATTGTTCCTCTCACTCCTCTAATGTTTCTATTCCTCTTAGAAACAAGGGTATAATGATTGGCATCAATAAAACAACATTTAGTGCACTAATTAAACAAACAGTGATTGTATCTTAAACTGTGTAAAAATGTTTGTACAACACCAAGCCATGAACGTAAAAGAGAGAACATTATAAGTGTATGTAATCTAATATGTACTATGTAGTGGAGAGAATATTATATGTGTATGTTAGCTAATATGTACTATGTATTGGAGAGAACATTTTACAGTATGTGCATGTTATCTAAATATGTACTATGTATTGAAGAGAGCATTGTATGTGTATGTTATCTATATGTATTAGGTATTGGGGAGAACATTATATGTGCATGTTATCTAATATGTACCACGTATTGGGGAGAACATTATATGTGTATGTTATCTATATGTACTATGTATTGGAGAGAACATTATATGTGTATGTTATCTATATGTACTCTGTATTGGAGAGAACATTATATGTGCATGTTATCTATATGTACTATGTATTGGAGAGAACATTTTATGTGTATGTTATCTATATGTAGTCTGTATTGGAGAGAACATTATATGTGCATGTTATCTATATGTACTATGTATTGGAGAGAACATTATATGTGTATGTTATCAATATGTATTATGTATTGGGGAGAACATTATATGTGCATGTTATCTATATGTACTATGTATTGGAGAGAACATTATATGTGTATGTTATCTATATGTAGTCTGTATTGGAGAGAACATTATATGTGCATGTTATCTAATATGTACTATGTATAAGAGAGAATATTATATGTGTATGTTATCAATATGTACTATGTATTGGAGAGAACATTATATGTGTATGTTATTTAATATGTACTATGTATTACAGAGAACATTATATGTGTAGGTGGAGGGAGGGTCAAGATATAAGTAATGGGATAGAAAGTGTAGAGGGTATAAGGGATTAATGAACAACTCATAGGGGCGGAGATGGGGGGAGGGGTAGTATAGTCAATAGGGAGGTAGTACTAAGTAACTCAAGTATAGTGGCAGGCACTTAAGAACTACAGACTCATAATATAAGGTGTATGCATGCTAATGCCAGAAGCTTGCCAGGAAAAATGGGAGAGTTAGAATTATTAGCAATTAGTGAAAAATAGGATTTAATAGGCATTACCGAAATGTGGTGGGATGAATCTCATGACTGGACTGTTAATCTGGATGGTTATAACCTATTTAGGAAAGATAGAGGCAATGGTAAACGAGGAGGAGGGATTTGTCTGTATGTTAAGCCTATAGTCAGAGAAGATATTTATGGCGGACCTAGTGATAAAGTTGAATGTTTGTGGGTAGAGTTAAATAGCGGAGCAGCAAATTCCAAAAGAATATTAGTAGCAGTATGCTATAAACCCCCAAATATAGCTGATAGTGAGGAAATACAATTATTGTTACAGACTGGAAATGCGGCTAAGCACGGGCAAGTTCTAATAATGGGAGATTTTAATTACCCTGAAATAAACTGGATAAATGAGACCAGCAGTTCATCTAAGGGGAGCAGGTTCTTGAGTACACTCAGGGATCATTATCTGGCCCAGGTTGTACAACAGCCTACTAGAAGTGAGGCTATCTTGGATTTAGTTATCACAAATAATTATAATATAGTATCAAATGTTGGAATAGGGCAACCTTTGGGAAACAGTGATCACAACACAGTCTCATTTGAGATTGAATTAAAAAATTTTTTTTTTTAAGGGGCCAACCAAAACTCTTAATTTTAAAAGGGCAGATTTTAACGGTCTAAGGGCAGCAATACAGAGTATAGACTGGGACAGAGAACTGATAGGTAAAAACACTGAACATAAATGGACAACATTTAAATCCTTACTAAATATACTGTACATACACATCCGCATATACCGTGTGGGAATAAAAGTTGAAGGAATAAATCTCATCCAATGTGGCTTAACAATGATTTAAAGATCAAGATACAGAGTAAAAAAACAGGCATTTCAATTATACAAAGAAGAGGGGACAGAGACTGCTTTATATGAGTGCAAGGAAATCAACAAGGCTTGCAAAAGGGCTATTAAACTGGCTAAAATAGAAAATGAAAAATTAATTGCAAAGGAGAGTAAGACTAAACCTAAACTATTTTTTAAGTATATTAATGGGAAGAAGGCGAGGAAGGAAGCTATAGGAACATTACATGTGACACAGGCCGTCTGATAATTAGTGACCAAGAAAAGGCAGATGAGCTAAATACCGTATATACTCTAGTATAAGCCGCCCGAGTATAAGCCGAGGCACCCATTCTACCACAAAATACTGGGTAAAATGAGTGACTCGAGTATAAGCCGAGGGTGGGAAATGTGCTGCCCCCTGTGTCCCTCTTGTGCCCTCTGTGTCCCCCTCTCTCTCCGTGTCTCTTCTCCCCTCTCCCTTCCCTGTGTCTCTTCCCCCCTCCCTTATCACCCTCCTCAACCTCCCTCCTCATCCTCAACCTCCCTCCTCATCCTCAACCCCCTCCTCAACCCCACCATCCTCATCCTCTCTCCTCAACCCCACCATCCTCATCCTCTCTCCTCAAACCCCATCCTCATCCTCTCTCCTCAACCCCCCATCCTCAACCCCTCCTCCTCATCTTCCCTCCTCATCCTCAACCCCCCTCCTCAACCCCCCATCCTCAACCACCTCCTCAACCCCTCTACTCAACCTCAACCCCTCTCAACCCCAACCCACCTCCTCAACCTCAACACCCCTCAACCCCAACCCCCCTCCTCCACCTAAACCCCCCTCCTCCACCTAAACCCCCCTCAAACCCCTTCTCCACCTGAACACCTCCCCCCTCTCCCCTTACTTACCTGCTTGTGCTCCGGCCTCCGCTCCTTGACCCGGCGCTGGCGCGCATGTGACGTCACATGTGCGCCGCGTCATTAGCATATACTGGAGGCCGGAGCACAAGCAGGTAAGTGAGGGGAGAGGGGGAGGTATTTAGGGGGGTTTAGGTGGAGGAGGGGGGTTGAGGGGGGTTTAGGTTGAGGAGGGGGAAGGGAAAGCGACACGGGGGGTAGAGAGACATACGGGGGGGTAGAGAGACACACGGGGGTTAGAGACACACGGGGGGGTTAGAGACACACTGGGGGGTTTAGAGACACACAGGGGGTTATAGAGACACGGGGGGTTAGAAAGACACGGGGGGGTTAGAGAGACACGGGGGGGATAGTGACTCGAGTATAAGCCGAGGGGGCCCTTTTTTGCCTTAAAAAAAGGGTTGAAAAACTCGGCTTATACTCGAGTATATACGGTAGCTTCGTTTCTTCGGTATACACAAGGGAGGTACCAGTGGTTGGGACACGGCAACATAATGGGGCTACGCTGCCTTCACAAAATAATGACGCGGCGCACATGTGCACGCCGGCGCCAGGTCAAGGAGCGGAGGCCGGAGCACAAGCAGGTAAGTGAGGGGAGAGGGGGGAGGTATTTAGGGGGGTTTAGGTGGAGGAGGGGGGTTGAGGGGGGTTTAGGTTGAGGAGGGGGGAGGGAAAGAGACACGGGGGTAGAGAGACATACGGGGGAGTAGAGAGACACACGGGGGGTTAGAGACACACGGGGGGGTTAGAGACACACTGGGGGGGTTAGAGACACACAGGTGGTTAGAGAGACACGGGGGGGTTAGAGAGACACGGGGGGGTTAGAGAGACACTGGCGGGATAGTGACTCGAGTAAAAGCCGAGGGAGCCCTTTTTTGCCTTAAAAAAAGGGTTGAAAAACTCGGCTTATACTCGAGTATATACGGTAGCTTCTTTTCTTCGGTATACACAAGGGAGATACCAGTGGTTGTGACCCGGCAACATAATGGGGCTACGCTGCCTTCACAAAATAACTGGTTAACGCAGGAAGAAATCCAAAAGAGGTTGGAAAAAATAAATGTTTATAAAGCCCCGGGTCCTGATGTAATACATCCAAGGGTACTAAGGGAACTGGGTTCTGTAATAGCCAAACCATTATATTTAATTTTTCAAGATTCACTTAACACAGGGTCTTTACCAGATGACTGGAGAAAAGCTGATGTGATACCTATATTTAAAAAGGGAGCAAGAGCAAATCCGGAGAATTATAGACCAGTGAGCCTCACTTCTGTAGTGGGGAAGCTTTTAGAAGGGTTAATAAGGGATAATATACAAGAATATGTCTATTCAAACAGGATTATAAGTAGGAGCCAACATGGATTTATGAGGTATGGGTCATGTCAAACAAATCTAATTAGTTTCTATGAGGAGGTAAGTAGGAACTTGGATCAAGGCAACTCAGTGGATGTAGTCTTTTTAGATTTTGCAAAGGCTTTTGATACAGTGCCACATGGGTGACTATTATGCAAACTAAGGGATACAGGAATTGCAGTAAATATCTGCTCATGGATTGAGAGCTGGCTAAAAGACAGGAAGCAAATGGTTGTTGTAAATGGAACATATTCCGATTGGACGAATGTGGTAAGTGGGGTTCCTCAGGGTTCAGTATTAGGTCCTCTCCTTTTTAACATATATATTAATGAATTAGAGATAGGATTGGAGTGTGGTGTCTCCATTTTCGCTGATGACACAAAGTTGTGCAAGGTAATTAAATCAGCTAATGATGTGCTTTCCCTTCAAAGGGATTTACATATAATTGAGGAATGGGCATCTAAATGCCAGATGAGATTTAATATGATTAAATGTAAAGTTATGCATCTGGGAAGGGAAAATAACCATGCAATTTATAATCTTAATGGAGCAAATGTAGGGGTATCAGATATTGAAAGGGATTTGGGAGTGCTTGTGGACAACCACCTAGGTAACAGTGCTCAAAGCCAAGCAGCAGCTGCAAAGGCAAATAAAATATTAGCATGTATTAAGAAGAGTATAGAAGCAAGGAAAGGAAATATAATTCTGCCACTATACAAAGCCCTATAAATCAATATAAAGATTTGTCAAGGGAGCTTTTTGTGCCAAGAGGTTTTCAACTGACAAGAGGACATACCTTGAGATTAGAAGTAAAAAGATTCCACCTTAAAGAAAGAAAAGGGTTCTTCACAGTAAGGGTGATTAATCTGTGGAATTCTCTACCAGAGGAGGTGGTGACAGCGGATTTGATGGATAACTTTAAAAGGGGACTGGATTTATTTCTAATTAAGAAGGGAATTCAGGGTTATCCAGCATAATTAGATAGAGTGTATTGATCCAGGGAAAAATCCAATCGACCAGTATCTGGGGTCAGGAAGGATTTTTTTTGTTTTCCCTTTGAGACGATTGGATAAGTCTCACTTTTTTCTGTTTGCCTTTGTCTGGAATAATTATTAATTAAAATAAATAAATAGTTGATTAATAATTAATTAACAATTCACAACTAATTAATTAATAACTAATCATCATTTTGCAGATCAGAGGAGATATTAACCTTAATTACTATCAGTTTTATTAAAATGCGATTCAGCAAAATTAAAAGGGCTCTATATAAGCACACAGCATATTTTATTTACAGAAGTTTTTAGTTAGTGAAGACCTTGCTTTTGGATAGAAGTTAACTAACTAAAAACTTCTGTAAAAAAATATGCTATGTGCTTATATAGAGCCCTTTTAAATTTGTTGAATCACAATTTAATAAGGCTGTATGTAACTATGTAACTATGTATGTTATCTATATGTACTATGTAATGGAAAGAACATTAACAGCCTTATTAAATTGTGATCCGGCCAATTGAATAGGGCTCTATATAAGCACATAGCATATTTTTTTTACAGAAGCTTTTAGTTAGTGAAGACCTTGCTTTTGGATAGAAGTTCACTAACTAAAAACACTATGTAATAGAGAAGAACATTATATGTGTATATGTGTATGTTATCAATATGGGCTATATATTAGAGAAGAACATGTTATGTGTATGTTATACAATATGTACTATGTATTAGAGAAGAACATTATATGTGTATGTTATCAATATGGGCTATATATTACAGAGAATAGTATATGTGTATGTTGAATTAAGGGGACGACAGAGGCGGGGATAGATAGATGAGGTCACTGAAGCAATGAACATGAACTTCATGGAGCTCAGAGGGACAGTGTTGTAAACAGTAACTGTCTTGTGAGGTGTCTTGGAATAAAAGATATGGAGAAGTTGGTACCTGTGTCTTATCTTTTGCTTTCCTGTGGTATCGTTGGCGTCCCTGGTGGTCATTGTCCTGATACTGGTCCATATCCAACTAGCAGGGATACAACGGACCTCACGATTCTACTGGGTAGGACTGATCTGGGATCTTTCCAAGCCCAACCACGCGGTAGATCATGATACTGGCAGATTCATTTATTTATTTTTGCTTTCTAAAAACATTATGTACATTATCAGATCTAGTGTTCAAAAACAATATTGAAAGAATTGACCACAGTGGTCCTATTTATCTTTACCTTCCCATATTTTTTTTCCCCTAGTTTAAAAAGAAATATCAAACATAAAAGGTTTGACAAGGTTTGGGAATTCCTGTATTCCAAAATATTGCACATATCAAGTAAAGTGTGGGGAATGCAGATATATTTTCCCCATAGGCAGACCAGCCTCAAAATGCCAGGTAACCGTGTGTGTTCATATGAAGGAGGAGTCTGCAAATCATCTGTATACTTGGAAAACAACTTAAAAAAAACATTAAAATATAAACTCTCACTTACAGGGACACTGAAGTCACCTTGAGATGGAAATGCATGTGGAAAAAGTGCTTCCTTTTTTAAAACTGATGCCAAGTAATTATTTTTTTAGTGTTTTAGGGTGTTTCTGTCATTTTGACATATACTAGGTACATTAAACAGTCAACAAAATATGCAATATCTTTCTGATCCACTCACCAACCCGGTGCTGTTATTTTGTGGTGATTGTTATTTGGAAACTGGATTCTGCACATGCAAATATTCTTTCCATCAAGTGCTTTTAGGAGGAAAACAATGCATGCAGACTCCCATATGAGTAACTAGCAATAATAATTTGCAATCAGTATACTGTAAAAATAGATAACAAAGACTTCATAAAGGTTGAATGACATATAAAAAATTACAAAGTTTAAAGATTAATGTAAGAAAATGCAACCTATTAGTAACATTCATTTGCTAATTGTGTTATTATTTACAGTTCTAAATTAGGATTATTATCACATATATAGTTGTGAGTATGCGAGCCGTTGATAATGCTTTATTTGGATACCCAATAGGGGTGGACTATAACAAATTTACTGAAGAATTAAACAATCAAAGTAAAGTGTAAGTTTTACAATCTACAACAATTTTTGTTAATTTTTAAATAAACAAATTAATTTCTATTGCATGGGCCAATCAGCATGACTGAAGAAGCGATTGTCTCACCCGGGTGCAGCAGTCATATCCTCAAATCCAGGCCTGTGTGAGGCCCACCAGGATTGATCTTTGACATCAGTGATCTATTGAACGAGCACTTCAGTGGCACTTTAAGCCAGGCCTGTGTAGTTTAAGTGTTTGAGTCTACCTGTAATTTCTCTAGGCTCCACGAATGAGCCCAGAAGCAGATCTGTGCACAGTTATGCACTAACCCCATAATTTACTTAGACGCCTCCTAGAGTGACTCAGCAGCAAAGGAGGACATGTAATACTTGATCAGAGCTGCAAATTGAGTTACATGCGTAAAGATAAAACATTTTAAAAATAAGTAAGTTTAAGTTGTATAATAATATGCTCAAATATGATTCTTTGATATACTGCCTACTGAGTCAGTATAGATTTGAAATCATCATGGTCCTTTTATAACATTTAATGGAGCGTTCTGGTCTCCATTTTTGCTGCTGGTAGGTGTAGAGTATAAATATACATTGATCCTGCCTTGCAGTGTCATGGAGGAGGGAACAGGCAGAGCAGTAAAAGAGATTATGACCCTAAACAGGGGCGTGTTACTACCTAGCCTTCAGAAGCCCAGGCCTAGAGCAGCACATTTTCAGAGGGCATTAAAATAGTTTTAGTCATGTCTGACTTTCCGTGACCTCATGGACCGCAACACACTTGGTATACATGCCAGAGATACTGGAGCGGGTTGCCAGTTCCTTCTCCAGTGGGCCACAGCATACAGCTCTAGGTATTCCCTGGTGGTACAAATACTGTAACCACAGCATTTGCATAACTTCCTATGCTGGTCTATTGGTGCAGACAGCCCCACTATCGGTTGCTGTTCTATCAGGATAACTATCTGCATGACCAAAACTGATCAGGTTCAATGATGATAGAGGCCATGAAAGGGCGAAAAAGAGAAAGCATGACCCACAAAGGCCAGTTCGCCATCGAAAGGTCAGGATTTCCAGGGGGAACGAGAATGGGCAGATCTGACAATGTCCTCTTCTTGATCATCAGACTAACTCTTCGTATGTGCCCTCTGCTGATCACATAGCCCATCCCTTATCACTAGCCAGAGTAATTAGCACCTAGTCACTCCTTAGGCAACCCTGTAGCACCTTCACTGTATCATGCCTTGGGATTAAGCCAATAAACATACCCCCAGCTGTTCCATGATTGGTAGATTCCCCAACAGCCAGGCCAATAGGGGCCTACGACAGAAAAGGAGGCAAATACAAATCTGACTGGGGACCACACTGGCAAGTTACAAATTTTTATTTTTCTGTAAATAACTATGTTGTAAAGGGATTTATAAATGGTGCGGGAAATAGAGGATTATGGTGACTCATATGTCTAAGTTTATTATTATTGGGGAAAAGTATATATATATACTCATACTGCTGAAAAATGGGGGATCAACAGACCCCGGATAACCTAAAAACCTTACCAGGAAACTGCGTCAGATAATACATGTGAGCTGGTCCTAGATTGTGACAGCATTGAAGGTTGCTATATCTATTAGCAAGTTGTCTTAGTGATAATTACGGGGGGTGGGGGGTTAATTGGTTTAATAAGTGTTAATTAGAAAGATCTCGCTATCCATGGTTTAAATAGAGGGCAGAGTGTTCTCTCATTCCTTCACACCCACATCACTTGGTGTCACAGCTGAGGCCTAGGTTACACAATTATAATTTCTTATGTAAATCAATTATTTAAATTGAAACACAAATTTCTGACGGTATTCTTTATATAAATAATACTGAGCATATCCCAGGCATGTGCCAGTTCATTATCTGTGTTTGTTGCTATCACTTCTGCTGGAAATTTGTTCCACTTATCTACCAACCTGTCTGTAAAGTAATACTTTTGGACATTACCCCTACATCTTCCACCTTCTCTATGCAAATCAGTACCTCTTGTTCTCGCATTACATTTACATTTTCATTAAACATATACATACCCCATCCAGAGAATCCTTATATTTTGCAAATTGTTGGCAAATCTATCTCAGCAGCTTGATAAGCACCTACCGTTGAATGTCTCTTTTCACCTGTCTGTGTCTTTCACTTATCTTATTGCTCACTCATCTGTCATGTGTCTAACCTTCAAGTGTCTGTCACTCACCTATCTGTGTCACTCTATGCCATATCTATGTCTGTCTCTCACCTGTCTGTATTTGCCTGTCTGTCTCACACATCTTGGTCTTTTTCCTTGTCTATGTGTCTGTTTCATACCCCTGTCTGTTTGTCTCACACCTGTCTGTCTGGTTCCTGTCTCCCCTCACCAGTGACGGGCAGTGCCCTCCTCCCCATGCTGTGTCACACAGCTGTATCCCATCTGCTGTGATAGAGCTCTGACAGTGATGAGTAGCATCCAGCTAACAGCATTCAGACAGGGCACCCTGCAGGCTGGCATATAACTCAGGGTGCCCAGGTAATGTTCATCTACAGCCTGGCACATAACTAAAAGGGCCCAGACAGGGCATCTCCATATCCTGGCATGTCACCCAGGGTACCCAGACAGGTCAGTCAGCCGCCTGGTATATACTGTAGCTAAGGGTACCCATTCACATCATGGCATGCCCAGACAGGGCACCTCTACAGCCTGGTGTAACAGCCTGGCATGTAACTCGGGGTACCCATGCATGTCACCCCTACATCATGGCATGCCCAGATAGGGCACCTCTAGAGCCTGGTATGTAACTCAGTGCCCAGACAGGTCAATCGTCAGCCTGGCATATAACTTGGGGTACCCATGCATGACACCCCAACATTATGGCATGCCCAGACAGGGCACCTCTAGAGCCTGATATGTAACTCAGTGCCCAGACAGGTCAATCAGCAGCCTGGCATATAACCAGGGGACCCATGCATGACACCCCCACATCATGGAATGCCCAGACAGTGCACCTCTAGAGCCTGGTATGTAACTCAATGCCCAGACAGGTCAATCAGCAGTCTGACATATAACTCGGGGTACCCCTCCACATCATGGCATGCCCAGACAGGGCCCCTCTAGAGCCTGGTATGTAACTCAGTGCCCAGACAGGTCAATCAGCAGCCTTGCATATAACTTGGGGTACCCATGCATGACACCCCACATCATGGCATGCCCAGACAGTGCACCTCTAGAGCCTGGTATGTAACTCAATGCCCAGACAGGTCAATCAGCAGTCTGACATATAACTCGGGGTACCCCTCCACATCATGGCATGCCCAGACAGGGCCCCTCTAGAGCCTGGTATGTAACTCAGTGCCCAGACAGGTCAATCAGCAGCCTTGCATATAACTTGGGGTACCCATGCATGACACCCCACATCATGGCATGCCCAGACAGGGCACCTCTAGAACTTGGTATGTAACTCAGTGCCCAGACAGGTCAATCAGCAGTCTGACATATAACTCGGGGTACCCCTCCACATCATGGCATGCCCAGACAGGGCCCCTCTAGAGCCTGGTATGTAACTCAGTGCCCAGACAGGTCAATCAGCAGCCTTGCATATAACTTGGGGTACCCATGCATGACACCCCCACATCATGGCATGCCCAGACAGGGCACCTCTAGAACTTGGTATGTAACTCAGTGCCCAGACAGGGCAACCAGGTATTCACAGAGTTCTGACATGTAACCTGCTCTCAGTGTGAAACAAAACTGCCCCGTCCATGACCACAAGATGGGGAACGATGGCTCTCCTGGTGTCACATCTCTCATAAAACTGCCACTAATTACTATCTTTACAAAGATTGTCTTCTTCACCAAGTGGTGCCTTCAAGTGAAAGTTTTGTTTGTTACCTGATTTACTTTTCAAGTAACCAGTGGTGGAGATACCAGTGTTGCAGGTGGTGCACAAGGGCAACTTGAGGAGATTTATTCTTTTTTGCATTTTTATTTTTCTGTATTATAGGCTTCCACCTGCCCCCGCCCCAAGCCCAATCTGTCATGACCTCCACCCTATCCCAACCACCCATGAGCCCTCATGGCCACCCCCCCAGCATACCATGACCCCTCATGGGCCCCCTAGGCATTCTTGGATGCACACCCTCGGCCAGAAATTGGTTTGTGCCTGTTTCAAAAAGAGCATTTCTACTGAAGCTCCAAGAGGTGGCAGTGTGGAGCAGTTCATCACGCTGGGGATATGTATCAGGGAAGAAGTGAGATTTCTGGATTACAGCAAAGTACAGAGAAATGGGTTCTGTGCGGGGGGAGCAAAGGAGATAGTAATGGGTGTTATGTGAAGTAACTGCTGAGAGGGGTTGGGTGCTTTGTGTGAGGATGGATGCCGAGAGGGGATGGCTGCAGACAAGGACTGGATCCTATGTGAAGATGGCTGCCGAGGGGTAATGATATGTAGAGATTGTATATTGTCCCCCCTCAGCCACTACAACCCTCCACACCCACCCTGTAGAGGATGTTGCCGGAAAGTGGAGCATGGGGGGCAGCTTTAGGAAGAGGTCTTAGGGATGAAAGCTTTTATGGGAATGGGGTCTTGGATAGCTGTGCAATAAATAAGCAGCCACAGGGAAGCCACATCACAAAAAATGAAAAGTTGTTTATACTGATGTTTTACTATTTAAAGGTTGTGACAGTTGAACCGTGACAGTGTCCCTTTAAATTAACCCTGTTCAGAGTACAAATAAACTCTGTCTAAGATGAGACACTAATTTCACACTTCTCATTAGATGTGAATTTTAGTTAAAAGCCTGAAATAAATAAGCATTTTATAGAGAATTTCACACCAGTTAAGAAGCATCAACTATTATTACTTTCACTGATTTGACTTTCATTGACAAGCTGAAAATGTAATTCATAATAAAATTCACTTTTTGTAAAAAAAAAAAAAATTGAATATTAAGTTGTTTGCTATGTCAGCTCTTTTTTTTACCTTTGTTTAAATGTAAACTGAAGAATCATATTTATAGTATGCTTTTTTAAAGGATTTCCCTGGATATTGGTCAAACAGATTTTACCAAATTTATAATAAATATTTACAGCCTTTCATTTTTAACTATTGCATTCAATTTTGCTTCAATGATGATGGATATTTTGTATATGTTCTTAAAAGGCAGAAATTATGGATTAACATGGAATCTTCATTTCTTTTGAAAAAGTTGTTTTATAAATAGAATACTTGACAATAGAACTCAAACTCACCAGTTCCTTGGTCCAATCCTGTTGGCAGGAGAGTCGCTCTATTTGATCCAAGGTTAGGGGCTGGTGACCGGAATCAAGGTCACGATCATGAGCTGAAAGTTGGAGTTGGCAGGAAACAGGAGAATCCAATAAAAAAGAAAATGTTTGGAGCCTGGTGGTGGTCAATAGAAATAGCCATTGGCAGTGGAACTGGTGGTACAGAAGTGGGTATGTGGCAGTGTGATCCTATGTCATGTCATCAGCAGTGAAGCATAAAACACATTTTCAAGAGGTAACTGCAACCAGTTGGTTACTGGTTGATCCATGGGATGAACTTGAAAGGACCATGGTATCAAGATCTGAACTTGGCTGATTACAGCTTGATGCATAGGTGTCGACACTCAATTGCCCTCCATGAATGCATGGGTCTGGTGATGATGCTTGTTGGCCCATCTCTTCTGGAGGAGACAATTTGTTGCCAAAATGCAGATATAAACTTCCAGACCTGGAGCATGGCTTTAAGATGTTGGTCTGATGCTGGCTTCCCAGAGGTAACAGCAGTTGTGTTTAAAGTAGCGTTATGGCAGCCATAGAGACACTGGGCCTCATACTATCCACCTAAGGAGAAGCAGTCACCAACTGACATCTTCCAGTCACTGTCGGAGCTAGGGAATGAAGGGCCTTTGTGCAAAAAAAAGTTTTGGGCCCCGCCGGGACCAAATCGCTCAGTGCTCCTCCCGAAAACCCCTTCCCATAACTGCTCCCCTCTCGAAGACTCCTTCCCATAATAGCAAACCTTCCCAAGATCCTTATCCATTGCTGCTCCACCCTCAAGACCCCGTTACAATATATATATATGGAAGAGTTTTTAAACTAATAGGTGGGGGGGGGGGGGGGGACGAGCTATAAGTAATGGGATAGAAAGTGTAGAGGGTATAAGGGATGAATTAACAACTCATAGGGGAGGAGATGGGGGGAGGGGTAGTATAGTCAATAGGGAGGTAGGTAACTCAAGTACAGTGGCAGGCACTTCGGAACTACAGACTCATAACATAAGGTGTATGCTTGCTAATGCCAGAAGCTTGCCAGGAAAAATGGGAGAGTTAGAATTATTAGCAATTAATAAAAAATGGGAGTTAATAGGCATTACCGAAATGTGGTGGTATGAATCTCATGACTGGACTGTTAATCTGGATGGTTATAACCTATTTAGGAAAGATAGAGGCAATGGTAAAAGAGGAGGAGGGATTTGTCTGCATGTTAAGCCTGAATTTAAGCCTATAGTTAGAGAAGATATTTATGGTGGACCTAGTAATAAAGTTGAATGTTTGTGGGTAGAGTTAAATAGCGGAGCAGCAAATTCCAAAAGAATATTAGTAGGAGTATGCTATAAACCCCCAAATATAGCTGAAAGTGAGGAAATACAATTATTGTTACAGATTGGAAATGCAGCTAAGCACAGGCAAGTTTTAATAATGGGAGATTTTAACTACCCTGAAATAAACTGGATAAATGATACCAGCAGTTCAGCTAAGGGGAGCAGGTTCTTGAGTACACTCAGGGATCATTATCTGGCCCAGGTTGTACAGGAGCCTACTAGAAATGAAGCTATCTTAGATTTACTCATCACAAATAATATTGATATGGTATCAAATGTTGGAATAGGGCAACCTTTGGGAAACAGTGATCACAACACAGTCTCATTTGAGATTGAATTAAAAAAACACAATTTTAAGGGGCCAACAAAAACTCTTAATTTTAAAAGGGCAGATTTTGACGGTCTAATGGCAGCAATACAAAGTATAGACTGGGACAGAGAACTGGCAGGTAAAAATACTGAACATAAATGGACAACATTTAAATCCTTACTAAATATACATACACATCGGCATATACCGTGTGGGAATAAAAGTAAAAGGAGTAAATCCATCCAATGTGGCTTAACAATGATTTAAAGATCAAGATACGGAGTAAAAAACAGGCATTTAAATTATACAAACAAGAGGGGACAGAGACAAGGAAATCAACAAGGCTTGCAAAAGGGCTATTAGACTGGCTAAAATAGAAAATGAAAAATTAATTGCAAAAGAGAGTTAGACTAACCCTAAAATATTTTTTAAGTATATTAATGGGAAGAAGGCGATGAAGGAAGCTATAGGAACATTACAATGTGATACAGGCCGTCTGATAATTAGTGACCAAGAAAAGGCAGATGAGCTAAATAGGTTCTTTTCTTCACTATACACAAGGGAGGTACAAGTGGTAGGGACAGAACAAATAATTGGTGAACGCAGGAAGTAATCCAAAAGAGGTTGGAAAAAATAAATGTTAATAAAGCCCCAGGTCCTGATGGAATACATCCAAGGGTACTGAGGGAGCTGGTCTCTGTAATAGCCAAACCATTATATTTAATTTTCTCAAGATTCACTCAACACAGGGTCTCTACCGGATGACTGGAGAAAAGCAGAGGTAATACCTATATTTAAAAAGGGAGCAAGAGCAAATCTGGGGAATCATAGACCAGTAAACCTCACTTCTGTAGTGGGGAAGCTTTTGGAAGGGTTAATAAGGGATAATATACAAGAATATGTCTATTTGAACAGGATTATAAGTAGGAGTCAACATGGATTTATGAGGGATAGGTCATGTCAAACAAATCTAATTAGTTTCTATGAGGAGGTTAGTAGGAACCTGGATGAAGACAACTCAGTGGATGTAGTCTTTTGGGATTTTGCAAAGGCTTTTGATACAGTGCCACTTGGGAGACTATTGGGCAAACTAAGAGATACAGGAATTGCAGTAAATATCTGCTCATAGATTGAGAGCTGGCTAAAAGACAGGAAGCAAGGGTTGTAAATGGAACATACACGGATTGGACGAATGTGGTAAGTGGGGTTCCTCAGGGTTCAGTATTAGGTCCTCTCCTTTCTAACATATTTATTAATGACTTAGAGGTAGGATTGGAGTGTGGTGTCTCCATTTTCGCTGATGACACGAAGTTGTGCAAGTTAATTAAATCAGATAAAGATGTGCTTTCCCTCCAAAGGGATTTACATATAATTGAGGAATGGGCATCTAAATGGCAGATGAGATTCAATACAAATAAATGTAAAGTTATGCATCTGGGAAGGAAAAATAGCCATGCAATTTATAATCTTAATGGAGCAAATATAGGTGTATCAGATATTGAAAGGGATTTGGGCGTGCTTGTGGACAACCACCTAGGTAACAGTGCTCAAAGCCAAGCAGCAGCTGCAAAGGCAAATACAATATTAGCATGTATTAGAAAGGGTTTAGAAGCAAGGGAAGCAAATATATTTCTGCCACTATACAAATCTCTAGTACGCCCTCATTTGGAATATGGAGTACAATTTTGGGCACCACTTCATAAAAAGGACATTTTAGAGCTGGAAAAAGTACAGAGAAGGACAACAAAACTAATAAGGGGAATGGAGGGGCTAAGTTATTAAAAAAGACTTACCAAATTAAACTTATTTTCTTGAGAAAAAGGCATCTAAGAGGAGATATGATTACCTTATATAAATACAATTCATTATTAATTAAAAATAAAATAAAATAAATAATTAAATAATTGATTAATAATGAATTAACAACTAATTAATTAATATTTAATCCGCATATTGCAGATCAGAGGAGATCTTGAAAGGTTGAACTTGATGGACTGAAAGTCTTTTTTCAACCTTAATTACTATGTAACTATAACTATGTAATATATATATAAATATATAGAATCACCCCCACACAGCATCCATTACCCACCAAGTCTGTGTCTGCACCCACCTCACATAGCACCCATCCCTATCTCCTTTGCTCCCCCTCACAGAACACATCTCCTGTAATTTGCTAGCACTTTGCAGCCCTTATTACATAGTAATTTAGTCCATCAAGTTCAACCTTTTTAGATCTCCTCTGATCTGCAATACATGGATTTATTGTTAATTGAGCCAGAGAAAGGCATACAGAAAAAAAAACAAAAAAAAACAGTGAAACGTAGCCAATTGTCTTAACAGGGAAACAAATATAAAATTCCTTTTTAACCCTCGATATTGGTGATCGGATTCATCCCTGGATCAATACTGCCTCTTTATTTATCCAAGATAGCCCTTAATGCACTAAAAATATATCCAGTTCATTTTTAAAGTTATCTATTGAATCCGCTGTCACCATCTCCTTTGGTAGAGAATTCCACAGATTAACCACCCTTACTGTGAAGAACCCTTTTCTTTGTTTAAGGTGGAATACTTTTACTTCTAACCTCAAGGGATGTCCTCTTGTCAGTTGAAAACCTCTTGGCACAAAAAGTTTGCTTGACAAAGCCTTGTATTGACCCTGGATATATTTATATAGGGTAATCATATTTTTCCTTCCCAGATGCATAACTTTACATTTATTCGTATTAAATCTCATCTGCCATTTAGACGCCCATTCCTCTAATTTATGCAAATCCCTTTGGAGGGAAAGCACATCATTATCTGATTGAATTACCTTGCACAACTTTGTGTCATCAGCGAAAATGGAGACACCACACTCCAATCCCACTTCCAAGTCATTAATAAATATGTTAAAAAGGAGGAGAAAAAAAAAATACACAGCACTGTGTACCCCAGAGGAGGGCCCTGGTGCACTGCACCACTGGTAGATCCGCCCCTGTTTCCAGTTTCATTTATTAATTTAATTAATTCAGGCTTTAAGTAGTCACTTCTCCAGAGGCTCAGTCAGTAACAAAAGGCCTTATAAAATGTACCTGATGAGAAACACTGACCCACTGACATCTTCCTAGCTCCATTTACCATCGGGACTGAGCAGTTACTTCTGCAGGAGCTCTGCCAATGTCCCTGGGACTCATACCATCCACCTGAGCAGAAGGGAGTAGATACTTAAAACAATCTGGGGGGGATAGTATACAGTATATATATATATATATATATATATATATATATATATATATATATATAGGTAGAGAGAGAGACAGAAAATAATCTTGGAGTATAAAAGCTAGGGGGGGGGGTCCCTCTCACCCCCCCCCCTATTCCTTTGCCCCTGCAACTGACATCTTTCCCAGTTCCATTCACCTTAGTCTCTTTTACCTCCAGACCAGGAGCTTTACACAACCCCACTCTTCTTCCTCTGAACTCAAGTAACATTTCCGCTTCCACTTACTCAGGTCACACCCACCTACCTATAATTTGAAATATTTATAGTAAAGATTTCTGCAATATCTTGTCCATTTTCACAGCGGATACACCCACAGACTTAATCATTAATTAACCCTCCCCTTTCTTTTCACTTACTTGCCAAACCCGTTTCTCTATTTTAATGATTACATGTTTTGTTTCATTAATCAGTTCGCCTCTGTCTTGCAAGGCACTTTGTATACAAGTGTTGTATATGGTTACTAGCTCAAGGGCAGGGTCGTCAACTCCTTTTGAAACAACCTGTTAAATTACGTACTGCCAAACCCATGTTGACTGTAGTCCAGCTAGAAGGAATGTATTGGCGCCATATAAATGAGATAATAAAAAGGGTGATATCTTCAGGAACTCTTGAGAAATTTCAGTCCATTTGCATTACTGTAAGATGTAGTAACAGAGGTACTGATCCATCTACTGATTCATCTTAGTTATGAGTTAGCTTTATGCCAGCCCTGCTGCAGAATGTCCTGCAGAAATGACCCTTGAATTGAAAGCCCCCAGCAAGAGAAGATGGATGAGCCATTACAATTTCTTGAATGAAGATGCCCAGCAGTTCAGGGACAGATGGTGGTTTCTTGAGGGGTTCAGGATAGGGTTATTTTGCGAGCTGATCCATTACAACTTAGATGATCATCATCTAGTTAAATGCTGGAAGAGCAGCCACAAAATGCAGGGATATATGTCTAAAGGCATTTAAGAATGGGCAACAGTTGTAAAAGACCACAAGGAATTTGACAATGCATCTTGGTTTGCACATATATAAGCAGGGCCGGATTAAGACCTTTAGAGGCCCTAAGCACTTAAAAAATGTTGTTGTCCTTTTTTTGGAACCTGGTTCAGCTGCACCATTTGTAGTTTTGCACCATATGGTCCATGGTAAATCAGACAATGGGGAATTTCTGTGGTGCCCTCTTCCCTTGATGCCCTAAGCATGTGCTTATTTTGCTTAATGGTTAATCCAGCCCTATATGCAACATATACATATAAGTAGACTTTAGTCACCTATGCATGCCTATATAGCCATGATAAGGTCCTGGAAAGAAGTTTCAATGTCTGCTTTTCTCAAGGGTGATCAGCAAGGTAGAGGTTATCAGAGAAAAATGCACAACAAATACCTTTTAAATTGTGAGTAGTAAATTACTTAAGACATAGAATTTTCCTTTGATACAATGCTTAATAAATATTAATTTTTAAGAAAAAAGTAAACCTTTTTATTTAAGTATTTATAGCTGCTGCTGATTACAAACAACACTAACAAGATGGAGGTAGATGATAGCCGACCATGCATGAACCAGGACCCAAGTCCTGTATGCAATAGAGTATTCAGTAGAGGGTCCAAACTGTTAAGGCTAGTGGCTAGGCATGTGATAACATTCAGGCAGAAGGTCAGGGCTGGAGGCAAGTATGGTTGGTTAAGAACAGGGCTAGTGATAGACAAAGGGTCTAGAGGTCAGAATCCAACTTTATTTGTTCTAAATGGGATATCAGATGAGATATGCATTTGATGATATCAGATAACTTTATTACAATTGTTTTGCAATGTTATACTCCTTGTAGTACATTCTCGCTTTCTAAATAAAATTATATTACGATAAAAACAAGAAAGCATCTAAGTGAATGGAGGGCCCCAAGCAAAAAACTTTTTCCCATAGCTGCTCCCCTCCCAAAGTACCTTTCCCATAGCTGTTCTTCTCCTCAAGACACCTTCCCATAACTACATTCACATAGTTAAGCTTGAAAGAGAGGAGAGATATGTATAGGAAAGTAAGACAGGCCAGGCTAGAGAAATTTTGGCAAGACAGCTTTAGGTCGGGGACTCTAGATCAAGGCTCTAGTACTAGTCTAGATAAAGACAGTAGGGTGAGAATAGGGATCAGGCTAGACTGGACTGGTGGAACAGCCAGACTATGAAGAGGTGAAGGAGAAAGCTAACAAAAGGGTGAACAGCTCTGCTAGGGTTTCCAGGCTTCCTAGTCTTTGGCTACGTTAAAATGTAGTACTCTTTGAAGATGTGCCCAGCAGGTTTTCTTCTGACCTGCTAATATCTGGAAGAATGAGGATCCAGATGCTGAGCATATAAAGAAGTCCAAGGCATAGGGTAGTAGAGGTAACTCCTCATTAATTGCCCACTTCTAAGCACTTGTGGGTCCCTTGGCCAGGTTCTTTTGCACTGGCACACTTTTTTTTATAACTTGAGCTAGGCAGAGTGGTGGCTTTTGATATAAACGCTAGGCCTCCTGTCTGACTTGAAAGGACCCACCAGGTTGAAATGGTCCATTTAGACTCCTTGGACATTTTGAAGAGAATGACATAAAGGGATCTCTGTGCCCTCAAGTTGGCGAGGGGTTTGAAAATCTTACATAACTCTACCAGACTAAAAAGGGTTTAGTGATAGACTACGGAAAGGGTCATAGATTAGATTGGGCAAGATGGGCAAAGGAGGATAAAGAGAGGGCAGGTCTGACCAATCTGGAGAATGGATAAAAACAGGTGATAAAATGGACATTGGAAAGGCTGGGGATGGTGTAGAGACATGTTTGTGAATGGGGCCAGACCAGACCGGGAAAGCTAGATTGGGTTTGATGAATTGGGAGGGGGTGGACAATACATACTGGGAGGGGGTAGACACTGACCAGAGAGAGAGAGGCGAGCAAGACTGGGGAATTGGAGACACTCTAAACACTAAGACTAGCTGTGGAGTTTGGTGGGTATGAGATGTGGAGAGACATTTGAGACATTTGCCAGGTCGGGGAGGTGCCACATGCTGTAGAGGTTGGTGATATGAGGGACTGATTCCCAAGTGGGGTGTGGGGCAGTTGTGCCATGTTATTGCCCCCAGCTAGAATTTGTCAGTCAATGCCTAGTACAGGAGAGAGACACGAGAGGCAGAATTGGGGCATGAGACATCAGACAGAGCAGGTTGGTTGGAGGGGACTGGCACACCGCAGACTGAAGAGAGGGGGGGACAAGCCAGGCTAGATTGGGGGGAGCTGATACTTTGGGGAGGGAGATGATGAGCCCAGCTGGGGAGGGATTTTGGACTGATTTGCATCTTTGCAACATACCTTGGGGAGCTTTTCTTACAAATGTAAATTTGCGCTTTTATTAAACTTGCCAAAAAATTTGTGTTAGCTAATGGCTTCTTAATTCTGTCTGAAGCGAGCGCAGGAAAATGATGCTATTTATCTTGTATTGGGTTAAAATCACATCTGACAAGTAATCGATCATGGAAGGAACATTAACTCTTTGGATCAGACCCAAATCTGCCTCTCGCTCTCTGCTGTGGCCCCCAGATCTGTTAACTCCTCTCTCACCACATTTGGCACCTGTCCCACAGCCCTCTCCCCTCTCTGCTTGGCTTTTGTTTGCAAATACCAAGTACAGAGGCTTTTGTGTGTCTGTTTGTGTCAGTGTATACATCAGCATGTATCTGTGCATGTATCAGTGTATACATCAGTATGTATCTGTGCATGTATCAGTGTGTACATCAGTATGTATCTGTGCATGTATCAGTGTGTACATCAGTATGTATCTGTGCATGTATCAGTGTATACATCAGTATGTATCTGTGCATGTATCAGTGTGTACATCAGCATGTATCTGTGCATGTATCAGTGTATACATCAGCATGTATCTGTGCATGTATCAGTGTGTACATCAGCATGTATCTGTGCATGTATCAGTGTGTACATCAGTATGTATCTGTGCATGTATCAGTGTATACATCAGTATGTATCTGTGCATGTATCAGTGTGTACATCAGCATGTATCTGTGCATGTATCAGTGTATACATCAGTATGTATCTGTGCATGTATCAGTGTGTACATCAGCATGTATCTGTGCATGTATCAGTGTATACATCAGTATGTATCTGTGCATGTATCAGTGTGTACATCAGTATGTATCTGTGCATGTATCAGTGTATACATCAGTATGTATCTGTGCATGTATCAGTGTGTACATCAGTATGTATCTGTGCATGTATCAGTGTATACATCAGTATGTATCTGTGCATGTATCAGTGTGTACATCAGTATGTATCTGTGCATGTATCAGTGTGTACATCAGTATGTATCTGTGCATGTATCAGTGTATACATCAGCATGTATCTGTGCATGTATCAGTGTGTACATCAGCATGTATCTGTGCATGTATCAGTGTGTACATCAGTATGTATCTGTGCATGTATCAGTGTGTACATCAGTATGTATCTGTGCATGTATCAGTGTATACATCAGCATGTATCTGTGCATGTATCAGTGTGTACATCAGCATGTATCTGTGCATGTATCAGTGTATACATCAGCATGTATCTGTGCATGTATCAGTGTGTACATCAGTATGTATCTGTGCATGTATCAGTGTGTACATCAGTATGTATCTGTGCATGTATCAGTGTGTACATCAGTATGTATCTGTGCATGTATCAGTGTGTACATCAGCATGTATCTGTGCATGTATCAGTGTATACATCAGCATGTATCTGTGCATGTATCAGTGTATACATCAGTATGTATCTGTGCATGTATCAGTGTATACATCAGTATGTATCTGTGCATGTATCAGTGTGTACATCAGTATGTATCTGTGCATGTATCAGTGTGTACATCAGTATGTATCTGTGCATGTATCAGTGTGTACATCAGTATGTATCTGTGCATGTATCAGTGTATACATCAGCATGTATCTGTGCATGTATCAGTGTGTACATCAGTATGTATCTGTGCATGTATCAGTGTGTACATCAGCATGTATCTGTGCATGTATCAGTGTGTACATCAGTATGTATCTGTGCATGTATCAGTGTATACATCAATATGTATCTGTGCATGTATCAGTGTGTACATCAGTATGTATCTGTGCATGTATCAGTGTATACATCAGTATGTATCTGTGCATGTATCAGTGTGTACATCAGTATGTATCTGTGCATGTATCAGTGTGTACATCAGTATGTATCTGTGCATGTATCAGTGTATACATCAGCATGTATCTGTGCATGTATCAGTGTGTACATCAGTATGTATCTGTGCATGTATCAGTGTGTACATCAGTATGTATCTGTGCATGTATCAGTGTGTACATCAGCATGTATCTGTGCATGTATCAGTGTGTACATCAGTATGTATCTGTGCATGTATCAGTGTGTACATCAGCATGTATCTGTGCATGTATCAGTGTGTACATCAGTATGTATCTGTGCATGTATCTGTGCATACATCAGTATGTATCTGTGCATGTATCAGTGTGTACATCAGTATGTATCTGTGCATGTATCAGTGTGTACATCAGTATGTATCTGTGCATGTATCAGTGTATACATCAGCATGTATCTGTGCATGTATCAGTGTGTACATCAGTATGTATCTGTGCATGTATCAGTGTGTACATCAGCATGTATCTGTGCATGTATCAGTGTGTACATCAGTATGTATCTGTGCATGTATCAGTGTGTACATCAGCATGTATCTGTGCATGTATCAGTGTGTACATCAGCATGTATCTGTGCATGTATCAGTGTGTACATCAGCATGTATCTGTGCATGTATCAGTGTGTACATCAGTATGTATCTGTGCATGTATCAGTGTATACATCAATATGTATCTGTGCATGTATCAGTGTGTACATCAGCATGTATCTGTGCATGTATCAGTGTGTACATCAGCATATATCTGTGCATGTATCAGTGTGTACATCAGCATGTATCTGTGCATGTATCAGTGTGTACATCAGTATGTATCTGTGCATGTATCAGTGTGTACATCAGCATGTATCTGTGCATGTATCAGTGTGTACATCAGTATGTATCTGTGCATGTATCAGTGTGTACATCAGCATGTATCTGTGCATGTATCAGTGTGTACATCAGCATGTATCTGTGCATGTATCAGTGTGTACATCAGTATGTATCTGTGCATGTATCAGTGTGTACATCAGTATGTATCTGTGCATGTATCAGTGTGTACATCAGCATGTATCTGTGCATGTATCAGTGTGTACATCAGCATGTATCTGTGCATGTATCAGTGTATACATCAGCATGTATCTGTGCATGTATCAGTGTATACATCAATATGTATCTGTGCATGTATCAGTGTATACATCAGCATGTATCAGTGTATACATCAGCATGTATCTGTGCATGTATCAGTGTATACATCAGCATGTATCAGTGTATACATCAGCATGTATCTGTGCATGTATCAGTGTATACATCAGTATGTATCTGTGCATGTATCAGTGTATACATCAGTATGTATCTGTGCATGTATCAGTGTGCCTGTGCCTGTATCATTGTGTATGAGTGTGTACATCAGTGTGTACATCAGCATGTATCTGTGCATGTATCAGTGTGTACATCAGCATGTATCTGTGCATGTATCAGTGTGTACATCAGTATGTATCTGTGCATGTATCAGTGTGCCTGTGCCTGTATCATTGTATATCAGTGTGTACATCAGTATGTATTTGTGTGTCAGTACATCTGTGCATGTATCAGTGTGTATCTGTATGTATATCAGTATGTATCTGTGTGTGTGTCAGTGTATCTGTGCATGTATCAGTGTGTACATCAGTATGTATATGTGTATCAGTGCATGTATCAGTGTGTATATCAGTATGTATCTGTGTGTATACCAGTGTATCAGTGCATGTATCAGTGTGTACATCAGTATGTATATGTGTATCAGTGCATGTATCAGTGTGTATATCAGTATGTATCTGTGTGTATACCAGTGTATCAGTGCATGTATCAGTGTGTACATCAGTATGTATCTGTGTGTATACCAGTGTATCAGTGCATGTATCAGTGTGTACATCAGTATGTATCTGTGTGTATACCAGTGTATCAGTGCATGTATCAGTGTGCACATCAGTATGTATCTGTGTGTATACCAGTGTATCTGTGCATGTATCAGTGTGTACATCAGTATGTATGTGTATCTGTGCATGTATCAGTGTGTACATCAGTATGTATCTGTGTGTATACCAGTGTATCAGTGCATGTATCAGTGTGTACATCAGTATGTATCTGTGTGTATACCAGTGTATCTGTGCATGTATCAGTGTGTACATCAGTATGTATGTGTATCTGTGCATGTATCAGTGTGTACATCAGTATGTATCTGTGTGTATACCAGTGTATCAGTGCATGTATCAGTGTGTACATCAGTATGTATCTGTGTGTATACCAGTGTATCAGTGCATGTATCAGTGTGCACATCAGTATGTATATGTGTATCTGTGTGTATACCAGTGTATCTGTGCATGTATCAGTGTGTACATCAGTATGTATATGTGTATCTGTGTGTATCTGTGTGTATACCAGTGTATCAGTGCATGTATCAGTGTGTACATCAGTATGTATCTGTGTGTATACCAGTGTATCAGTGCATGTATCAGTGTGCACATCAGTATGTATATGTGTATCTGTGTGTATACCAGTGTATCTGTGCATGTATCAGTGTGTACATCAGTATGTATCTGTGTATCTGTGTGTATCTGTGTGTATACCAGTGTATCTGTGCATGTATCAGTGTGTACATCAGTATGTATCTGTGTGTATACCAGTGTATCAGTGCATGTATCAGTGTGCACATCAGTATGTATATGTGTATCTGTGTGTATCTGTGTGTATACCAGTGTATCAGTGCATGTATCAGTGTGCACATCAGTATGTATCTGTGTGTATACCAGTGTATCAGTGCATGTATCAGTGTGCACATCAGTATGTATATGTGTATCTGTGTGTATCTGTGTGTATACCAGTGTATCTGTGCATGTATCAGTGTGTACATCAGTATGTATCTGTGTGTATACCAGTGTATCAGTGCATGTATCAGTGTGCACATCAGTATGTATATGTGTATCAGTGTGTACATCAGTATGTATCTGTGTGTATACCAGTGTATCAGTGCATGTATCAGTGTGCACATCAGTATGTATATGTGTATCTGTGTGTATACCAGTGTATCTGTGCATGTATCAGTATGTACATCAGTTTGTATCTGTGTATTAGTGTATCTGTGTATTAGTGTATCTGTATTTATATCAGTGTCAGTGCATACCAAAATACATCTGTGTGCATCTCTGTATATGTGTGTGTGTACCAGCGTATCAGTGTGTGTGTATTACTTTGTATCACTATGTATCTGTGTGTTTGACTATGTATCCATGTGTAGTAGTATATGTGTGTGTGTGTATATATATATATATATATATATATATATATAAATATAAATACACTCAAAAATAAATGATAAATTAATATTTTAAAAAATAAATAATAATTATATTTTAATGTTCATAATAATAATTAAATATTGGAAAATTAATATAATGGTTAGACTTATTTTATGTACAAATTAAGTGACAGATCCCCCATCTAGGGATATGGCATTATCAAAAGCAATTCATTAAGATTAGCAATGAGTGGCAATACTGAAGATAGCTTGTAGAGTTGAAAAATAGTGTCTGTCATTATTATTATTTTACTAGCGACTTGCCCGTCAAAAATGAAGGCAATAACATTTGAAGCCTGGCAATGCTGTTTGCCATACAATGGTAGCCTCTCCCCCTCTACTTTACTGGCCTCGCGATGAGAGCTTTTGGCGCTCATCACGGGCCTCGCAATGAGCGCCTTCGGCCTCCCCTCCTCTACGTGACGGGAGGCGCTCATTGCGAGCCTCTCCCCCCTCTATTTTACTGGCCTCGCAATGAGCGCCTTTTGTGCTCATCACAGGCCTGGCAATGAGTGCCTTTGGGGCTCATCGCGGCCCTCGCAATTGCGAATCTCTCTCCTCTCCCTCCCTTGTGTGTCCTCCGCCCCCCCTCGTCTCACACTGCACACTGGCGTGCAATGCGCATGCACGCCCGGTGAGCACTGCGCATGCGCTCCCCCGCTGCGGGCTTGCGCATTTGCGGGAGTTGCACATATCGTAGTTGTCAAACTGCGATTTATCGCAAGCGTGATGATGAATCGCAGTTTGACAACAATTATTATTATTTTATACCTGCCTCACAATTGAATAGGAATAGGGGGCCGATTGTTGGATGTTTACTGGGCCCAAAGATGTCTGGTGATTGCTCTGACTGTGTTAGGAGGGTAACCAATTTAAACCCTTCATGTGTAAATGCCGTTGCTCAGTCATGTCCGACCCTCTGTGACCTCATGAGTGATGCCATTTACATAAGGATCACTGGTACCCCCAATAATAGAAATCTACACATCATGCTGATTCACTTCGTTTTCATGGCAGAGATACTGGAGTGGGTCTCCCATCCAAGTACTGGCCAGTGTGACCTCTTGGTTCCCTGGCTGGATTTGAACCCAGGATGCTGTGGTGAAAGCACCTGCATCCTAATCACTGCACCACCAGGGAACCCCTACCCCTCATATATCTCTGTATAACTCTCCCTATAACATTTGAAGGCCACATGTTATTTTGTGACAATGCAGTTGGAGAGGACGTAATCACTGGGGACACACCTTAGTGAATCTGGCTGACAATATCGTTCTTGATCACTATCTGATAGCAATTCCATTGTATCCTTTCCTAGATCCCAGGAGGGGCAAGGCCTGCCCCCACCCCACAGCCAGACACTAGAGGAACCCGCTGGGCACTGCATGCCAACACTTGGCACTGGCTGATCTGCTACCCTCTGGACAGTGCCCTCAGTGCAATGGAATCCATGTGCCCTATGGTCCCCGGTGTGCACCAGCCGCTGTGAATGAAGATGCAGAGTATCACCGTGTCAGGACTAATGATAACCGCGCCAGCATCTAATCTGTTTTCCTAATATGACCACAAACAGAGTGTTAGCGGAATTAAGGTGACAGATGCTCGGTCTCTTCCTCTCTCTCTCGCTCTCTCCCCCTTTCATTGATGCTCCACATGACTGTGCCTGCTGCCTGGACCCCTCTCTCTCCTCGCTCCCCTCTAGCCAGGCCCTGCCAACCTGGCACTGCCCCTGTCACACCTTACTGCTTTAAACATCACTCCTTGGAGAGGCGCAGAAAATGGCATTTGTGAGAATGAGAGCTGGCAGGGAGCATTGGAGGAGAGGGGGATAGGTAGATAGAAAGAAAGAAAGGACTGTGAGCAAGGAGAGATAGATAGATAGATAGATAGATAGATAGATAGATAGATACAGTATATATATATATATATATATATATATATATATATATATATATATATAGAGAGAGAGAGAGAGAGAGAGAGAGAGAGAGAGAGAGAGAGAGATAGATAGATAGATAGATAGATAGATAGATAGATACACTGATCATTATTCTTACCTCTTAAGTATGCATTATAAACAGAGGGAGAGGAGTGAGGGAAACAGAGGGAGAGGACAGGAGTGGGGGAAACAAGAGGGAGAGGACAGGAGTGGAGTGAGGGGACAAGAGGGAGAGGAGAGGAGTGAGGGGACAAGAGGGAGAGGAGAGGAGTGAGGGATCAAGAGGGAGAGGACAGGAGAAGAGAGGAAAAAATAATGAAAGAAAATGGGGAAGAGAAAAGGGGGAATGAAATTAGAAATATAAAAAGAAAGGCAAGGGAAAGAGAAAGATGGTGGAAAGAGAAATAAAAGAGATAGATAAATAAAAGGATACGTGGGAATAGATGCATAGAGAAAGAAGAAAAGAGAGAGAGATAGAAGAGGGGAGAGAGATATAAAGCGTGGAGAGAGAAAATGGGGAGGAAGCTGAAGAAAGGGGAAAAAGGAGAGATTAAGAATAGGCAGGAAGATAAGGGAAATAAAGAGATGAAGAAGAGAAAGAGTCAGAGAAAGGAGAGGGGAAGAGAATTCGGGATAAGGGACAGAAAGAGGGGGAGAAAAAGTGAGTGAAATGTAAGGGGAGATAAACAGACTGACAGTTAAATTATAACGGAGAGAGAGAAAAATATAGAATAGGAAAGCGAAAAAGGGATAAGAGGTGTATAAATAGAGAGAATATGGAGTGAGAATATATCCATGTGGAGAGAGCAATTAGTGAATAAAAAGGAAACAGGAAAAACAAGATAAAGAAAAAAGGGAGGGAGAAAGGGAGAGAGAGAGAGAGAAAAAAAAAGAGTGAGAGAGGGAAAAGTTGGCAGAGATTCCCCCTTTTTCCCAGGAGGCCAATATGGGAGAGAGAGAGCTAGAGATAGAGAGAGATAGACAGATACAGACACAATGAGGGTAATGAAGACATGGATGGTCTAATAAAGCCCAAACGAGTTGACCATTGTGTGTTTCCTGTAACACGTGTGTGCCATGTGTGTGCATGCCCCCCCCCCCCCCCCCAAATGTTCCTTCCCTCCTCCCCCAGTATTTTTGGATTGCTGCAGATCTCAGTATGTTAATGAGACGGTTAGAACCAAAACGTTCGTCAAGCTGAGCTGAGAACACATTAATAGCCGATGAATATGCATGTGAATTTGTTAATTAACTCAATTATTCTGCTGAAAATGCAAGCGTCTTCCAAGGGCGTTCTGCAGAGATGGTAACAGCTACCAGACCAGCAACGCGGTACAGTGGTACTGAGTATCTATACACTGATAATGATCATGCTGAACTGTATAATGATGCTAAGTATCTATACACTGATAATGACATGCTGCACTGTATAATGATGCTGAGTATCTATACACTGATAATGACATGGTGCGCTGTATAATGATGCTGAGTATCTATACACTGATAATGACATGGTGCGCTGTATAATGATGCTGAGTATCTATACACTGATAATGACATGGTGCGCTGTATAATGATACTGAGTATCTACACACGGATAATGACATGCTGCACTGTATAATGATGATGAGTATCTACACACTGATCATGATCATGCTGAACTGTATAATGATGCTGAGTATCTACACACTGATCATGATCATGCTGAACTGTATAATGAAGCTGAGTATCTATATACACTGACAATGACATGCTGCACTGTATAATGATGCTAAGTATCTATAAACTGATAATGACATGATGCACTGTATAATGATGCTGAGTATCTATATACACTGACAATGACATGCTAATTATCTATACACTGATAATGACATGCTGCGCTGTATAATGACGCTCAGTATCTACACACTGATGACATGCTGCACTGTATAATGATGCAGAGTATCTATACACTGATAATGACATGCTGCACTGTATAATGATGCTGCGTATCTATACACTGATAGTGAGCAGGCTGCACTGTGTAATGATACTGAGTATCTAAACACTGATAGTGATCATTCTGCACTGTATAATGATGCTGAGTATCTATACACTGATAATGACATGCTGCACTGTATAATGATGACGAGGATCTATACATGGATAATGACATGCTGCACTGTATAATGATGCTGATTATCTATACACTGATAATGACATGCTGCACTGTATAATGATGCTGAGTATCTACACACTGATAATGACATGCTGCACTGTATAATGACGATGAGTATCTATACACTGATAATGACATGCTGCACTATATTATAATAATAAGTCACTGATATGAACATGCCACTTTGTACAATGGTGCCGGGTATCTATACACTGAATAGCAACATACATTGGGGAAAAAATGGATGTTGCTATAGTTATTTATAATAGATCTATTTTCCATCAGTTGGAGTGGTATATATATTTGCACAGTGATGCACTGCAGGGGGTAGGTGACCTCACCCAGGCTCTGGTGTACGGGGCAGTCCTGGACTCCTGACCACCGTCAGTGCCATCTCTCTGTCTTTGTTTTTTGACAAACTTTTTTTTTTTTTTCTTCTGGTGCCAAATTTTCAACACATTAATTAATTGCTGTAGCCAATTAACTGTAGTTGTGCAAATGAGTTTAGCACTAATTACCATGCAGTGCTTGCATTCACATAAAAAAAACTTGCTGAGAGAGTGAATAAAGGATGGAAAAGAAGAGAGAGAGTGAGACAGAAGGAAAAGAAGAGAAAGATAAACAGAGAGACAGGGTGAGAGAAAGGAAAAAAGAAATACAGAAAGAGAAAGCGTGAGAGAGAAAAAGAGATAGAGGGAGAGAAAGAGGGTGAAAGAGAAAGGAAAAATCAAATACAGCGAGAGAAAAGGTGAGAGAAAAAGAGATATACAGGGGGAGAGAGAGAAAGAAAAGAGAGAAAGATACAGGGAGAGAGGGTGAGAAAAAATTGAAAGATACAGGGAGATAGAGAGGGTGAAAGAGAGAGAAAAAAATGATACAGGAAGAGAGAATATGAAAGAACAAACAAAAGATACAGGGAGAGAATGAGAAAGAAAAAGAGAAGGATACATGGAGAGAGTGTGAACGAGATAGAAAAAGAGAAGGATACATGGAGAGAGTGTGAACGAGATAGAAAAAGAGAAGGATACATGGAGAGGGTGAACGAGAAAGAAAAAGAGAAAGATACATGGAGAGGGTGAACGAGAAAGAAAAAAAAAAGGATACATGGAGAGGGTGAACGAGAAAGAAAAAAGAGAAAGATACATGGAGAGAGGGTGAACGAGAAAGAAAAAGAGAAGGATACATGGAGAGAGGGTGAACGAGAAAGAAAAAGAGAAGGATACATGGAGAGAGGGTGAACGAGAAAGAAAAAGAGAAGGATACATGGAGAGAGGGTGAACGAGAAAGAAAAAGAGAAGGATACATGGAGAGAGGGTGAACGAGAAAGAAAAAGAGAAGGATACATGGAGAGGGTGAACGAGAAAGAAAAAGAGAAAGATACATGGAGAGAGGGTGAACGAGAAAGAAAAAGAGAAGGATACATGGAGAGAGGGTGAACGATTAAGATAAAGATACATGGAGAGGGTGAACGAGAAAGAAAAAGAGAAGGATACATGGAGAGAGGGTGAACGATTAAGAGAAAGATACATGGAGAGGGTGAACGAGAAAGAAAAAGAGAAGGATACATGGAGAGGGTGAACGAGAAAGAAAAAGAGAAGGATACATGGAGAGAGGGTGAACGAGATAGAGAAAGATACATGGAGAGGGTGAACGAGAAAGAAAAAGAGGATACATGGAGAGAGGGTGAACAAGAAAGAAAAAGAGAAGGATACATGGAGAGAGGGTGAACGAGATAGAAAAAGAGAAGGATACATGGAGAGAGGGTGAACGAGATAGAGAAAGATACATGGAGAGGGTGAACGAGAAAGAAAAAGAGGATACATGGAGAGAGGGTGAACAAGAAAGAAAAAGAAAGATATAGAAAGAGGAAGGGGCAGGGTGCAATAGAAAGAAAAAGAGAAAAAGGGTGAGAGGGTGAGAGATAAAGAAAGAGAGAGATACAGGGAGAGAGAAGGTGAAAGAGAAAGAAAAATAGAGGGATACATGAAGTGAGAGAGCGGGATACAGGGAGAGAGAGAGCGAGAAAGAAAAAGAGAGATATAAAAAGAGGTAGAGGGAGGGTGAGATATAAAGAAAAGGAGAAATAAAGAAAGAGATAAAGAGAGATATAGGGAGAGGGAAGGTGAGAGAAAGAAAGATACAGGGAGAAAGAAGGTGAGAGAAAGAAAAAGAAAGATACAGGGAGAGAGGAGAGAGAAAGAAAACAAGTGATACAGAGAGAGAGAGAGCAGGTGAATGAGAAAGAAAAAGAAAAAGAGAGAGAGATACAGGGAGAGAGAATGTGAAAGAAAGAAAGATACAGGGAGAGAGAAGGAGAGAGAGAAAGAAAACAAGTGACAAAGGGAGACAGAGGGCGAAAGAGAAATAAAGAGATACAGTGAGAGAGAAAGAAAAAGAGAGAAATACAGGGAGCGAGAGGGTGAAAGACAAAGAAAAAGTGAGGGATGAAGTGAGAGAAAGAGGGCGAGACAGAAAGAAAAAAGAGATACAGGGAGAGATACAGGGTGAGAGAAAGAAAGAGAAAGAGAGAGATACAAGGGGAGGTAGAGGGAGGGTGAGATAGAAAGAAAAATAGAGATACAAGGATAGAGAAGGTGAGAGAGAAAGAAAAAGATGGAGGGTGAGGCAAAAAAGAAAAGAGATACAAGGAGAGAGGTGAGACAGAAAGAGATACAAAAAATAACTTACTGCAGGAGATCTTATGTATTGTTAAGAGGTCAGATATCTTGGAGCAATAGAAGAAAACAAGATGGATCATATAGGGATATAGCGAGGAATAATTAAGAGTTATATGAAGCAAGATGAGTAGGTATAGGGAGTGGTTGCAAGAAAATGGATTATATAGATAAGATATTATAGTGAGGGTTATATGGCCCATATCATCTAGGGAACAGTTATATGGAGCAGTAGAATGAGTTATAGTGAGGGGTTATTTGGCTCAGATGAAATTTAAGTCAAGGGTTATATGCAGAAATATAATGGATTATGGTGATGTGCTATATGGCTCTGTAAGATATGTTTTATGGGAGGTTTATATGGAGCAATAAATGGAAATGCAGACATGTTATGGATTAATAATGTATTATATAGAGGAGTCACACAGAGTAATAGGAGGTATTATATGGAGCAATGTGAGTATTTATATTTGGAGGTTATCTTCAGCAATAGGAGGAGCTATAAAAGTAAAGAAGGGGTGATTTGGAACAGTATGGGAGTTATGAATATATGGAGGTTATTATATGGTTTAATAGGTTGCATTATACAAAGCAATAGGAGTAGTTATATGGGTTAGTCTGATGTGCCATAAGTAGAGGTTATATGGAGCAAGAGGATATATATATATATATATATATATATATATATATATATATATATATATATACACACACACACACATAGATATATATATATATATATATATATAGATTAGTGACAACCAATAGTTATAGGGAGTGGTATAGAGACATATTATTAGATATGTATAAATAATATATAAAGCAATGGAAGGAGGGATGGGGAGACCTATAGAGTGATAGGAGTAGTTATAGGGAGGAGTATTTCTAGGGCACTGTTATAGCACCATGATATGTTACATAAGACATTATTATGGGATGTGTGATGTTTCCATAAGACGTCTGCAGAACATCTTTCCATGGGGGGGGCTTCCTTCAAGGTGTCAGGCTGGGGGGGATTCTGGGGGTTCTTGGGGGGAGCAGGGCCAGCAGGCTGTCTCTAGGTTACAGGATGCCCCATCTGTTCCTCTCACTCTGTCTGCATCATAATGCCAGAAAAATACTAATTGCACACAGTGAGCGCAGGCCGCACGGCATTGTGGGGGAGATGGGCCCGGAAGTGTCAGAAACCCACCCATACTGCCAAATGTCTGGAAACCTGCAAATCCTGGGGGTCCCATCACTGCGGAGCAAAGTGTGTCTGAGACATGCAGAGCAGTGTGTTATATGCAGAGCAGTGTGTTATATACAGAGCAGCGGGTTATATGCAAAGCAGTGTGTTATATACAGAGCAGTATGTTATATACAGAGCAGTATGTTATATGCAGAGCAGCGTGGTATATACAGAACAGTATGTTATATACAGAGCAGTATGTTATATGCAGAGCAGTATGTTATATACAGAGCAGTATGTTATATGCAGAGCAGTGTGTTATATGCAGAGCAGCGGGTTATATACAGAGCAGTGTGTTATATACAGAACAGTATGTTATATACAGAGCAGCGGGTTATATACAGAGCAGTATGTTATATACAGAACAGTATGTTATATGCAGAGCAGCGGGTTATATACAGAGCAGTATGTTATATACAGAACAGTATGTTATATACAGAGCAGCGGGTTATATGCAGAGCAGTGTGTTATATACAGAGCAGTGTGTTATATGCAGAGCAGTGTGTTATATACAGAGCAGCGGGTTATATGCAAAGCAGCGTGTTATATACAGAGCAGTGTGTTATATACAGAGCAGCGGGTTATATACAGAGCAGTGTGTTATATACAGAGCAGCGGGTTATATACAGAGCAGCGGGTTATATGCAGAGCAGTATGTTATATACAGAGCAGTATGTTATATGCAGAGCAGTGTGTTATATGCAGAGCAGCGGGTTATATACAGAGCAGTGTGTTATATACAGAACAGTATGTTATATACAGAGCAGCGGGTTATATACAGAGCAGTATGTTATATACAGAACAGTATGTTATATGCAGAGCAGCGGGTTATATACAGAGCAGTATGTTATATACAGAACAGTATGTTATATACAGAGCAGCGGGTTATATGCAGAGCAGTGTGTTATATACAGAGCAGTGTGTTATATGCAGAGCAGTGTGTTATATACAGAGCAGCGGGTTATATGCAAAGCAGCGTGTTATATACAGAGCAGTGTGTTATATACAGAGCAGCGGGTTATATACAGAGCAGTGTGTTATATACAGAGCAGCGGGTTATATACAGAGCAGCGGGTTATATGCAGAGCAGCGTGTTATATACAGAGCAGCGGGTTATATGCAAAGCAGTGTGTTATATACAGAGCAGTATGTTATATACAGAGCAGTATGTTATATGCAGAGCAGCGTGGTATATACAGAACAGTATGTTATATACAGAGCAGCGGGTTATATACAGAGCAGTATGTTATATACAGAGCAGTATGTTATATGCAGAGCAGTGTGTTATATGCAGAGCAGCGGGTTATATACAGAGCAGTGTGTTATATACAGAACAGTATGTTATATACAGAGCAGCGGGTTATATACAGAGCAGTATGTTATATACAGAACAGTATGTTATATGCAGAGCAGCGGGTTATATACAGAGCAGTGTGTTATATACAGAACAGTATGTTATATACAGAGCAGCGGGTTATATACAGAGCAGTATGTTATATACAGAACAGTATGTTATATACAGAGCAGCGGGTTATATGCAGAGCAGTGTGTTATATACAGAGCAGTGTGTTATATGCAGAGCAGTGTGTTATATACAGAGCAGCGGGTTATATGCAAAGCAGCGTGTTATATACAGAGCAGTGTGTTATATACAGAGCAGCGGGTTATATACAGAGCAGTGTGTTATATACAGAGCAGTGTGTTATATGCAGAGCAGTGTGTTATATACAGAGCAGCGGGTTATATGCAGAGCAGCGGGTTATATACAGAGCAGTATGTTATATACAGAGCAGTATGTTATATGCAGAGCAGTGTGTTATATGCAGAGCAGTGTGTTATATGCAGAGCAGCGGGTTATATACAGAGCAGTATGTTATATGCAGAGCAGTATGTTATATGCAGAGCAGCGGGTTATATACAGAGCAGTGTGTTATATACAGAGCAGCGGGTTATATACAGAGCAGTGTGTTATATACAGAGCAGCGGGTTATATGCAGAGCAGTGTGTTATATGCAGAGCAGTGTGTTATATACAGAGCAGTGTGTTATATACAGAGCAGTGTGTTATATACAGAGCAGCGGGTTATATGCAGAGCAGTGTGTTATATGCAGAGCAGTGTGTTATATACAGAGCAGTGTGTTATATGCAGAGCAGTGTGTTATATACAGAGCAGTGTGTTATATACAGAGCAGTGTGTTATATGCAGAGCAGTGTGTTATATACAGAGCAGTGTGTTATATGCAGAGCAGTGTGTTATATACAGAGCAGTGTGTTATATACAGAGCAGCGTGTTATATACAGAGCAGTGTGTTATATGCAGAGCAGTGTGTTATATACAGAGCAGCGGGTTATATACAGAGCAGCGGGTTATATGTAAAGCAGTGTGTTATATGCTGAGCAGCGGGTTATATGCAGAGCAGCGGGTTATATGCAGAGCAGCGGGTTATATACAGAGCAGCGTGTTATATACAGAGCAGTGTGTTATATGCAGAGCAGCGGGTTATATACAGAACAGTATGTTATATACAGAGCAGTGTGTTATATACAGAGCAGTGTGTTATATGCAGAGCAGCGTGTTATATGCAGAGCAGCGTGTTATATACAGAGCAGTGTGTTATATGCAGAGCAGTGTGTTATATGCAGAGCAGTGTGTTATATACAGAGCAGTGTGTTATATGCAGAGCAGTATGTTATATACAGAGCAGTGTGTTACATACAGAGCAGTGTGTTATATACAGAGCAGCGTGTTATATACAGAGCAGTGTGTTATATACAGAGCAGCGTGTTATATACAGAACAGTATGTTATATACAGAGCAGTGTGTTATATACAGAACAGTATGTTATATACAGAGCAGCGGGTTATATGCAGAGCAGTGTGTTATATACAGAACAGTATGTTATATACAGAGCAGCGGGTTATATGCAGAGCAGTGTGTTATATACAGAGCAGCGGGTTATATGCAGAGCAGTGTGTTATATACAGAGCAGCGGGTTATATGCAGAGCAGTGTGTTATATACAGAGCAGCGGGTTATATGCAGAGCAGTGTGTTATATACAGAACAGTATGTTATATACAGAGCAGTGTGTTATATGCAGAGCAGTGTGTTATATGCAGAGCAGTGTGTTATATACAGAGCAGCGTGTTATATACAGAGCAGCGTGTTATATACAGAGCAGCGGGTTATATACAGAACAGCGTGTTATATGCAGAGCAGCGTGTTATATACAGAGCAGCGGGTTATATACAGAGCAGCGGGTTATATGTAAAGCAGTGTGTTATATGCAGAGCAGCGGGTTATATACAGAACAGTATGTTATATACAGAGCAGTGTGTTATATACAGAGCAGTGTGTTATATGCAGAACAGTATGTTATATGCAGAGCAGTGTGTTATATACAGAGCAGTGTGTTATATGCAGAGCAGTGTGTTATATACAGAGCAGTGTGTTATATACAGAGCAGTGTGTTATATACAGAGCAGCGGGTTATATGTAAAGCAGTGTGTTATATGCAGAGCAGCGGGTTATATAGAGAACAGTATGTTATATACAGAGCAGCGGGTTATATACAGAACAGTGTGTTATATACAGAGCAGTGTGTTATATGCAGAGCAGTGTGTTATATACAGAGCAGTGTGTTATATACAGAGCAGTGTGTTATATACAGAGCAGCGGGTTATATGTAAAGCAGTGTGTTATATGCAGAGCAGCGGGTTATATAGAGAACAGTATGTTATATACAGAGCAGCGGGTTATATGCAGAGCAGTGTGTTATATACAGAGCAGTGTGTTATATGCAGAGCAGCGGGTTATATACAGAGCAGCGTGTTATATACAGAGCAGCGGGTTATATGCAGAGCAGTGTGTTATATACAGAGCAGCGGGTTATATACAGAACAGTGTGTTATATGCAGAGCAGCGTGTTATATGCAGAGCAGCGGGTTATATGCAAAGCAGTGTGTTATATGCAGAGCAGCGGGTTATATAGAGAACAGTATGTTATATACAGAGCAGTGTGTTATATACAGAGCAGTGTGTTATATGCAGAGCAGCGGGTTATATGCAGAGCAGTGTGTTATATGCAGAGCAGTGTGTTATATACAGAGCAGCGGGTTATATGCAAAGCAGTGTGTTATATGCAGAGCAGCGGGTTATATGCAGAGCAGCGGGTTATATGCAGAGCAGCGTGTTATATGCAGAGCAGCGGGTTATATACAAAGCAGCGTGTTATATGCAGAGCAGCGGGTTATATACAGAACAGTATGTTATATACAGAGCAGCGGGTTATATACAGAGCAGTGTGTTATATGCAGAGCAGTGTGTTATATGCAGAGCAGCGGGTTATATACAGAGCAGTGTGTTATATACAGAGCAGCGGGTTATATACAGAGCAGTGTGTTATATGCAGAGCAGCGGGTTATATACAGAGCAGCGGGTTATATGCAGAGCAGCGTGTTATATGCAAAGCAGTGTGTTATATGCAGAGCAGCGGGTTATATAGAGAACAGTATGTTATATACAGAGCAGTGTGTTATATACAGAGCAGCAGGTTATATACAGAGCAGCGTGTTATATGCAGAGCAGTGTGTTATATGCAGAGCAGCGGGTTATATGCAGAGCAGCGGGTTATATACAGAGCAGCGTGTTATATGCAAAGCAGTGTGTTATATGCAGAGCAGCGGGTTATATAGAGAACAGTATGTTATATACAGAGCAGTGTGTTATATACAGAGCAGTGTGTTATATGCAGAGCAGCGGGTTATATGCAGAGCAGTGTGTTATATGCAGAGCAGTGTGTTATATACAGAGCAGCGGGTTATATGCAAAGCAGTGTGTTATATGCAGAGCAGCGGGTTATATGCAGAGCAGCGGGTTATATACAAAGCAGCGTGTTATATGCAGAGCAGCGGGTTATATACAGAACAGTATGTTATATACAGAGCAGCGGGTTATATACAGAGCAGTGTGTTATATGCAGAGCAGTGTGTTATATGCAGAGCAGCGGGTTATATACAGAGCAGCGTGTTATATACAGAGCAGCGGGTTATATACAGAGCAGCGGGTTATATACAGAGCAGCGTGTTATATGCAGAGCAGTGTGTTATATGCAGAGCAGCGGGTTATATACAGAGCAGCGGGTTATATGCAGAGCAGCGGGTTATATACAGAGCAGCGGGTTATATACAGAGCAGTATGTTATATACAGAGCAGTGTGTTATATACAGAACAGTGTGTTATATACAGAGCAGTGTGTTATATGCAGAGCAGCGTGTTACATGCAGAGCAGTGTGTTATATGCAAAGCAGCGGGTTATATACAGAGCAGCGTGTTATATGCAGAGCAGCGGGTTATATACAGAGCAGCGTGTTATATGCAGAGCAGTGTGTTATATGCAGAGCAGCGTGTTACATGCAGAGCAGTGTGTTATATGCAAAGCAGCGGGTTATATACAGAGCAGCGTGTTATATGCAGAGCAGCGGGTTATATACAGAGCAGCGTGTTATATGCAGAGCAGTGTGTTATATGCAGAGCAGCGGGTTATATGCAGAGCAGTGTGTTATATACAGAGCAGCGGGTTATATGCAGAGCAGTGTGTTATATACAGAGCAGCGGGTTATATGCAGAGCAGCGGGTTATATGCAGAGCAGCGGGTTATATGCAGAGCAGCGGGTTATATGCAGAGCAGTGTGTTATATGCAGAGCAGCGGGTTATATACAGAGCAGCGGGTTATATACAGAGCAGCGTGTTATATGCAAAGCAGTGTGTTATATACAGAGCAGCGTGTTACATACAGAGCAGTATGTTATATACAGAGCAGTGTGTTATATACAGAACAGTATGTTATATACAGAGCAGCGGGTTATATGCAGAGCAGTGTGTTATATGCAGAGCAGTGTGTTATATACAGAGCAGTGTGTTATATGCAGAGCAGCGGGTTATATACAGAGCAGCGTGTTATATACAGAGCAGTGTGTTATATACAGAGCAATGTGTGTCTGTTACATACAGGGCAGCGTGTTACATACAGAGCAGTGTGTTACATACAGGGCAGCGTGTTACATACAGGGCAGCGTGTTACATACAGGGCAGCGTGTTACATACAGGGCAGCGTGTTACATACAGAGCAGCGTGTTACATACAGAGCAGCGTGTTACATACAGAGCAGTGTGTTACATACAGAGCAGTGTGTTACATACAGGGCAGCGTGTTACATACAGGGCAGTGTGTTACATACAGGGCAGCGTGTTACATACAGGGCAGCGTGTTACATACAGGGCAGCGTGTTACATACAGGGCAGCGTGTTACATACAGGGCAGCGTGTTACATACAGAGCAGCGTGTTACATACAGAGCAGCGTGTTACATACAGAGCAGCGTGTTACATACAGGGCAGCGTGTTACATACAGAGCAGCGTGTTACATACAGAGCAGCGTGTTACATACAGGGCAGCGTGTTACATACAGAGCAGCGTGTTACATACAGAGCAGTGTGTTACAGGGCAGTGTGTTATATACAGAGCAGTATGTTACATGCAGAGCAGCGGGTTATATACAGAGCAGCGTGGTATATTCAGAGCAGCGTGTTATATACAGAGCAGCGGGTTACATACAGAGCAGTGTGTTACATACAGGGCAGTGTGTTACATACAGAGCAGTGTGTTACATACAGAGCAGTGTGTTACATACAGGGCAGTGTGTTACATACAGAGCAGCGTGTTACATACAGAGCAGTGTGTTACAGGGCAGTGTGTTACATACAGAGCAGCGTGTTACATACAGGGCAGTGTGTTACATACAGAGCAGTGTGTTACATACAGAGCAGTGTGTTACATACAGGGCAGTGTGTTACATACAGAGCAGTGTGTTACATACAGGGCAGTGTGTTACATACAGAGCAGTGTGTTACATACAGAGCAGTGTGTTACATACAGGGCAGTGTGTTACATACAGAGCAGCGTGTTACAGGGCAGTGTGTTATATACAGAGCAGCGTGTTATATACAGAGCAGTATGTTACATGCAGAGCAGCGTGGTATATGCAGAGCAGCGTGGTATATTCAGAGCAGCGTGGTATATACAGAGCAGCGGGTTACATACAGAGCAGTGTGTTACATACAGGGCAGTGTGTTACATACAGAGCAGCGTGGTATATACAGAGCAGCGTGGTATATACAGAGCAGTGTGTTATATACAGAGCAGTGTGTTACATACAGAGCAGTGTGTTACATGCAGAGCAGCGTGGTATATACAGAGCAGTGTGTTACATACAGAGCAGTGTGTTACATACAGGGCAATGTGTTACATACAGAGCAGTGTGTTACATACAGGGCAATGTGTTACATACAGGGCAGTGTGTTACATACAGAGCAGCGTGTTACATACAGAGCAGCGTGTTACATACAGAGCAGCGTGTTACATACAGAGCAGCGTGTTACATACAGGGCAGTGTGTTACATACAGGGCAGTGTGTTACATACAGAGCAGCGTGTTACATACAGAGCAGCGTGTTACATACAGAGCAGCGTGTTACATACAGAGCAGCGTGTTACATACAGAGCAGCGTGTTACATACAAGGCAGTGTGTTACATACAGAGCAGCTTATTATATACACAGCAGCATGTTTCATACAGAGCAGTGTGTTATATACAGAGCAGCTTATTATATACAAAGCAGTGTGTAAAAAATATTAATATGTGTATCAGGGTAAGGTTATGTAAGGTAGGACACATAATGAGGCCCATCTAGCCCAGTCTCTCTGTGCCAGGCACATAGGTACCAGCTGGTCTCCTGGCACTGCCCATCCTATGCCCAAAGTCTGGCACACGCCCTACCACACAGGTCACCTGCCTCCACCTCCCAGTCTCTGTAGTTTTATGCAGATCCTCCTGGCAGTGAAGGGGTTAAACACTAAATATTCATGGCTGCCCTACATACACCAAGTCACACCTGACCCCAGGAAGAGAGGATGGTTCATTTTGCTCATCTTCTCCCCCCTCCCTTCACGGGCAGCTGCCCTTCTGCCAGCTTATGGTGCCAGTGGGATCCCTCTGCCCGCAATCTACCCCCAGCGGGCCCTGCAGCTCCTGCCACCAGAAGGCAGAGAGACTAGAGCAGCGATGCAGGAAGAGAGGGCACCAGCTGTGCCACTGTATATACATAGCAGCACACATCTTACCTCTATGTATATACACTCGCAACATATACTGTGTGCTTATGGTCTATATACATAGTTGTACACACCATACCTCTATGTATATACACACTAAATATATATTGTACTTATGCTTTATGTACCTAGCTGTGCACACTTTACCACTAGGTATATACACAACTCAATACAGTATAAAGTGTATATACCTAGTTGAACACACCTTACCTCTTTGTAAATACACATTGTTTATATTGTTGTTCTACATACATATTCGTACACACTATATCATTACACAAATACATTAGATAGAATATATATATATAAAATTATAGCTAAAGTTATGTGTGTATTCTTTACCTGACCTATATAAAAGCATACAAATATTTAATATCAATAAAAATAAAAATTTTAATTTCCCTGTCTTGTGGATACCCCCTGGAAGGAGAGAGATTGGGGTCCCAGCATAGGAATTTGGATCTCATGGGCAAATTTTATAATGATGCTGAGTATCTATTCACTGATCATGACATGCTGCACTGTATAATGATGCAGAGTATCTATTACTGATAATAAACATGCTGCGCTGTATAATGATTCTGGGTATCTATGCACTGATAATGACATGCTGCACTGTATAATAATGCAGAGTATCTATACACTGATAATGACATGCTGCACTGTATAATGATGCAGAGTATCTATACACTGATAATGACATGCTGCACTGTATAATGATGCAGAGTATCTATACACTGATAATGACATGCTGCACTGTATAATGATGCAGAGTATCTATACACTGATAATGACATGCTGCACTGTATAATGATGCAGAGTATCTATACACTGATAATGACATGCTGCACTGTATAATAATGCAGAGTATCTATACACTGATAATGACATGCTGCACTGTATAATAATGCAGAGTATCTATACACTGATAATGACATGCTGCACTGTATAATGATGCAGAGTATCTATACACTGATAATGATCATGCTGAACTGTATAATGATGCTAAGTATCTATACACTGATAATGACATGCTGCACTGTATACTGATGCTGAGTATCTATACACTGATAATGACATGCTGAGCTGTATAATGATGATGGGTGCCTATATAATTACAATGGCTGTTGCAGATTCAGAAATGTTGACATGTGGGGCAGAGTTAGAGTATTTAATACAAGATGGGGTCTTTTTTTAACTTTGGATCTAAAAGACATGGAGATTTTTTGGGGTCTCTGTATAGGAATGGGGGTCTTAAGATAAGGAAGCAAGGTTGTAAGTTTTATTATAGAGATATGGTTCTGTGAAACAAGTGATGGTCTCAGGACAGACCTGGGGGTCCTACAGCAGTTGCCTGGTACACTGAGCTGTGGGACACGGTGCCATTCCAGGACTGAGGCTGTCTGCTGCACGTCCCTCTCACACTGGCAGGCAGTGAAAGTGCCATGTGATTGATGGCAGAGCTTGTGTTTAAGCGCACCCAGTGGTCCAATCCTCGTACCTCTCCCAATTCCTCCCTAGCCCCTATTCAGGGATCAAATTGGTCTCATGTTGGTCTCAGGAGCCCCATTAATTAAAAATACATCCAATTAAAAGGCAGGTGAAAACGTGCCGCCCCCTCCCTCTGCCTGGCTCAGCTGTGTTTAAAAAAAAGCGAGGGAGAGATGCGAGTGCCAGGCAGAGTCTGTGCCAATCTGCCCGGGTGCCCACGCCCCACGGCTGCAGTCTGGAATTATTACATCTCCTCAGCTGGGTCCTGCTGCCATTAGAAGGATATCAACCCCCCACCCCCACAATAAGAGCCTAATGTATGCCAAGGGGGCACCGCTCGGGCACAGCAGAGACAGGGTGGCAGTAATATATTCACAGAAAGTCATGCTGTCATCAGCAACAATAGGCCAAAAAAAACATGATATTATAAATAATACTGACATGATCTTATGATTACAGTAACATATCTACCCGTCTTTCTGTCCATATTAATCCCTGATAAGTAATATCAAATAAAGTGCATATATTGTGTTATTGGCACCTTAATGTGTATATCTCATAAATTACATTGTGTGTCTGAATTGTTGTCCTTGAGCTTATGTCTAGTATTCATTACATTTCTGTGTATTATCTGTGTATATTTTAAACAACACACTTCATTCACACGCTGCCTATTTCTAAGCACACTTTTACACACCATTTCTTACACATACAGCATCTTCACCTGAACAAGGAATCATAACCTTACATGTACAAATGTAAATACCCATCTATGGATTTCAAGACACACATGCTATTATACCAAATCTCAGTTACACACAATTATGAAGAACACTAATGGGCAAAAGGAGAGTATAAAATAAATGAATACAGGTTTTAATATGTCAAAGGAAGTAACAAGGATTATTACATCCTAGTTAAACAGTAGGCGCTCTATAAATGTATTATATTTTGTGTTATACATGCCAATTCTCCACATTTATTATTAAAAGTCCTGTTACCAAATGGTCAATGTTCCTTAGAAGTCAAAAATATTTCTGAATTGCACTGTTCAGATCATGTGCTGCTGTCCAAAGCCAACGCTGTCCACCGAAGCGTCTACAGATGAATACAAATGAGAAGAGGGAAGGGAAAGCGATAGCGCGCAGGTATATCATGTAGGCCACTTCATATATATTGAGAAAAACTCGTCAATATAGCCCAATAGTAGTTCAAACTCTCACCTTGAACAACCTCAAAAATGTGAGGTATTTATTTCACATATACAGATATCAGCAGAAGACAGTTTGGTGCAAAAAGAAAAGTGAGGTCCCTAGTTCGAAGAACTTACAATCTAGAAGGTGACTCGAAAGCTTTCTTTCCAGACTCTGCGTTTGTCAGTGAGGCACTGCTGATCACCTTAGGCTCTGGGAATGAGCCAGGACCCACATCTGAGCTTCCATATAACCCTTAAAGAGATACCAAGAGTTACTTGTATATGAACAATACAGCGTGAGACAATTGGTGTATGGCCAGACAGGGGTTAATCAATTGGACATGCGATGGGTCACACAGGGTTCAACCAGATATTGGGCACTGCCACATTGGACAGAACTGGACAGACCACAACGTGGTTTTTTAAAACCACAAGCATCGGGTTAAAAGACCACTGTAGTGTCATATTTACATATTTTGATGATCTTGATTTTATAATGGACTACTTCTTGTGGAAGCACTAATGGAGTTTATAAAAACATTAAATATTTGTCTACTGCACAAACCAAGACCAACCCCACACTGACGAGAGGCATTAACCTCGAAACAGTGCTGCCTGGAGGTGGGTTCCTGGCTTGTGCATAATACAGTCCTGAGGTTTGCTTTAAGCTGTGTAATAAGCAGGCATGTGCTTAAAAGGCGCTATATACAAAAATTTTATTTTTTGATTTAAGAGTAAGATACATTGCATCCTCATTTGCATGTACCCGCCCACTCTCCCATAGTGCATTATGACTATTTCTGAGAAACCTGAGCGAGAAATACATTTTTAAACTTATTTCTAGACTTGGCCTTACACATGTAGGCCCTCATTCAATTGCAATTTGCCCAATTGAATAGGGCCCTACATAAACACATTACATATATTTTTGAAAGAAGTTTTTTGTTAGCAAGCATCTATCCAAAAGAAAGGTTTTCACTAACTAAAAACTTCTTTAAAAAATATATGTTATGTTCTTATTTAGGGTCCGATTCAATTGGGCAAATTGCAATTGAATGAGGCCCGTAGTATTTATTTTGTTAAATATTTGTGAAATGTATAGCAAATTAACAAGGTAATAAATTATATAATCCATAGACATAACAACATTTTTAGAAAAGTTAATTCTTGAAGATTCTTTGTGTATAGAGCACTTGCTGCTAGCTTGGAGACTGAGTTGGTGTGTTTAAACGAATGTTGTATAGTCACAATATAACTCTAATTGAGCTAAAAATGTATAATAAAAGAGAAAAATAAAAAGCATTGTTGACTACACATGAAATTTAAATTCGAAATTTTTTTTTGTCTCAAGGGTATTGAAGTATAAGTCCTGTTGGTTTCCAGCTCGGATCCACCACCCGGTCCGCAGCTCCAATGTAAGAATTAGCAAAATATAGCTCAATGTTAATTAAGAAGACATTAACGTGATAGGGGGGCTATAGGGTGAATTAATCCAGGGATTCCATATCTGGAGAAAAATAGGCATACGGTCCTCCAGTAAATGGGTTAGCCTTTCATTTATAGCAATGTAGTTCATCTTATTAATGACTGATTGTAAAGTAAGAGTGGGGGATTTCCACTGTCTGGCTATATGACTCTTTGTTGCTAGCATTAAGTACTGAAGGAGTCTATTTTGATATTTTGATAGTGAGGGGACAGAGTGCCCTAGCAGGCCTATGTCCGCCTTAGCTGTAACAGGCGTGCCAAATATGGTTGAGGCTAAGTGGAAAACCTTGGTCCAAAGAGACTGAACCAGGGGACATGACCACCAAGTGTGGAAAATGGTCTCAGGAATCTGACAAGCTCTAAAGCAATTAGGATTAGCGGAGCGTTTCCATCTAAATACTTTGTCTGGGGTGATATATATCCTATGAAGAACCTTAATAGAGGTCTCCAGAATATTACTGCTCAAAGATCCCCTGGTAAGGGTTAGCCAAGAGTTCTTCCAAGTCCCCATATCCCCCTTGCCTTTTAAGTCTTCTTCCCATCTTTGCATATATTTGGGAGGGGGGTGGCGGGAGGGGAGTTAAAAGTATCATATAGGATACCCACAATACCTTTTGTAAGAGGAGCAGACAGGCATAACCTAGTAAACCAATTTGAAGTCTGCTTACCTTGTGTATTTTCTAACGTGGAGAGTATTTAAATCTACAAAATGTATAATGTTCCTGAATGGGGATATTGAATTCTTCTTTTAGTTGAGTGTATGTTATGGTAGTATTATCATAATACCAGGAATTCACCGTCAGTATATTATGGGATTTCCACCGTAATAAAGAGGTTGCAGGGAGAGTATCCGGGAATCTGGGATTGGGTATTAAGGGAGTAGGAGTGGGGTACTTCGGGATCAGCTGAAATTTGCGGACAGCCCATGACCAAATATTTAAGGAATGCTTTATAAACGGACTGTCCAATTTACCCAGGCATGTCAGTGGGTTTGGGATCCATGGCATGGAATCCCACGTATATGGGGCCATCATAAAGTCCTCAATAAATATCCAAAGAGGTTGGTGAGTAGGGGAGTGCGCAATTAGAACAAAGGCCAATTGTGCCGCTTTCAAATATAATTTTAAATTGGGGCAGGAGAGACCTCCTTTTGATTTATGGATGAACATAGTCGATTTAGAGATACGATGTGATTTATTCTGCCATATAAATTTAAAGACTTGGCTTTGTACTTTGTCTAAATCCATGTAATTCAAGGCGATCGGTAAGGAGCAAAATAAATACATAAGGCGGGTAAGGAGGTTCATTTTCAATGAGTGGATACGCCCTAACCATGAGATAGGGTGTTTTGCCCATGTCAGTAGATTTTGGTTGAATGTTTTGTAGATGGCCATATAATTGGATTTGTGAAGATGTGCGGTATTCACACTTAGATATTTAATATGGTTAGAGGGCCAGTTAAAATTTAAGTGCTGTTGTAAAAAGATTAAGTCTGAGGGGGGTAAGGAAATATTTAGAACTTCCGTTTTATCCACGTTAATGTAGAGCCCAGAGACTTTACTGAATGTTCCCAGTAGGTAAAAGAGGGACTGAAGTGCAGGGATCTGTCATTGTACAGAGGACATCATCTGCGAATAAGGCACACTTAAAGTGATGGTGGCCTATATTTATGCCTTTAATGTCTACGTTTGATCTAATAGCCTGAGCTAAGGGTTCAACGGCTAGAGCAAAGAGTAAAAGGGATAGAGGGCAGCCTTGTCTGGTTCCCCTCTGAATAGTAAATGAAGCCCTTGCTTCGCCAGGGAGTTTTAGGACTGCTTGAGGGGATTTATAATAGCTATTATTCATGTTCATAAAACGTCCTGTAAGGACGAATTTCGACAATACTGCTCTTAGGTAGGGCCATTCTAGAGAGTCAAAGGCCTTCTCCATATCCAGGGCTAGAAGGCATAAGGGGGTATGGTGTTTACCCGCCCAGTGCATTGTATCCAGAATCCGTCTAATATTATCCCCCGCTTGCCTAAAGGGGATGAAACCCACTTGATCCTTATGAATTAGTGAGGGCAGAAATTTAGAAATTCTATCGGCCATCAATTTAGCAAGTAATTTGACATCCCCATTTAGTAGCGATATAGGCCTGCAATTTTTAACCTCCAAAAAGGTCTCGGCCTCCTTTGGAAAGAAGACCATGTCCGCTTGGTTCAATTCAAGTGGAATGTTGTGACCGTCTAAGATCGCATTAAAAAAGGTCACCAAGTGGGGAGTTAAAATTTCCGCTCATTTTTGTAGTACAAGTTAGAAAATCCATCCGGACCTGGGGCTTTACCTGATTTCAGTTTTTTAATTGTCTCCAAAACTTCCTCAATCGTAATTAAAGAGTTCAGACCCTCTCTCTCTTGAGCCGATATATGGAAGATCGTAGGACTCAAGAAAGGTGGAGATTTGATTAGTATGTTGCTTCTGCATGGATGAATAGAGCTTTTGAAAAAAGGTAGAAAAGGTTTCTTTAATCTCAATTAAGTGATGTTCAAAACAACAAAGTCAGAGGTGCTCATCAGAGAACGAACCAACCTTAATAGGTTAGTTCTATAGCCATGATAAGCCACTCTGAGAGCAACCTCTTTTAGCTCACTTGTGCCCTTCACAGGGAGAAATATCCTGTAGTATATCAGTCTGGTCCCACTCAAAAGAGTGACCCAGCACCGAAATACCAGGCAATTCTACCCTGAACAAGAGAAACAGCAAACCACAGACGCGTTTCGGCCTTTATGGGCCTCGTCAGTGAGGTGCAGCTGAACTCCCTAAGGCAAAGTGATGTTCTCAGAGGGGCTTTTGATCTTGAAAATTTCTGAGTGGGCTAGCTTCCCTTTTAATTTTCTAGCAAGTAGAGAATCCGGTTTGTTAGCTTGTGTGTAAAATTTATGGCCCGTCCATCTCAATGCTTTTTCAGTATTAAATCCAATTTGGCTCCTAATGGGTCTATTTGTTTACGAAGTTGGGTTGAGGGATTGGTCTGGTTAGGTTTCTCTAAAGCTAAAAGTGATGCTCTGGGCTTTGAGTGGAGACTAGGGCGGGGGCCTTTCTGGGAAGGTAAGTGGATCCACCATGGGTCTAAATTATATGAAAAGATCCAAATGGGCTTGATGTTGCCTTGTACAGGAGAATGGAAAGGTGGAAAGTCCTTTCTCAGGCATATAGTGGATACAGTTTAAGATCTGACTCCCAGGGACAATAACCATAGGGGGCATACCAAACCTGGTCCAGGGGAAAGTCGACTTGGTGTGGGTAAGAGAACCAAGTAATCTAAAGTTCCAAAGTTGCCTTGGAAAGTATATAGGAGTTCAGCATATCCTACTGGGAAGTGCAAGCCAAGAGTAATGACTCCGGATTGCAAGTCTTAAATAGTCATTCATGAATATCAGGGAAAGCGATCCAAAATTAGATCTTCATGGGTGGGGAACGCACAACCGGATTACTAGGACTGTCCAGCGAGGGTTTAAAAAGAAGCGTAGAGACATTTGGTGTGACCTCTATTCGGGAAGGCCTCCGGGGTCGCTTAGGACCAAAACGTCCTTTGGTTGATCAGAGTTCGGGGGACCTCCCAATGTTCTTTGAGCTCTCTCGATTTCCCAAGCTGACGCTGTCTGTAAGATGGACTGAAGTTATTTGCAGGTACAGCAGAAGATTAGTTACCACTTTAGGAATGCTGCGGAAGCAAACATTGAATCGTCTCGAGCGGTTCTCCAGATCTTCTAGCTTGGCTTCAAGGGTGGAAATTTGCAGTGAGTGTTGGTTAATCACCTGCCTATCAGAAGATTGTGACTCAATGATTTGATCTGCTAGGTTTTTCAGGTGGTTGGTGCATTGACCCAAGCCTTGGATTTCCTGCTTAATTTACCTGACTGCCGTGAATAGGAGAGCTTGTAAGAGAGCATCTATTTTTGCCACTGTCGCATCTGTCAAGTCCACATGTGGAGGGCAATCCGGGGTATCCTTGATGTCCGAGCTGTCTGAAGAAGTGAGATCTGGCTGCGGAGATGGAGCCGGTGGAGGGGCTTGTGTTGGAAAGTGATCCTTAATTCCTCTAGATTGCTGGGTTTTCTTGCTAGATTTCCCCATGATAGATAGGAAGATAGTGTTTTTAGAGGGTGAAGCTGAGGCACCAAAATGTGAGAGGACACTGTCTAGGCTGACAATCGGGAGGCACAGGGACAGGCTTTCTTTCTGTTAACAAGTAGGGATTATATCCGCTTAGCCCCCGTCCCAGGCATAACACACCAGTAGGCCGGGTGCCCTCAGGTATAGATACAAATTTTTCATGGTTAGATAAGAATCATGTCCAAGAGGTCTCCAGTCTGGTCATATCAAGTCATTGGACCCGGGGCCGTCAGGTACACTTATAGTGCTATTCAGGCATTATGATAGGAAGACTTGGCTGGTGAGAAAGCGTGGAGAGAAAAAAGTCTTGCCCCATGAGATAGCTGAGAGGGGCAGGTAATCCAATTATATTTTTTATCATTTGCCACCTACCCACTTCTTCAGCACATGCTAAGAAGCAGGCAGTTGAATAGATGAAGTCTTGCTCCCCTCTCATTAAAGTATCACGGATGCCTCCAGTGCCCAATAGGTTTCAATAATTATTTATTAATAAAAAATAGTTCTATGTCTGTTTTCTGAATAATTAATCTCAAAGACTCAGCATTTAAAAAAAAAAAAAAAAAAATTCAATGTGCACTGAACCTGTATTATATTTTAACATTTTTCTTGAACTACAGTGGTCCTTTATGAACAGTGCCCATGGCAATCACCCACCCAGATAGCATTTGTAAAATAGCCCAATTAATCTAGCAAATTCCTGCTTCTTTTTGCAATTTCAATACAGTGAGGTCCTCAACTCATAAATTATTGCTGCAACTTTCAGTAAAAAAAATAAATAAAAAAATAAAAAAGGCCAATGCTTTAGTTAAAATACTTCCGCATTTTAGGAAAACCCTCACGTTTGAGAAGTTTGTAACTAGTTAGCAACATTAATAGCTAATCTTGTTTGTAATTCTAATTTAATCTTAATATTAAGAGCAATCTTTTGTGCAAAGTCATCTTTAAGTCCATCCAGTTGGTAGTTGGTAGCTGCAGCTCTTGGTTCTCACTGTGCTTCCGGATGAGGTGATGTTGCAGTGTGATGATGTTAGCATTGGTAGAACCAATTATGGTAACAATGTTCCTACGCGTTTCACCCATTATGAGCTTTGTCTGGAATCACAAAATATATTGTATTGTCCCTGGTACGACCAATTCCTACATAGGGAGACGCGTAGGTGCCCAATAATGGTGAGTTTACTGTATGATATATATATATATATCACATATTATAGGGGGGAAGGAGAGAGCGAGAGAGGAGAGAGCGAGAGAGAAGGAGAGAGCGAGAGAGAAGGAGAGAGCGAGAGAGAAGGAGAGAGCGAGAGAGAAGGAGAGAGCGAGAGAGAAGGAGAGAGCGAGAGAGAGCGAGAGAGAAGGAGAGAGCGAGAGAGAGCGAGAGAGAAGGAGAGAGCGAGAGAGAGCGAGAGAGAAGGAGAGAGCGAGAGAGAGCGAGAGAGAGCGAGGGGGGAAGGAGAGAGAGAGAGGGGGGAAGGAGAGAGAGCGAGGGGGGAAGGAGAGAGAGAGAGGGGGGAAGGAGAGAGAGAGAGGGGGGAAGGAGAGAGAGAGAGGGGGGAAGGAGAGAGAGAGAGGGGGGAAGGAGAGAGAGAGAGGGGGGGAAGGAGAGAGAGAGAGGGGGGAAGGAGAGAGAGAGAGGGGGGAAGGAGAGAGAGAGAGGGGGGAAGGAGAGAGAGAGAGGGGGGAAGGAGAGAGAGAGAGGGGGGAAGGAGAGAGAGAGAGGGGGGAAGGAGAGAGAGAGAGGGGGGGAAGGAGAGAGAGAGAGGGGGGGAAGGAGAGAGAGAGAGGGGGGAAGGAGAGAGAGAGAGGGGGGAAGGAGAGAGAGAGAGGGGGGAAGGAGAGAGAGAGAGGGGGGAAGGAGAGAGAGAGAGGGGGGAAGGAGAGAGAGAGAGGGGGAAGGAGAGAGAGAGAGGGGGGAAGGAGAGAGAGAGAGGGGGGAAGGAGAGAGAGAGAGGGGGGAAGGAGAGAGAGAGAGGGGGGAAGGAGAGAGAGAGGGGGGGAAGGAGAGAGAGAGAGGGGGGAAGGAGAGAGAGAGAGAGAGGGGGGGAAGGAGAGAGAGAGAGGGGGGAAGGAGAGAGAGAGAGGGGGGAAGGAGAGAGAGAGAGGGGGGAAGGAGAGAGAGAGGGGGAAGGAGAGAGAGAGGGGGGGGGAAGGAGAGAGAGAGGGGGGGGGAAGGAGAGAGAGGGGGGGGGGGGAAGGAGAGAGAGAGGGGGGGGGAGGAGAGAGAGAGGGGGGGGAAGGAGAGAGAGGGGGGGGGGGAAGGAGAGAGAGAGGAGGGAAGGAGAGAGAGAGGGGGGGGGAGGAGAGAGAGAGAGGGGGGGGAGGAGAGAGAGAGAGAGGGGGGAAGGAGAGAGAGAGAGAGGGGGAAGGAGAGAGAGAGGGGGGAAGGAGAGAGAGAGGGGGGAAGGAGAGAGAGAGGGGGGAAGGAGAGAGAGAGGGGGGAAGGAGAGAGAGAGGGAGGAAGGAGAGAGAGAGGGAGGAAGGAGAGAGAGAGGGAGGAAGGAGAGAGAGAGAGAGGGGGGAAGGAGAGAGAGAGAGAGGGGGGAAGGAGAGAGAGAGAGGGGGGAAGGAGAGAGAGAGAGGGGGGAAGGAGAGAGAGAGAGGGGGGAAGGAGAGAGAGAGAGAGGGGGGAAGGAGAGAGAGAGGGGGGGGAAGGAGAGAGAGAGAGGGGGGAAGGAGAGAGAGAGAGGGGGGAAGGAGAGAGAGAGAGGGGGAAGGAGAGAGAGAGAGGGGGGAAGGAGAGAGAGAGGGGGGAAGGAGAGAGAGAGGGGGGAAGGAGAGAGAGAGGGGGGAAGGAGAGAGAGAGGGGGGAAGGAGAGAGAGAGGGGGGAAGGAGAGAGAGAGGGGGGAAGGAGAGAGAGAGGGGGGAAGGAGAGAGAGGGGGGAAGGAGAGAGAGAGGGGGAAGGAGAGAGAGAGGGAGAAAGGAGAGAGAGAGGGGGGGAAGGAGAGAGAAATGAGGAATGAGAAAAATATATACATAAAACTATTTTTTAGAAATAGAAAACAGAAAATTGGCATGTGCGTATGTATTCACCCCCTTTGTTATGAAGCCCATAAAAAGCTCCGGTGCAACCAATTTCCTTGAGAAGTCACATAATTAGTGAAATGATGTCAAGTTGTGTGCAATCTTAGTGTCACATGATCTGTCAGTACATATACACACCTTTTTGAAACCCCAGAGGCTGCAACACCTAAGCAAGAGGCACCACTAACCAAACACTGCTACGAGAGCAAGGAACTCTCCAAACAAGTAAGGGACAATGTTGTTGAGAAGTACAAGTCAAGGTTAGATTATAAAAAAATATCCAAATCTTTGATGATCCTAAGGAGCACCATCAAATCTATCATAACCAAATGGAAAGAACATGGCACAACAGCAAACCTGCCAAGAGACGGCCTCCCACCAAAACTCACGGACCGGGCAAGAAGGGCATTAATCAGAGAGGCAGCACAGAGACCTAAGGTAACCCTGGAGAAGCTGCAGAGTTTTACAGCAGAGACTGGAGTATCTGTACATAGGACGACAATAAGCCGTACGCTCCATAGAGTTGGGCTTTATGGCAGAGTGGCCAGAAGAAAGACATTACTTTCAGCAAAAAAACAAAATGGCACGTTTTGAGTTTGCAAAAAGGCATGTGGGAGACTCACAAAATGTATGGAGGAAGGTGCTCTGGTCTGATGAAAATGTAACTTTTCAGCAAAAGAAAACGCTATGTCTGGCGCAAACCCAACACATCACATCACCCAAAGAACACCATCCCACAGTAAAACATGGTGGTGGCAGCATCATGCTGTGGGCATGTTTTTCAGCAGCCGGAACTGGGAAACTGGTCAGAGTTGAGGGAAAGATGGATGGTGCTAAATACAGGGATATTCATGAACAAAACCTGTACCACTCTGTGCGTGATTTGAGGCTAGGACGGAGATTCACCTTCCAGTAGGACAATGACCCCAAACACACTGCTAAAGCAACACTTGAGGGCTTTAAGGGGAAACATGTAAATGTGTTGGAATGGCCTAGTCACAGCCCAGACCTCAATCCAATAGGAAATCTGTGGTCAGACTTAAAGATTGCACACGCTCGCAAAAATACGAAGCAGTGGGAAAAACGGCAGCTGAAAAAATGTACAAATTCTGAAACAAGATGGAAACGAGGCTCAGCAAGGCCCTGCATGCAGAACTTAGAAAATACACAAGGCAAAAGACAGTAACTTAATCAAAAACGCCAGGCACGCGAGACTTTGAAAATAAAACCAACGGCAGTCAGTGCGTGCCACGCAAAGATTCAGCAGAGACACAGAGGAGAAAGAAACAGGTAAGGGACAGTGGGGAGATGGTGGAAAGAGACATATGGCACTCCCAAGCACAAAAGTTATGAGTTCCCGGCGCCTGTAATGAGCGGTGAAGTAGATGGGAGGAGAGGCTCGCAATAAGCGCCAAAGGTGCTCAGAGGGGGGACATTGCATTGTGTGGCAAACAGCATTGCCAGGCTTCAAATTTTATTGACGTCATTTTTGACGCGCAATTTATTCCCTAATTTTATATATATATATATATATATATATATATATATACTTTTAATCCATCCAGTGTGATCTATTATCTTTTTAAGCTCCTCAATCCTAGTACTACTTTATAGTAGCTTTGGATTGATCCAGTGATTAACAGTTTTTACTGACATATGAGGATTACAAGAACAATATCTATACCATATTGTATTTACTTCTATTTGTATTAAATTATACCCTTATACAGAATATTAGTGTTACCCACTAGGGAAAATACTAGGTCATCTAACCTATCTATATATATTTTTGTAAATATTTTATTATATCATTTCATGTGACAACACTGAAGAAATGACCCTCTGCTACAATGTAAAGTAGTAAGTGTACGGCCTATATAACAGTGTAAATGTGCTGTCCCCTCAAAATAACAACACACAGCCATTAATGTCTAAACAGTCTGCAACAAAAGTGAGTACACCCCGAAGTGGAAATGTACAAATTGGGCCTAAAGTGTCAATATTTTGTGTGGACACCATGATCTGCCTTAACCCTCATGGGCATGGAGTTCACGAGAGCTTCACAGGTTGCCACTGGAGTCCTCTTCCACTCCTCCATGATGACATCACGGAGTTGGATGTTAGAGACCTTGCCCTCCCCCACCTTCCGTTTGAGGATGCCCCACAGATGCTCAATAGGGTTTAGATCTGGTGACATGCTTGGCCAGTCCATCACCTTTACCTTCAGCTTCTTTAGCGATGCAGTGGTCGTCTTGGAGGTGTGTTTGGGGTCGTTATGTTGGAATACTGCCCTGCGCCCAGTCTCCAAAGGGAGGGGATCATGCTCTGCTTCAGTATGTCACAGTACATGTTGGCATTCATGGTTCCCTCTATGAACTGTTGCTCCCCAGTGCCAGCAGCACTCATCCAATCTCAGACCAAACATATATACACATATGTCTAAATGTGTATATATGTTTTCTATAATATGTTGTGATGATTCCCCCTATATGCATTTACCTGCTGATGTCAGATGCTGCCTCCACTCTCTCTGCATCCCTTTTTACGTTCAAACTAAGGGTTTCATCTCATGTCAGTGTTTTTGTGTTCTTTGTGCCTTATCCGTTTTTGGTAATTTAGGGATTATTTCAACTACCATTCCTCAGTATAGATGTATACTTTAGGTGTTGGGAGTGTCATGGTCTGGGCCTGCATGAGTTCTGCCGGCACTGGGGAGCTACAGCTCATTGAGGGAACCATGAATGCCAACATGTACTGTGACATACTGAAGCACAGCATAATCTCCTCCCTTTGGAGACTGGAAAATAATGGTGGCCACACAAAATATTGACACTTTGGGCCCAATTTGGACATTTCCACTTAGGGGTGTACTCACTTTTGTTGCCAATGGTTTAGACATTAATGGCTGTGTGTTGAGTTATTTTGAGGGGACAGCAAATTTACACTGTTATACAGGCTGTACACTTACTACTTTACATTGTAGCAGAGTGTCATTACTTCAGTGTTGTCACATGAAAATATATAATAAAATACTTACAAAAATGTAAGGGGTGTACTGACTTTTGTGAGGTTATATATATATATATATATATATATATATATATATATATATATATTATGTTAAACACACACATAGCTGCTGCAATACTAAGCAAAGGAAATTGAGATTTAAAATTAATTTATATTCATTTATTAATTTTTATTGGGTGGAAACCATGGGCATAAAATAATTTGTAGACAAAACCCTAATTTTAGCATACTTTGCTTGTCCCATGTTGGAATTCTAAACCGCATCTTGTTGGACTGGAGCTGCATGAGAAGGTTTATTTAATTTTTAGTTGCACTTCCGTTTAATCCTATTGTTAAGTGCCAAATGTAGAATAGAATGTTACTGTATTAATCTATTTTATAATAGACAGCAGTGCCCTCCAGTGGTCAAAAATGGAATACATGTAAGGAACAACACACAGTAGTCCTATTTACAAAGTAGAATTTAGTAGATTGGGTCCAATTCGCACATTACAAAGGTATAGATAAAATGCTAAGGTAAGTTAAAAAAAAACATGTGCAGATAGGTTTGCAAGCAGCTTGGTGCAACAGAGTTAAGGCCCCTACTCTGAAGAGTTCACAATCTGGGTGTGATACTGGAGATTGTGAAGAGTGATATAATGCTGTGGGAGTGAGTATGCAGATGGGCATATTAAGGCTGAAAGGTGAAAAGCTTCTTTAAACAGATGCTTTTTCAATGAGCTCTGAAGAGGAGTGAGGCAAGGAGTTCCACAGAGTAGCTTGAGGGCAGCCTTGAAGACTGGAGTGAGAGGAGGTGATAAGAGTGGAGAAACAAAGAAGGTCAGTAGCAGAGTGAATAGGGCAGTTAGAGTAAGTTGAGAGGAGGACAGAGATATAAGAGGGTAACTGTTGTTATTACTGTCTTTATCTGTTAGGTGTTGCAGACACTGAGCGACGAGTATGGTAGATGAGTCTGGTGGAGGCATTCATTAGCATTGGCATTGAGAGAGAGAGAGAGAGAGAGGCGATGGGGACGTTAGCAAGAAGAGAGTTGCAGTAGTTGAGGTGAGTTGTGATGAGAGTGAATTAAAATTTTAGCTGTGTCTCGTTTAAGAAAGTGACATATTTTGGAGACGTTTTTTTAGATGAAAATAACAACATTTTGTTATTGATTGTATGTGAGAAATGAAAGAGGGCAGGGACCAGTAGGCAACGAGCCTGGGAAGTGGGAGTGATAAAGGCATTGCTAACAGTGAGAGATATTTGAGGAGTGGAAGTTGTGGTAGAGGGGAGGAAGATTAGGAGATCAGTCTTTTGACATGTTGAGCTTGATGTGACGAAGTGCCCTTCCCCACTTTGTCTTGGAGAGGACTGTTTGCCAGCCTCCTGCCCTGCGACTATGGCCCTGGTACATATTGCCCTTCACAGTATTCGGCCATACCAGAGTGTATGTCACTCATTCTGGCCCTTTACATACAGGGGGGTCATTCGGTACTTGCCCTGTGTGAACCATGATACCACAGATAGCTATGCCATGGAGCCCATTCATATAATGAAAGACTATGGGAAAGACTTTAGCTACATGGCAATTGAACTGTGTGAAGATGATCTGAGCGCTATTCAGTAGTTTTGTGCGCTCAGATCCCAGCTGTAACGGAACCCATCACTGTTTTACCCTGTTTATGGTTATTTAATTCTTGGTTAAAATATGATCCTAGTAATATACTGTATGTATGTTGGTTTATGCTCTGCAGAATATTGGCCCCAGGCTAGTGCAGACCTTGGCAGGAGAGATAATCCTGTTACAGATAAGGACATCTATTCATTCTCAAACATAAGAACAAAGACGGCTGATTTAATCATTGTCTGATTATATCAAGGAGCCTCAGGGAGGGGTGACCACACCTATTGTTCTCTTATGTGTATTGTGTGGCCAACTATGGGGGATGTGGATTGCCATGCTGCCAGTATGATACTTTTACTAACTTTTGAACCCCTGGTCTGATTCATGCCCTTTTTTTAATATGTTGTTCCCCTGGGTGAGAGCTATTGAACGGTGCTGGACTTAAAGGTGTACCCCCTGTTTTTGGGGTACATCCAGAATGTGGTTAAAATTGTTTCTGTTTTAATTGTGTTACCTGTTATCTGAGGGGAGGAGACGTGGGGGTTGAACCATGTATCTAATTGGCTGTGATAATTATGTGGGTGTAGCCCTTCAGAGGGCACCATTGCATAAAAGGAGATTCCCTGTCATTAAAGAAGACAGTTCTTCTTGACCCTTCCAAATGTAGCCTTGTCTCGTTATTGGAGGGGATGGCTCTATCATACTGGGGATTGCTATGCTTTTGCATACTCTCTTGAGCTGTAACTACTGAACGCTTGTTCCTGATGTGTCCTCCTTGGAGGAGAGGTCTTCCCCACACGGTCCTGGATGCTGGAGATTCATACAGGGTGGAAGGAAGACGGCGCGGCTCCAGCTAAACTACGGCGGTTGTGGAGTCTGGGGTGGTTGAGGTGTCCGGTGCGGTGCTTGTAGGCCTCGGCGCAAACTAGGACGCGTCTATCAACGGAGGTACCCGGACGGGGTGCCAGTAGATCCGTTACACTTGAGTTGATTGGCAGACATCCAGAAGGATTTGCTTGAAAGGCAGTTGGCTGCCTGAGCGATAAGAGAGGCGGATATATATGGTGCTGAGATAGATTTAAGTGCCATCTGCTTATAGATTTTGCTGAAATCAAAAATATTTTATTACGGTGCAAAGGGAGGATGAATAGCTGGAGAAGAGGAGAGGCCCTCAGATTGAATCTTGGGGTACGCCAACAGTCAGAGTGAGCAGGAAAGAAGAACTACCCGAGAAGACACTAAATGGTTGATTTCCTAGATATTAACCATGAGAGAGCTTTGTTATGGATGCCAAGAGTGCAGAATTTGGATTAGAAGATGGTGGCCAAAGGCAGCAGAGAGATCTAGGATAACTAGAATAGAGAAGTGACCCTCTGACTTGGCACCGAGCACGGCATTAGTGACTTTAGTGAGAGCTGTCTCTGTGGAGTGTTGAAGCCAAATTGGAGTCAAGGAGGGAGTTGAAGGAAATAAATTGGGTAAGGCGATTGTAGACCAGTCGCTCAAGCAGTTTTGAAGCCAAGGAAAATAGTGGGATAGAGTGATAGATGCAGAAACTGGGTCAGATGAAGTTTTCTTATGAATGGGTGTAATTATAGTGTGTTTTAAAGAATGGAAACTTACAGTGTTTTTGGAAATGTTGAATAGATGTTTGACAGCTGGGATAAGAGTGGAAGGATTAGCTGTGATAGAAGAGGATCATGTGAACAAGTTGTAAGGTGAGAGATTGATAAGCGACCAGAGACTTCATACTCTGTTACAATGTCAAGGAGTCCATAATGGATGTGGGATCGGGGGAGGGTTAAGGATGGGTATAGTTGATTTGTTGGATCGGAGGGTTTGTTTAAGCCAGGTTGAGAAAGAGTTAATTTGGGATTTTTATCAATTTTATGTATAACTTGGCTGGCAAAGTCTTCAGCTCTAAAACTGGAACGGGAAAGGGGTGGGGGGCAGATGAGGGTGTTGAATGTAATGAACAGACGTTTGGAGTTGGAGGAAAGATTTCATATTACTGATATAGTAGGGGAGTAGGGGGAGAGGGGAGGGGGAGAGGGGAGGGGAAGAGAGGAGAGGAGGGGAAGAGAGGAGGGTTACGAGAGGGGGGTTACGGGAGAGGAAGGTATGGGGGTTACGGGAGAGTAAGGTATGGAGGATACAGGAGAGATTAATAATACAGAAGAGAAGTATGAATGATGGAGATGGTGTATTGAGAGATACATTTTCAGAGGTTGTAATAAGTTATAGCTGTTAGTTGCTCTCTTGCAGGCACAGACTTGTGTTCAAGTTTTGATGCATACTCAACTACTTTATTGGATGATGCAGCAGCTTACAGGAAAGCTGCAAACCTTAACTGTGAGGCATGTACAAGTACTCCACTGGCATATATGTCAAGAGAATGACAATAATCACAAGGTCTTCTAAAGCTTTGACTAGAAAATGGTTGTGAACCTCAGGATATAGATTTTAAATAGGTGTCTTACCTTTCATTGTCCTATAAACATATAGATATTTATGCAATGTGATAGAAAACACCTATGAAACCGTCCTTAAAGTGATGGCTCTGCAACGCAACAATAAGTTCCTTTATCTGCGTATAAAATTGAGTGAGCCTATCCCATCCAGCATAAAGAGTTCCAAGACCAAATTGGGCAGCAACACATAGTTAACAGGGCAAAAGCATGTGGTTATGGTGCCACAGTGATTCAATATATTGCCTTAGTAACCTCCAAAACTATGACCATGGGCCTCATTCATTCGGGGCTAGCAACTCCATTGCGATTGAGTTGCGTGCCCAAGTATCTCTGCTCTTCCGATGCTATTCTATTATGAGGGCCCACCAGCGCTTTTCTGACTGGCTGATGTAACTGTCAGATTGCAGCCAATCAGAAGGCTCAGATACTTGGAGCCAATCAGAATTGGATACACCCCACAGGGGTGCATACCATTCTGATTGGCTGAAAGCAATAGTGCCTTTTGATTGTATTAATTAGGATTGACAGTTACATCAACCAATCAAAATGGTATATATAGGGTGTATCTAATTTTGTTTAGCACACACATTTGCACCTTCTGATTGGCTGAAATATGATTGACAGTGATTTCAGCCAATCAGAAGGTGCCATTTATATTTTTGGAGTGGAGCATGTGCGGGAACCTCAATTTGCTGTGGAGAGCTCCTCAAGGGAGGAGCTCCATTAGTTTTTTCTTTTTTTTTTAGAACAACAGGATCTTTTTTGGAGGGGCCCTGTCTGCGATGACTCAATGAAGGCCGGCCATCGCTGGAGGGGCATTTTGGACAGGTAAGTGGACTTTTCTGAATTTATTATATTACAGGTTGTATGTATGTTTGTATTAACTGGAATGTTTCTTTTTTTTTGTTTGTAGGTGTGACCAGACCTGTGAACAGTTGTTTTGGAGGGCCCTGTCTGGGACGACTCAATGAAGACCAGAGCATCGCTTGAGGGGCACTAATTGACCCTTTTCTATGTTTAGTAAAGCTGGGGTTTTTTAGTTGTAATGTAGAATTTTTATTTCATGCAATGTAGGATTTTTTATTCTCAGTTCTTATTTTATGTGATTTTTTTGTATTTTCCGTAACATAGTTTTTTATTTTGCGTACTGTAGTTTATTATTGACTGCGGCTGTTTTAAATAATTGAATATGAATTGTATTAATGATCAATGACCAATTAAGCCATTTGGTGCATTTTGTTAGGGCATTCAAGTGGTCCTTTAAAAAGCCATTCTGATCCAACCACCACATTTGATTTCTGTATTATTGATTACTGCCAGTAATTCCCTAATTAACTCCTAGCTGCTGTTTTCAATATTTTTATGTGTGTTATTTTTGGATTGTGTTTAACGTATAGACTAATACCAGCGTGCATTATTAAATGTTATTATATTTATACAATGTATTTAATGCAACACTGTGATACACAGAGCACAAGATTAGATTAGACTAGCGAATTGGCCCTCAAAAAATGACGGCAATGAAATTGTAAGTGAGCTAACGGTGTTTGGTGTATATAATGCGGCTGATGTAGCGTTGTTCGTTTTCTATGTCGTGCGAGTTTTTCAGAATATCCGTAGCTGTTGGGTGGTTTTGCATTTGTTGTGTTTGTAATGTTTTTGGGGTTGCGCGGGTTGCGTTTTTGTTTTCTATTCTCGTAGGTGTTTTTTGGCAAATACGTAGGTGTTTGGTGGTGTTTTGCGTCTTAAGAGTGTTGTAGCATCGTTTTCGTTTTTTTCGGCGGCCATTTTTTCTCTTGCTTAGAGAATTTCTTAGTGTCTAAACTTTTAATTTGACTTAAATTGAAGAGTAACTTTAGTTTTCGAGGTCCTGGATGCCCCCTCTTCCTGTAAGTAAGCTTTTTACGTATTTATTGTGTGTATTTGTTGTATTTTTCATGTTTTGATGTGCACGTGTTGAAGGCTATTTTTTGCGAGGTTGCAATGGGTCGTAACGTGTCTTGTATTTTGTTTGCACTACAACGTAAATTTTGCAAGGGTCGCAGTTGCTGGCAAGGAGCGCCCTCGTAAGCGTTAGTAACAACTCCTATGCTCACAACTATATATGTGATATGGAGTGAGATGCATAGAGAAAAGGAGAGGCACTGAGAAAATGTCATAAGATATAAGAGAAGAAAGGAAAGAAGTCTGTTTTCCACAAATATGATAGATATAGATAGATATGGATAGATACATATAAAACAAAACACATTTTCTGTGTGTTTTTTATAAGAAGTATGTAGAATTCATAGGCTCTGTAAAAAGTCATCTCCAGACCACAGGATCTAGGTACTTCACACTTCTTAATATGATTAATTTAGGCAAATTATCAGACAATACTGGGTGGTCTCTCTGTGGTTGTATCACAATGAAACCTCCTGTGGGGTGATAGCTGAGGAGGAACAGAGAGCTGCATGTGAATAGCCCAACAATAGGGTAACATAATAGGGAGAGTGAGTTGATAGAAAAGGCAGGGAGGAGCTCACAATCAAGTTCTATTGCAAACAGGAATTAACGTCCTCTGGGCCAGGCTGTTACTTATGTCATTACAAAGTTATTTAGCTACATTGGATTAACCTGGTCTGTCCAGCATTGCTGTTAATGTATTAAGGTCTATTGGTCTATCTATCCATCCATCCATATAGGGATTGGATATCCCATTACTCCACTGCATTGTATATATGTAGGCTTCCCCTTAAATTGTAATCTAACGGATACAAATTGCAGTGTACTGTAAAAAAACAAAACATATTTGGACCTTGTGGACTTTCTCAACACCACTGAGCTAAAGGTGCAAAACTGCAAGGGGCCAACAGATGGCGATGTTGCAAGTACCACTATAACGACATAGAAGCAGAAAGAGTGTTATAGGGGGATAGGAGTTCATAATGGGGGAGCAGAGGGAAGGGTATTGGGTGGCCCTGGGGGGTGGGAGTGTAGGAGATCATAAAGGAGGTGCAGAAGGTTTGGGGGGGGGCACCCAACTCCCCCTTTCCCCCAGAGCCCCCCTTATGATCTCCTACACCCCCAGGGCCACCAACCCCCCCCCCCAGGTACCCCATTATGATCTCCTATAACACTCCTTCTGCTTCTATATTACTGCCCTGCACAACCAATAAAGTACACCCCTTCACCTAACCCAAGCCTTGCATAAGCTGTTCTTGATGCACCTAGCCTCTAAGGGCCCCCACAGGTATCCATTGCTTCACAGTCACCCTCCGGTATCTTACCTGCTATGCACAGAGACTCCAATTATAGTATCAGATTGTAAGCTCTTTAGGACAAACTATCCCATTAGTAAGCCCCCCCCCCCCCTCAGGTCCTCCGCTATCTGATTAAACTATTAGTAAGCCCCCCAGGTCCCCTATTATGATCTCCTACATCACTCTTTCTGCTGCTATATCATTGTTAGAGAGATAGCTGCAGTCATCAGCCTTAAGTGAACACAGATGTGTAACAGCGCCATCTGTCGGCCGATTGCAGTTTTGCACCAGGAGCTCAGTGGGTGAGTAAGTTCACAAGGTCAACATATTTCAATAACATGTACTTTATCAGTGGAATATTATTATACATAGTTTTAAGTTCTACAGTATGTTGAACTTGCCGCATCATTATAATTTGGGAATTGTTTTTTTTTTAGGAGAGGCTGGCGGAAGATAAAAAGGGATTATAAACATATATGATATGGGGACTTTACAGTATCTCAGCTTACTGTGCCATGCAAAGGAGGGCGAACATCCTGTGGCTTCAGACAGCCTCCTCTCACCCTTATATGCCCAATGCCAGACATAGCTACATAAGAGAAAACACAAACAAAATGCAAGCTTTTCATAAAGGACTGTAGTAGAGGTCCCAATTATGGTAGGATGGCAACATACTAATACAGATTTTATACACACAGCGCTCTTTGCAAGGCTTGCGCTGTGCGCCTTTGGCGCTCTTTGCAAGGCTTGCGCTGTGCGCCTTTGGCGCTCTTTGCGAGGCTTGCGCTGTGCGCCTTCGGCACTCATTGCGAGCCTGAGGACCGTCAGCGCTCATTGCATGCCTCTCCTGTCCTGTACTTTTGGTCATCAGAGAGATATATATTTCTATGGATATGTAGTTCTAATTAATGATTTATTCAATGAATGAATATACTTTATTTATAATTGATATATGCAGCAAGCAATAGGCTGAAGAGCTAACAATCTGTTTGTATTTGCGTCTGCATACAATATACATTGTGAGTGTTAGTGCCCTGCTTATAAAGTGTAATGAATGTTTGAACTGTGCACTCTAAACAGGCTGCGTGCGCGAGGTAAAGCTGTTGGTTTATTGTGTAAAGTTGCATTGTATAGTCGTAATGTTATTAATGTGGTACGCGGCTCGTGAGCATTTTCCGGCTTTTGTAATAGTGTGTCCTGTAGGTCGTAGTGTGATGTGCAAAGTGCTACGCGTTTGGCAGTGTTTTGCGCGGTCCGAAGTCGTGTAGCCCCGGTTTCATTTTTTACAGCGGCCATTTTTTTTTATTGCTTAGGCGATTTTTGTGTGGCGAAAATAGTCTAAAAAATAGTCTAAAGCGAGTTAAAATCAACATTCTCCGCTCTGGCCTCTCTCTCCTTGAGCGCGGCCCTGCCAGCACAGCCGCCGGGTACCTGCGGGACCTCGGTCAGGGGACTCCTCTGCGGCCTCCTCTACGTGTCTTGCGTGTCTGGCCTTCTGATCGGGTCCCCCCCGGGGGTAGGGGAGAAGGGTCCGACAGGCTTCACTGCGCCCCAGCGCAGCACGGTCCGGCCTGCTATGGGAGGTCGTGCAGCAGGGTAAAAGTTGCGATATTAGGGCAGAATAAAACAGATCCTCACAATCAGTGTGGCTAGAAGGGCTCCAAAAAGCCTTCAGAGTTCTTTTAAGTGTAGAATTTGGTAAATTATGTCCCAAAAAATGTTAATGTTGTGCAGAGCTCACACGATGTGCAGCCTTCCAGTTTGCTGGCTAGGACCGCCCCCCCCCCCCCCAATTATTTTGTTTTTGATGATACATTTTTTTCTACAAGTCCGTGGTACAGCCATGGTGACGTCATGTGCCCCTACATATGCCAACCTGTATTTAGGTTGGTGGGAGCGTGAGATTGCTATGGCGGATAGCCTTTCTAGATATACACAACACGCCCTCATCTGGTTGCGCTACATTGATGACCTGTTTCTATTGTGGGATGGACCGGAAGATCTTTTCATCGAGTATATGGCAATATTGAATGCAAACGACCTTAATCTAAGACTAACATACTTCATAAATCAAGAAAAAGTTGCATTTTTGGATGTACTTATATACAGAGGTGGAGATGGTGCCATCCATAATGATCTCTTCAGAAAGGAAACAGCAACCAACAGCATACTACACTTTACAAGTGCTCACGTCCCTAGCACCAAACGTGTTATTCCTTTTGGAGAATTCACGCGATTGAGAAGAAATTGCTCAGATACAAAGATCTTCAAAATACGAGCGGGTGAATTGAGGACAAGACTCAAAGCGAGGGGATATAGCAATAAAGCTACCAAACGAGCATTCCATAAGGCTTTAAATCTCAAACGTGAAGATCTACTTAATACTAAGAGCAGACTCACACAAAGTGATGAACAGATTAGGTTTGTTATCACATTCAATGGTCAATGGAAACAGGTTCTCAATGTGCTTAATAAACATAAGCATGTATTGTTTACAGATGCAGATCTTAAAAAGTGGCTACCGAATGGCATACAAGCCAGTTGGCGACGGGCTCCATCCCTAAGAGATACACTAGTGAGAAGTCATTTTGTCAAAGAAACAGCTAAACTCGCCACAATTCGGATAGTGGGAAATCACAAGTGTGGACATTGCAAATATTGCTCCTTTATTAAGAACACAACTCAATTTTTGGATCATATGGGAAATTGCCACAAAGTGAAGAATGTCTTCAGTTGCAGTTCCAAATCTGTAATCTATGTATTGGAATGCACATGTCTGGATAAAAAATATGTAGGCATGACAAGTTGTGAAATAAGAAAGGGAATAAGTGAGCATGTGAAAAACATCAAGAACAGTAAGAATGATTTGGAAAAAGGACGCAAATTAACTTCTGTGGCCCGACATTTTCACAAATTCCATAATTCTAATCCTGATGGATTTAAATATTGGAGGATACAGTACGTCAAATTAAGTATCCGTGGAGGGAATTTGGAGAATGCCTTAATACGAGCGGAGAGTAGATGGATATTCCTCCTCAACACTGTAACGCCAAATGGATTAAATGAGAATATCAATTTTACAGTTTTTTTATAATCTTAGTAATAAGATATCACTCCAAATTCCATCCCTTATTCCTTTCATACATTTACTTATTTAGGATTCACCTTAATTTCATGTACACAATTATATGATCTATAAGCATATATGAGCCCTTTAAGAATTCTAGGCTAGCATTAATGACTTTCCTCATTTTCCTGACCAGTGCTCTCCCAATAGATAGATTTCAAACTTATTTTCAGTAACAATATTATATATAGTGAGTGTTTCTTGAAGTATTCATAGTAATTTGGATTTTTGAAATCCACATTATGGTAACTTCCTTCATATACATGCTCTCTTATTTTTTATTTTTCCATTATGTTTCCAATAAATATAGTGCCTTAGTATAAGCACCACATTTGAAATTGATTGAGCCTAATCAGGCTACTATTTAACCAGCAAGGGGATGTATGCAGGGTACAGCCCTTTAAGGAAGCGATTTGGTTCGCGAAACGCGCGTCTGCGGCTGCGCATGCACGAAACACGAACTGCGCATGCGCCATCTTCTCTAAGTGTGTTGAGCGATGTCTGAGCGTCACTGGCTAGTGACGCCAGACGCTTGGGACCTACAGCGCGAGCTTGCAAGCAGCGCGAATACAGCAGGTGTGTGGGGGGAGACCTAGGAGATTTCCCTATCTAGGATTATGCAGACACAGTAAGTACTCACATATTCTTATCAGATACATCTATAGGATGTGCTAGATTTTGTTATATTATAGCGAGCATCCATATATCTTATTTATTTAGGCGATTAGCCACACGATTGGTCCGTTGACCTTACTCTAGTCTTTTGTATACATCTATTGATTATTTCTGAGTACCTTATACATAGTAGTGTCATTTACTCAATAGTGCAAACTATTTAGAGGATAAGAATTTTCTATAGATTTTTCTATAGATATTGTGACATATTTACGTATTTATATACCAACAGGCAAGCAAACTATATGTTTAACTGTATATTATATACTTTTCTTATACTTAGTGTGTCCAGGTTGGACATATACATCCATGTGAGACTCTTTTTTTTCTGTCTGATGGCTCAAATACAATTGTTTGTCCTGTTCTTTTGAATAAGGACTATTAGAATAATTTATGGTTAGACATTGATTTTCTATTTTTGGCTGGGAACTCTCCACGAGTGTGGTCCCCTTCCTATCCTGGTATTCTTACCATATACAGTCAGGTCCAATAATATTGGGACATCGACACAATGGATTTGAAATGAAACTAACAAGATGTGCTTTAACTGCAGACTTTCAGCTTTAATTTGAGGGTATTTACATCCAAATCAGGTGAACGGTGTAGGAATTACAACAGTTTGTATATGTGCCTCCCACTTTTTAAGGGACCAAAAGTTATGGGACAATTGGCTGCTCAGCTGTTCCATGGCCAGGTGTGTGTTATTCCCTCATTATCCCATTTACAAAGAGCAGATACAAGCTCCAGTGTTCAATTCAAGTGTGCTATTTGCATTTGTTGCTGTTAACTCTCAATATGAGATCCAAAGAGCTGTCACTATCAGTGAAGCAAGCCATCATTAGGCTGAAAAAAACAAAACAAACCCATCAGAGAGATAGCAAAAACATTAGGTGTGGCCAAATCAACTGTTTGAAATATCCTTAAAAAGAAAGAACGCACCGGTGAGCTCAGCAACACCAAAAGACCCGGAAGACCACGGAAAACAACTGTGGTGGATGACTAAAGAATTATTTCCCTGGTGAAGAAGACACCCTTCACAACAGTGGTGGTGTTGTACGCACAATTGTGCACACAATCTTAGGCCATTCCATGAGTGGTTCCCTTTGTTTATCTATATTTTGCCCTTTTAACATATTATTGGTATGTGGATCTTCCCGTGTCACTATTTACATTCTCCATAATCTTCAATTGATATAATAAGTCGATTCCTATTATAGTTGCCCCTTTTTTCTTTCCTCTCTCTACTCCTTTTTTTTAGATATTATAGCAACTAAGGGATCCTTTTATTTAATAGTGTACTATAGACGCTTTCACATATCTCCTTTCTCTAATACTTATATATATATATATATATATACATATATATACATATATATATTGGGCAAGAGAGCAATAGAAGCCCTCCACTGTACAGTAGTACTGTAAATAAATAGTACATCTGTGTTTACATTTGAATGTCTAAAACAATATTGTACAATATATCAAGGATTACTAATGTCCCAAGGTGTCTACCACCTATAATAAAGTCATTTGTTATCAACAGGGAATCAATTAAAAATGGTTCAACTTTAATAATTTTATAGATCACAACAGCAATAATAAAACTGATAAAAAATCCAGGATTGAAAACAAAAATGTATAAAAAAGGTTAAAATGTATGGAACAGGATTACCTCCTTGATATTTAGAGTAAATATTTTAAACTCCCATTGGAGGGGAAATCAAAATCCCATCATGCAGTACAGTGTCTCTTTTAGAAGAATTCTTCAATTATTAATGTGCACTAAACCACTATTTAGCCTATATATACACCCATATACTATCTGCACTGAACAAAACAGGAGATCTCATTTATAGATGAGGGTCCTACAGTAATAATATACTGGCCAGAATTCCTGCCAGGATTACTGATGGTAATGTCTTTCCCCCTTTTCTATCCCCCTTTCATTCTATATGGTGGAGAAGAAATGATTATAAACGTAAGGCAGGCTCCAGCTTAATTCCAGTATAATAATATATATACTGAAAGAGTCTTATAAGGAAAATGGCCTGCTTATAATATACGCTAGTAAGTATCCACATTTATAGTCAGCAAGCATAATATTGGGTAAGGATGGGCTAGGATACACAGACACTCTCACACTGCATAATGCACGAACGCCTACGTGGGGACGTACGTCTGACGCGTTTCGACGTCACTAGACGTCTTCCTCAAAGGCAAATACGGACTGCTGACGGATCCGCCTATTTAAATGGTTCCTGTATCCATGGAAACCTAATACAACACACGTGGGTACGGAAGAGCCTGGAAAGCAGCCACATGCTCTACACATTATAGATAAACAGAATCTTACATTTGAAAGATGGCATCTTTTGAAAGATGCAATAACAGTTGATAAAGCTACTAAGGATAAAATACAGACCTACACTTGAGAGAGAGCATCCTATAGAGATTGTAATAGTAGTTAACAGAGGCTAATATGGATAGATAAATTCCTATAATACAGAAATGGCATCTTCTATAAAAACCAAAGACAATCGACAAGGCTGTCCGTATGGAGATGACAGCAAGCAAGTATAGAAAGTACTTTTTCTTTTAAATGAATCAGGATAAAGATTATATGGTGTATATGATGTACTGATTATACATTTTAAAGTGAAAAATTATAAACTAAACATAGTACTAGTGTTGTAATTTCAACAATGAGGAAACTCCATAAGAATATTTTCCCTTATTAAAGGATATATTCATAAAATACAAGTGACATATTGAGAATTCCTGTTTTAATGTGAAGGAATAATTAAACATTACAAAAATACCTCTTTATAGGTAGTGAGTAAATACTAAGTGAACATTGTGAAGTGAAAATCTTAATAATCTTGCCATATAGCATATTCAAATATTCATGAAATAATCATAATCCATAACCATATCTGGACAGCAATAATATACTATTTTTGATAATATATGAGTATTCTCAAATATTTCGCTTCTCCAGATTTAAGATCAGGTTAATGATAATATATTCAATGTTAGATAACTTGCCTTTCTTACCAGTATATTCTTGGATATAGCATCTGTTTCTACTGTGATAATTTATATATTTTATAATATAGGCTTCAAACTAGAGCATAATGTTGTGGATAATCCAAGCTACATAAGGCCCATAATAATAACTTGATATTAGTTCTCCAAAACCATAAAGCCACATACTACCCTATATCTAAATAAAAGGTGTGAAAGTAAATCCCTCATTTAGTCCTTTGGGGGTCTAGGCTTTAAGCCTATAGATCCAACATGCTTCATGCTGTAGTAGTTTTCTCTCCAGGGCTCCTTTTCTAGGGCCTATATGCACTCTCTCAAGTATAATGAATGAAAGAACTTCACTAATACCTCTGTGGTAATATCTAACGTGGCGTGCAATAGGTGTGTCAAGGGCATTTTTAATGTAGTATACATGTTCACCTATTCTCATACCTATTTGGCGCCTCGTTTCACCGACGTAGATCTTTCCACAAATACATGTTGCCACATAGATCACATTTGTGGAATAACAGTTTACAAATTCTTAAAGTCTGTATTCCTCAACACTTTCTGGATGTTGATAGATTTTTGTGGGTTTGATATATTTACAAAACTTGCATTTACCACACTTAAAGCACCCTATCAATGGTCTAAGCCAGGTGATTTGAGGTCTTTGTTCTTTGAAGAAGCCATGGACCAGCATGCCTTTAAGATTTTTTCCCCTACGATAAGTAACGGATGCTTTTGATGGTAAAATACCTTCTAAATCCTCATCACTTTTCAATAGATGCCAGTGTTTTGATAAAATACTCTGAACTGTATCTGAATCATAGCCAAAGGTCATAATACATCGAGGTTGGGTGTCTTGCAGTTTATTTACTGTTTTTGTTCTTTGGAGGAGTTGACCATTCAAAAGCCCAGTTCTGTTACAACTTAATGCATACTTAAATGCTGCCTCACTACAGACCCCCATAAGCCAATAATTAACCCTATCAGTTCAATAGGGGTCTATATAGACACTATAGGACACTAGTTAACCCATGTAATAACACTTTAAGTGCCATGAGGGTCATCCATGACCCTCATGACACAAAGTGTAAGCACTACACTATTAACCCTAACTATACCCCATTAACCCAACCCTCGGCCTATCTAACCCTAACTGGGACTATTTAACCCAGCCTCATAGTCCTCTATTTAACCCCAGGGGCTGTTAGAACCCTATTATTAACCACATAAGTGCCATGCTGGTCCTCAAGGACCCTCATGACACTAAGTACAAACACTACACTGCACTATACCCCCCTCTACAGTAACCTTTTAACACCTACACTACCTACATACTTTCTAATAAACCCCACTCCACTAATTACAGAAAATAATGAAACCTAGGTTTTATTATTTTTCGTGACTTAAGTCACAGAAAATACAAAATCTACATTACAAAAAATAAAGAACCCAAGTCACAAAAAATTTAAAAAAAAATTGACATTACAGAAAATAAAAAAAACCTACATTACAACCCCCCCCCCCCCAACTACAGAAAAAAAAATACACACCTGAAAAGGAAATACATACAGAAAATATATATTACAAATAAAATAAAATACAATACCCCCCAATCTTAAATACATTAAATCCTATCTAAAATACACACATACCCCACTATCTATCTAAAATACATCACCCTATCTAACATCCAATAAATCCTATCTCCATACACAAACCCTAATTCTAATCTAAAATAAAATAATTAAGACCACTTACCTTTGCAGATGTCGCGTCAGATCGCCCCCCTAGGGAAAAAAACAAAAAACAAATTAGTATAACACATTACATACAAGAAAGAAACATTCTAAATATTCTACTCACCTTTCCAGCATGTCACCGTCCTTATTTTCTTCTCCGGCGCAGCCCGTTAAAAATAAACATTAGCAGCCTTATTAAATTGCGATTCAGTAAATTTAAAAGGGCTCTATTTAAGCACACAGCATATTTTATTTACAGAAGTTTTTAGTTAGTGAAGACCTTGCTTTTGGATAGAAGTTTACAAACTAAAAACTTCTGTAAAAAAAAAAATATGCTGGGTGCTTAAATAGAGCCCTTTTAAGTTTACTGAATCACAATTTAATAAGGCTGTAGATTAGTACTAAATACACACACACTCAAAATAAAATAAAACAAACATACTATACATTGAACTTACCTTTGCGCAATGTCCCTGTGCTCCTCCTCTTCTGCCCCGACTGGGCCCTGGAAGAATCTGCGCTCTTAAAAAAATTTTAAAAAATCTACACTCGCGGACCTTCCTGACGCTAATGAGCCTTTTAGGGCCTTTTTCCGGAACAAAATTGTCAACGGCGCCTTCTGATTGGCTGAAAACGCTGTCAATCAAATTTCAGCCAAATCCCCCCCCCCCCCCCCCCCATGGAGGTGGATCCCATTGTGATTGGCTGAAGGCAATATAGCCTTCTGATTGGCTTAAAAAAGATTGACCGGTGTTTTAGCCAATCAGAATGGTATATGGGGGTGTATCTCATTCTTACTGGTTCACACCTTGGCGCCTTCTGATTGGCTGAAATTTGATTGACAGCCATTTCAGCCAATCAGAAAGCGCCATTGCCAAATTTCTTCCGGAAAAGTCTCTAGGGGGCTCATTAGCGTCAGTTTTTTTTTTTTTTTTTTTTTTTTTAGAGCATGGATTTTTCCAGGGCCCAGCCGGGGCAGAAGAGGAGGAGCACTGGGACATCATGCAAAGGTAAGTTCAATGTATATTGTGTTTATTTTATTTTGTGTGTGTGTATTCATGTGCTGTAATCTAATGTTTATTTTAAACAGGGGCCGCGTGGGAAGAAGAAAATAAGAATGACGGGGACATGCTGGTAAGGTGAGCAGAATATTTAGAATGTTTCTTTATTGTATGTAGTGTGTTGTACTAATTGTTTTTTTTCCTAGGGTGGCCATCTGAAAGGACATCTGCAAAGGTAAGTGGTCTTAATTATTTTAGGTTAGATTTAGGGTTTGTGTATGTAGATAGGATTTATTGTATGTTAGATAGAAGTGATGTATTTTAGATAGATAGGGGGGTACGTATGTATTTTTAAATATAATTTATTATATTTTAGATAGCAGGGTATGTATGCATGTATGTATGTTTGTTAGATAGGATTTTATGTATTTTACATAGTGGGGTATGTATGGATTTTAGATAGGATATAATGTATTTTAGATAGTGGGGTATTTATGGATTTTCGATAGTATTTCATGTATTTTAAATAGGGGGGTATTGTATTTGATTTTATTTGAATTGTATTTTAATGTATTTATTTTGTATGTATTTCCTTTTCAGGTGTGTAATTTTTTTTTGTATTTCTCTAGTGGGGGGGGGGGGGGGGGGGGATTGTAATGTAGTTTGTATTTTCTGTAATGTGGATTTTTTTGTGTGACTTAGGCTTTATTATTTTCTGTAATTAGTGGGGTGGGGGTTTATTAGCGGGTAGGTAGGTTGTGTAGGTGTTAATAAGTTACTGTACAGGGGGGTTAGTTTAGATTTAATTATTTATTGGGGTGGTATAGTGCAGTGTAGTGTTTGTACTTTGTGTCATGAGGGTCTTGGAGAACCCTCATAGCACTTATGGGGTAATGTTAGGCTTCTTTAGATACCCTAATGGGACTAATGGGGTTAAATATAGGCTTATGAGCAGGGGTCACCAAACTCGGTCCTGGAGGGCCGACCCAGGCCTGGATTTGTGGATATCCTTGCTGCAAACAGGTGAGAATCTTGTTTCTTCAGCCATCCTGATTGACTCACCTGTTTGCAGCAAGGATATCCACAAATCCAGGCCTGGGTCGGCCCTCCAGGACCAAGTTTGGTGACCCCTGCTTATGAGGATCTGTATAGACACCCATAAGAGACCGGTTTAAAATGGTGTAGTGCTTACACTTTTTTTCATGAGGGTCCTGGATGACCCTCATGGCACTTATATAGTGTTATTACATGGGTTCATTAGTGTGCTATAGGGGTCTATATAGTTGAAGCACACTCACATTGTGTGACAAACAGCATTTCAACACTTTTTTATTGCCCTGTCATTTCTGACGGGCAAGTCGCTAGTTATAAATAATAATAATAATTAATTTGGAACTCATCGATGAGTGTAAATCGCTATTACTAAAGGATATTTTTGGGGGTAAATTCAAATTGGAAATATTCATATTTTTATTGCTACTTTACCATCCTATCATAATTGGAACACCCGCTGAGTCAGAGAGGGTCACCTGATCTATTACTCACAGTAAACCAGTACAAGATTGTAAGAGCATTTATTTATACTATATATTATCTGAAAAGAACACTCAGATCTTGTCTTGATATAATACATGACATACTCAACTGATGACACTTTGGGGTCATAAGGCTATAACCCACATTTGAAGTGCGTTATGTATACACCGGAAAAGTAGGCCTAGAATAAATTTCTGCGTATTTTATTTATTCTCAAATTAAGTTTTTGGACCCGAAAAAAGTAGATTCAAATGTTCAACCTCTCTTCGGGGTGGGGGGTATTGCCACTATCCGTAACAGATGATACTTGTCTGTCATACTTGTCTGCCAATTAGATGATCTTATGTAAAGAGACACAGAGGTTTCCCTGTTCTTAATATTAAAAATATACAACTTCACTTGAATATTTAAAGCATATTTTTATTTAGTGAAAAAGGTCCGCCTCCTGTAGCTTAAGCATACAATGTTTCTAGAACACTAGATGTACTAATCAATCACAGGCTGTGTCTCAGCAGAAATTCAGTAACATGCTGATGAGACACAGCCTGTGATTGGCTACTATATGTAGCACTATAAAAACATTTCATACATGAGCTACAGCGGCAGACCTTTTCAGGGACTGTTTGGAAAGACTCAGTGAGAAAAACCTAAGCACTTGTTAATAAAAGGTTTCAATAAGCAAATAAATACTCAAGTAGCTAATAAGAATATTAAAAACAGGGAGCCTTCCAGTTGCTTTTACGACCTCTAGTACCACAATTCCTCAAACCTTTTTGCTTTTCTCTCCCTTATAGGCTAGTCCTAAACGAAGAGAAGAAGCTCTGAAGATATCAGTCGCTATTACCAACCCCTCATGATGGAGAATTCTTGGGCAGAGTTATCGGCAGAGAATTAAAACATATCAGGTAAACTGGATTAGAAAGACAAATGAATAGATTTTGGACATCTAGAAATATTATGCCATCTCTAAGGGGAATAATTTGTGGTCCACATTAAAATGTCCCAATCCGTCATGTCAGCATCGCCCCACGTCTCACAAAAAAGCTCAGTGGGCCGACAAAATAAGTAGAGGGTTAACAGAAATTATCGTGCTAGGCAGAGCTGCATTTCTTTAATAATTCTTATATAACAGGTTTTTCTAAAATTATATTGCCCTTTTAAGGGCTTCTACATATATTTGACAGTCCATACCCACAGTTGACACAATAACTGACCCCTCAAATTCTGTGGTGGAATAAACATTTAATGCCATTGTTTACATTTTATTTTTGATTATTTTCATTTATATTATTGTATTTTTGGAAATAGTCTTCCTTGTTTACCTACTTGGATTTTCTTCTGTTGCAGATCAAGAATATATCTTTTAAATTATAAATTTGACTAGTTGTGGCATGATTCACCATGGTCGGTCTCTCTCTTTTTTTTTTTCTTCTTTTTTTTAAGTGTTACAGTTTTAGCTTTTACAGCACACAAAAGGCCAAATTACAAGGTGCAGGAACACAAATATTGTAAACCAAAGATTAAAAAAATAAAAATATAAATCTGAAAAATGGAAATCTCTATTAGCTCTAATAATAACACTATTAATTATCTAATAGAGGATTATAATAACATCAACATTAAATAATTCCCTTATGATTCCCGAAGGGGTACCTCCTCGGCTGGAATTTAGGGCCTAAGTAGCGAATGCTAATACTATTTAACGGAGGTAATAAAAAGCAGTATAATGAACCTTATTGTGTTACAAATCCAAGCAGTACTGAGATATCTGACAATATATACTCCAGTGATATAATGCATGGTATTACACCATATACTAGTAATTAAGGAATAGCCTAATACTGGATACTTAAATCGCCAGGAGACTGTGTTATCTCTGCTAATTGCAGATAGAATAAATTAGTTTGTAGGCATATACCGGGCTGTGCAAGTTTTCCCAGATAAGGGCAGTTTTCGCCCGTTCCTGACAACCATTTCACCGTTCAAAACTTCAAAACACCCTATCATGAAAGAGTATTGTATTCCTTGTAATTACTGTGCTTTACCATATTTTCTCCGAAGGGAGGAAAAGGTTCAGCATCAAATGTTGACTTTAATAGAAACTGGAGAGTCCTATTGGAATCTTTACAAAATATATTTTAGTAGTTACAAGGTATCAATATACTCTAATTTTATGATCCATATTAGAAATAATAGAGATTTCCCTTTTTCTATTTTTTGTTGTTGCGTAGTTTACAGTACTCAAACTGTTTATTTACGTTTAATCATCAAGAGTTCACAGGATATATTGCATTTATAGGGATGAACTCTCATGTCCAGAAAGGACCATAAATTACAAGCACTCTAAGTGCTTATGAAGTTCTTGCACAACTTTAATAACACTAGCACATAAACTGCCTACAAAAAGGTGAATACTTAATTTTTTTATGCGCTAGTGTTGTTAATTTGTTGTTTATTCATTTTTATTTCTTTACGTAAACTACTGAACTGGAACGGAGGAACCAGTTGGATAAATCAACCTTAAAATGTGATCCAATTGATTGCTGTTATGTCGAAGGGAGAAAAAAAAATCACACCGTATCGCTTTCAGATTTAAAAATTTCTATCATGTGCACATGTACATTTATTAAAGTTGCCCAAGGACTTTATAACCATACTGTATACATTTTTCACTCGAATATCTTACAATATTTTAAGAAAACAAATGAATAAACTTACTTTTTTTGTGGCAGCAACCAGAGTCCAGTGCCATTTGACTATTCTTGTGATTTTTGGTCTTTTCAGAACATACTAGTCT
>CM050174.1:39639032-39770026 GCA_027410445.1 Discoglossus pictus
TTATATCATAATTACACTGAGGAAGAGAATATTCAGGATACCAGGAAGAGGAGGAGGAGGAGGAGGAGGACTAGAAAATTTGAGTCTGTTACTCTGGGGACTTCTTAGAAGTGAAGAGTACATTTTATATCATAATTAATTGGAGAAGATTGTTTTACTAGGCTTATTACCCATTCACATAAAACATGTCTAAAGAGTTAACTCTTTTGGATTGCTACCATGTCGTGGTGAATGGGCTGGTTTACCTCAGTGAAGATGTGAGATATACGATGTAGGGTCACCCAAAATGGGCAGGTCATAGCAGAGAGATCAGACAAATCGGAGTCCACTGGAAAAGGACCAGGCAACCCATGCAAGTATCGTTGCCAAGAAAACCATATGGATACACACAACCAGAAACATAGACAGATGTGCCTGGGGTGCTGCATCCATATGGTCAAGGAGATTCGGACACAATTGAAGGACAGAACAACTAGTTAATTTAAGCATAAATTATGTGAAAAGATCCTCCCTCTCCAAATGACTTCCTCCACTCTCACAGTGAGAGGTGGGGATAAAAGGAAATAGCATACCCATTTGTATAAATAGTGGTCACATAGTATTATATTACTAGGAAATTGCCCATCAAAAATGACTGTAGTAAAATTGTAAGCCTGGGAATGCTGTTTGCCACACAATGCAAGGCTATGGGCCCTCTGAGCAACTCATTGCAAACCTTTCACACTGTGTACTTTATATGCACTTGAGTGTTACGGTCTTGGGCTGTGTTACGGTCTTGGGCTGTGTTACGGTCTTGGGCTGTGTTACGGTCTTGGGCTGTGTTACGGTCTTGGGCTGTGTTACGGTCTTGGGCTGTGTTACGGTCTTGGGCTGTGTTACGGTCTTGGGCTGTGTTACGGTCTTGGGCTGTGTTACGGTCTTGGGCTGTGTTACGGTCTTGGGCTGTGTTACGGTCTTGGGCTGTGTTACGGTCTTGGGCTGTGTTACGGTCTTGGGCTGTGTTACGGTCTTGGGCTGTGTTACGGTCTTGGGCTGTGTTACGGTCTTGGGCTGTGTTACGGTCTTGGGCTGTGTTACGGTCTTGGGCTGTGTTACGGTCTTGGGTTGTGTTAGTGCTTAGGACTCGTTTTTAAGTCCTTCATGCTAGTTTTATGTCCTTCGGCCTCGTTTTTGTCGTGTTGCGTTTTTTTTTCCAGCCATTTTCTTTTTTTAAATCAATTAGGCGATTTTCGATCATGAAAATCACTCACAGGCTCCCGGGCTCTCCCACTGGGCTGTGAGTATGTAAGTTAATTTGAGACATATTTGTTGTTTTTTTCAGGTTTTTACAGTTCAGTGATTCGACTATTAAAGTCGTAATTTTGCGAGGGCCAGAGTCCATATACATGCCTCTGGTCCAAAGTCCTACGGCCATAATTTTGCCGCCCTTGCCAAGTCCCACAGGCCTCGTGATGAGCGCCTATGGTGCTCATTGCAGCCTAAGTCGGCTAAGTCCCGCAGCCGTCACGGTCAACGCCTGTGGTGCTATTCGCAAGGCCTGCAATGAGCATCTTCGGCGCTCATTTTAGCCTAAGTCCTGCATATTTCAACCTCTCCTCGCTTTGCGAGGCTCGTAGTCGTGTGTAGGCATCAACGGCTCGTCTCGCTACAAGTATAGTGATATGATAAAGTTTTATTGTAAGAGTATATACACCAAATGGGAAATTACCCCCACTGTGACAATTAATGATGTGAGAACTTTATTTAAAAAAAAGAGTGAAGGCATTTTCATGTAATTTATGCTTAAAATAATTGATTTTCAGCTTGGTTATTTAACACTAACAGCTATTTCTATGAAATCTACACTTTAGAAAGAATTGGAGAAATGACACAAACCATTTAATTTCCACATAAAACAACACTGCAAGAAATATATCCCTTTTTGTAATTATTTATTTTTTTCGAGGCCTTTCAACAACTTTTAAAAAAGGTCCAATTTTTTTCACGGTGTCAATCTGAGAACAGAGAAAATAAAACAAAACAAAAAAAAAAAAAAAAAAAGACAGAAGTTAATGTCACATTTGGCCTGATTCAGCCCTAAAGAAATTATACTTATATATAAACGCAAAAGGCCAGAACTCAGGTTTGTCTGTGCGTAGGATATTCTGCTTTTCGCCAATTATTTTTTTTTACCGCGGGCTGTATTATTTTATTGGTAAAATTGGGGGTGAAAAAAGAAAGATAAACCAAAAAAAAAAAAAAAAAAATGACAAAAAAAAAAAAATAAGTGGTTGAATTGGGGCAAAAGTGTCCAGCAGTTTATGATGCAAGAAAATCTAACTTTCTTTAAAATGAAAAGAAAAACAAGTTTGTACACAGCCAGCTGCATTCCTTCTCAGTACAGCTGAGAATTTGCCACAAAACCAAATCACTTCCGCTGCAGGAGGGACCCATTTTGCATTTAAAAAAAAACAAAAAAAAAACACAACAGGACCCATCGGGCTCCGGAAGGAATTTTTGAAACTGTATACACTACTACGCAGCCAATTTTTTAAACCGTTTGCTGGCTTGTAAGATTGTTGCCTGCCATCACGGACGGACTGACGTGCCGCTCGCATAGGGGGGAGCATGGGAGTAAAACTTGGAAACAAACAATAGTGCCGTGAGGGCGCAGGTGTCTTGCGCACATTTGTTGACACTACACAAACTGGCTGCTTGCAATGAGGTCCCCATTTTCTTCAGCCAAACTATCACCCTTCCCCTTGTTTACCCAACTTTCCTCAGCGACTCAGGGGAGTAACTTCCTGTGGCTCACACCTACCCCTCTTATTTCTAGCCCTGCATGGAGGGGCTAAATGATCCAGAACAAACAACAGTTTTATCTTCAGTACTGAACCCCTCGTCCTCGGCCCCCTCTTGGAGGTGCCCTGGTGGGGGCTCGGTATAGCTTGTTGAATGCCTGAGATGGAGCACCCCAGGCTTGACTTGTCCCTGTCGTAGCAGACCCTGCCCCCAATTCAGTGTAATTTGGGATTTTGGCTTCTTGATATAGGTGAGAGCTGTTGCTACTCCCCTCTTGTTGTCCGGCTGGAAGCACCGAACCAGAGTGCATCCCCAGTGGGACCCTAGTGAACCTGAGGTCTTGGTCCCCCGGGAACTGCAGGGATCCTGTTCCCTGGTAACTACCTGTTTCCCCCAGCTGCCCAGGGAATGTCCTGCTTTTCCCTAAAGTCTGTGGTGAGTTTTCTCCTAGCAGCTGTCCTGAGTCTCTGTCATCCGGGCCAGCATTAAAGATGTCCTCCTGCATGTCAGCGCTGTAAGTCCTGGAGGGCACGGGTTGTGAGTAGTCTGGGGTTGGTCGGTGAGATGGTCTCTCCCTGCTGCCCTTCACGGTGGGCGGATCTGCCTCAGGATGAGAAAACAGCTGCAGAATGGTAGCAGTTACCGTTGGGTTTGATTCCTGGCTGTTTTCCTCAGCAAGTGGTGGTGGGGGAGGAGGAGGCGGCCCAGGAGGCTCGGGGGGTCTCTTCTCTGGTGGCAGAATACGAGGATGAAAAGTTGTGGGTGGGTTACTTCCTTTGACACCATCTTAAACAAAAAAGGATAAAGACCAAGAAGTAGATTGTTATACAACAATAATTAAAAAAGTTATTAAACAAATATTACTATCATGAATGTTTCCAATATTACATTAGGTTATTTATATTCTACACAAGGAGTGGGCAACTCAGTCCTATGAGGGACCCAACAGGCCAAGACTTAGTTATGTTTATATATGTACTTTCTGCAATAACTTGAACATTTATGTGTCTATTTAACACAAGTGAGTCAATCCAAAATCAGTGAAACAGAGTAACTCACACGTGTTAAAGCACAGAGAATCAAAATACACAAGCAGAGAGATCCAGACACCCTGTACTGTTGGCAGCCCTTTCTGGACTGAGAAATCCACCCCGGTTTAGCAATGCAGACACCATCCATTAAACGGAGACAGGATTGTTTTCTTATTTTTAAATGACCTGCTACATGAAATAAATAATTCCCAACCCATCCAGCCAAAATGCATTCTCCCCCATTCAAGTTTACCATTTTTGATCCAACCCACAAGACTAGGTATGCTCATTGGACCAGTGTCTAATGGGTTTATCAGTAATTCATTTCATTGCTCTCTTATTAACAAGAGATATGAAGCTTTGCTTGTTGGAAAATCCAAAAGGCTGACTGAAATCATAAAATAGCAAACCCCAATGTTAGTTTATGGTTGGATTTTTTTTCTTTAAACCTCAAATTGATATTGTACCTATTATTACATATGATTTTAAATGAATACTATATCTGGAGCCTCTACGGTCTCTAACTTGCCTTCAGTCCCAAATGTTGTCTTAATCTAAAAATTACTCAAGCTATAAAAACAATATCACCATATGTATCAAGAGGGCGGGGGACTCAGGGCTAGTTCAGCTGATCACAGTCTCTCTCCCAGTATGCCATGCACTGTACATTTTATTCACTCTTATTTCAGACTGGGTCATTACCTGTAACCCTATGGCCCTGCTCTTACAACACAAATAATCAGTTGTGGACAAAAACATCTACACCTTAGAACCAGGCCAGGCCGTTTTTAGTAGAATTGAAGGTTCGTCCTTTAAAGAGATCCATTAATATTTAGGAAATAGGAGTACAACGTTTAGAAGCCAGGGCTCAAAAAGGCCAGGGAAATTGCCACTCCTGAATATGGTGATCGTTTTCCCAGCTTCAGGCACGCTGCGTAAAAGACCACATTTGGGTCTGAAGTCAAGTTAATAAAGTTGTTTTTTTCCTTGGGACATAAACTTGAATACATTATGACATTTACTTACTGTAAATTAGCTTCATGGAAACAGACTTAGGAAGAATCTAACGTCAGAGTATTCAGTTCATAAGCAGAGACATCTAAAGAATCACTGTAATGATCATACAATAAAATTGAATGAGTTTTACAATCAATAAAATCATAAAAATGAAAGAAAATAATTAAGTGCAGGGCGTCTGGGCTGTCCGGGTGAAACCAGTCAGGGGCAAAGTACCAGAGGATGACAACACGGACACAGGCAAAAGACTGGTGAGGCAAGCCACAGATAAGGAGCCTGCAGAAATCCAACAAGGTCAGTAACAATCCAGGTCAGCTAAAGATAAAGATCAGTCCAATAGAAAACAGGAATGGAGCAGGGATTGTAGCCAAACAGCACACAGGAGCAACCAGGAGTACTCCCAGTCACGGGAACCTGCAACAGGCACTGAGAGGAGCTCTTAGCAGCTAAAAATAGTCCCAGATGAGATGCGATTGGCTGGCAGAAACATCAGGGATTTAACACCAACCAAATCAGGAGAAACAGCATCATAAGCTAGGAGAGGTACTTCTGATGGATCTGTCTCTAGTAGATATAACGGTATTTGTGGTAAACACGACTGTCCGTACTCGTGCAAAGCCATGAAATTGAACCCGGCATGGACACCTACACGATCATCCCCTAAAGGTGGGTCTCTGGACCACCTCAGATCAGTTTGGATGATTGAAGTTGATGAAAAAAGTATGATTAAACTCAGGGGGATAATAATCTCAGAGGCTCGTATCCATGTGTATTAATCAGGGCCAAAACCTCTTCAGGCAACCAGATATTGAAGAGAAGACCTCCAGAAACAAGAGTTGAGGCTAGCAGACCCGTCAAATTCTCCCTGGCCATTCATAAAAAATGGTTGCGGAGAGGATAGAATAATGGAAAACTGGTTGTGAGTTTAAGGTTTAAGTAAGGCCACATGGAATACCAGAGGTTTCTTTAGAATAAGTGGTAGGATCAAGCAAGAGACTACTGGGTGGAGTTTGATTTTAATAGGAAAGGTAACAACGTATTTTGGACCCAACTTTCGTCAAACCAAATCTCCTTCTTGGAAAAATGAGGGAAAACTTTTCTTCCAGTCAGCAAAACGCTTATGGATAATGGCGTCTTCATTAAGCATACAGTGAGTTGAAAACCAAGGTGCAGAAAACATTCATCAAGTATGGTTAACTCCAAGATTCCCAGAAGGAAAAGCAGTTTAAGACAAAGAAGGTGGATTGTAGCATAAAGATGTATAAAATCACTTAGATTGTAAGTCTGTGAGTTTCTATCCTAAGTACTTTGGGAATTCACCATGGACATTGGATTCCTATCTCAAAGACAGGACCGTCGGTCTTTTGCTAAATGTTAATCTGTATTTATCATTGTCTGAACCTAATTTATGTACAGCGCTACGGAATATGTTGGTGCGTTATAAATAAACTATAATAATAATAAAATCGCTTAACACATGCCATTGGTTATTACGGGCAGAACAAGACAATTGCTAGGAGATCACTCTGTTCTGCAAAAAAAGAAGCATCAGATAAATTATTCTAGACCTTGCTTGGTTCTCTCATGGAGTCTATTGGTTTGTGGGTGTTGCACAGTACAACATTTTAGTTGTATACCAAGTCTCTGCATAAAGAATCTCCAGAAGTGTGAGATCGTTATAAGACCACTTTACGGAATGATGGGTGGTGTAGTTTCCTTAGGTATCTCAGATTGAGCAGCAGAGATCTTGCGGAGCAGGGGGCCCAGAAATATTGTAAGAGGTAAGAAAAATAATATCTGATTTACAGTTCTTAGAACCAGGATTGTAACTAATGACAAAAGTTAAACCTCAAAACAAATAGGGACCACCGAGCTTGTCGAGCATTTAAGCGTTCCGCAGACTTTAGGATTTTTTGTGGTCAGCGTGTTTAGAATTGGTGTTGAAGCTCCTTCCAGCAAATGCCTCCATCCCAAGTCCAACTTAATAGTTAATAATTCTTCGTTAACAACATCATGATTCTGTTCCTCAGACAAGATTTTCTTTTAAGACATAAAGACACACGGTAGGAGTGGGCTCCAAAAGGTTCTCCTTTATAACAGTACTGGTCCAGCACCTAATATGGACGCATCTACTCCCAACACAAATGGCTTAGTGTGGTCAGGATGTGTCACAATTGGTGCAGATGTGAATGCAGATTTAGTTTGCTAAAGGCTTCTCAAGCTCCTCGACCCCTGTAGTAGTTTGAAAAACCAATGAATCCCTGTGTGCTCTTGAGATGGGTTGGTAGAGGGCACTGACACTGCTGCTATTTTAGCTGGATCCCTTTTAATTCCATCTGAAGACAGGATTAAACCCAGGAAGGGTAATGTGGATACTTCAAAACAGCATTTCTCTAGTTTTGTGTATTTGTGCATTTTATATGACCTATTAATATTCTCATCTGATCTAGGCACACATAGCGAGTTAGTAAGGTACTGCCAAGTGTGACCAGACCACCAAAAATGTGCATAACGAGTCACAAAAAATGTCATTAATAAAACACTGAATCGCAGTCAGAGAATTGCATAGGCCGAAGGGCATTACACTGTATTCATAATGTACATCTCTGGTGTTACATGCAGTTTTCCACTCATCCCCTTCCCTGATGTGTATTAACTTCAGGGCTCCTAGTGAACATTTTGGATCCACGGATGCAATCTAAAAGTTTAGAAATCTGTGGAAAAAGGTAGCGACCATTCAGCATGATCTTGTTCAAACCCTGATAATCAATGAACAATATAAGGCCACCAATTCTAGGATGAATCCCTTGGTTAGGTCCCCCTGTACATACTCTGAGATGGCTTTGGACTCAGCCTCCGATGATAGATTCTACCCTTTGGTGGCATAGCTCCAGGAAGCAAATGTATAGAGCAGTCTCACACACACACACACGAGACAGAAGGATATCAGTTTTGTTTTTTTTGCAGAATACATCGGAAAATCTCTGGTACTGTGGTGACAAATTCGGATTAACTTAAGTCTCTGCAGAGGTGTTTTCCAAATAGCCCTTAGAAATAGATTGGGTTATGCAAGTCTCTACACCTTTCTGGCTCAGAGGATACTCCAATATTAGTAGAGTGAGATAGATTATCCAGTTCAATTTATTCTAGTGTTAACTGATTAGGCTCAAGTTTTGCCTTTCCAAAGCCCAAAGCAAATCAGTCAATAGTCTGAATTGTCAAGAGTTTTCTTTTGGTAGAAAGAGGCACCAAATGGTTTGGGTAAATTGATAAACCAAATTTTTTTCCTACAGAGCCAGAATCAATAACAGCTTGAGTCTGAATCTGATTAGGTTCCGGAGCAAGGGTAACTGGTATCAGGAGTAGAAATGTAGCCGATGGAAGAACCAATGAGGATACTCTAGCTATTAACTAGCATTCTCCTAGCCGAGTAGGACAAGTTCTGAGGAAATGTTCTTCTGTCCCACAATAAAGGCACAGGTCTTGGGCACGTCTTCTACTACACAGGTTCTTCAGTAGATGAGGTAGTAGCAGAAACATTTTTTGGAACTGGGGTGCTAATTTGAAGGTTGAGACTTTGGACAGAGACATTTTCTCTATATTGTTTTCTCTAGATAGAGGTCTGTTTGGATAACCAAGGAGATCAAACTTTCCAGGGAGCAGTGTAGATCAGTCTATTGACTGCCAATAAAGCCTTATTATTCCATCCAGACACAGAGACCAGGGTTAGAACTCAAATGGTATACTGTCCCACAGTGTGCCCTCCACCCACTACTGGAGATTTAACAATGCATTAAACGGTGGCAGTGGTAAATATTTGGGAGTCATTGACAATATGTAAATTCTTCTCCAGAGAGTGGTGTTGCCCAGACCAAATCTTCACTTGTAAGCGAAAATATAACGTATGCCACACAAGTGTCATATGAGGTGAAATGTTCTGGCTGGAGCTTCCATTGAATGGAACAGTGAATGAAACCTCGGTACACAGTTGAATCACCAGAGTAGAGTTATGAAGCAGGTAGGTGTGGGCTATGAGACAATGTGGTAGGATTTATAAGCAGCTGTGATGCTGCAACTTACAGAGCTGGATAGGCAGCAGGGGATTTGGAGTCCAGATTAGATGAGCGTTTTTTGTGGGCGTCAAGCTTATGACCAAGACCAGACAAACGCGACTTCTGCAAACATTGTATGATCCCCCCTAGGAGAGATCCCTGAGAAGACAGGGCCTTGGATGCTTTGCCCAGGTCATGAACGTCCTGTTGTAATGTCAGGGTTGTCCAGGTGAAACCATTCTGGGGCAAAGTACCAGAGGAGTGCAAGTCCAAAGTAACAAGTCCAAGAGCATAAGCAAAATAATGGTCAGGCAAGCCAAAGATCAGGGGCCAACAGAAACCCAATGAGGTCAGTAACAATCTGGGTCAGCAGCAAAAGATAAGTCCAATAGGGAACAGAAATGGAGCATAAACTGTATCAAAACAGAGCAGGAAGACACAAGAGCAACCAGAAGAACTCCCAGAGAAAGGAACACACGGCAGCTACTGAGAGGAGTCTGAAGCAACAATAAATAATCCCAGATGAGGTGTGATTGGCTGATAGAAAGACAGAAGCTTTAGCAACAACAAACAATCAGGAGAAACAGAGTCAAATGCTGGGAAATTTACATCTGACTGATCTCTCTGTAGAACACATAGCTGTAAGTGTTGCAGCACGAGACGGTCTTACATGTCGTACTATGACATGACATCTTTCGTGAGATTGAACCCGGTCGTGGACCATGACATGCAGCTTTCAAAACATATTTTAAGAATGTAGTATTGCATCTTCTTGTTTCCATCAACTGTTAGGCGTGTGGTGCAAACTGATCTTCCCAAGAGCCTGTCTTAAAAATTATTCACAGATAGAGTTGCAAGGAGGCAATGCCACCTGTTAGGACAACTTAATTTTACAGTGTGTACGATTAATAAGATGAGCAAGAAGCTCCCCCTGTTGTATTTAAATCTTGTAAACATCTCATAAGCAAAATCCATTTCTGCTGAAGTGAAATTAGTCAAACCATCACTCTGAACACTCCCTAGATAATTTTGGCTTACTGTGTAACAGTTTTATCCAACTGGTAGCCCATGAGATGCATGTGGCCTATCGCCTCTTTTCTGTGGCTTACCGATTGCCAACGAAAATTTCCTTACAAACCTAATTTATTAGCATTACACTTGCAGCATCATATTTAAATTACCAAATGTTTACTTTTTCATATAATACAGGTACACAGATAAAGATTAAGTTCACTAGCTAATCAAAATTTGGCCCCTAAAATTAAAGATGTTAAATAACACCGGTCTAGAGCAGTGGCTCTTTACAGTAAGACTCAAGACCAGGCATATATAGATACATAGATTATAGAGAACATTATAAACAGTACATTATTCAAAGGAGTGCAAAATTAAAATTCAGCAAATCACATGAAGTATCCCCTTTTAAACATTTCCAGGGTCACATAGCTGGCCCTCATGAGAGCTGGAAGGTGACCCCCTGACCAAAAGAGGTTACAAAAAAAAAAGAAAAAAAAAAAACCTTTGGGACCACTTCTAATGCTCATGGCGATTAGAACATATTTAGCAAGGTGATACCTCATGACACCCTAAATTCTTATTTAGTTTTGCACAAGTTTGAATACAGTACATTTAAACTGCACTTTAGTTAATCAATAATCTGTCTATAACTGTGACTAACGGGAGATGTAGGTGTATAACAATGGATACACCTCTTACAACCCAAAGAAAACAAATGTGTATACATGGAAAAAAAAAAAAACATTTCAGCAGCCATTTAATATTATGGTAAAAGAAAATGTATCAAGAATAGAATTGATGTAAGTAAGATGGATTGAGAACAGTTTTGTCACCCAGAATTCACACTGACCAACACACATACCCACATTTTTCTGCAATTGTAGGGAACTCGCCAATGGGATCACAAAGTGCCCTACGCTGTTCCATCAATCTGTATCACTGAGAATCCCTCCCGATGCCAAATATAAAATGGCTTTGTGGCCATAGTGTCACGAGAATAAAAAGGTAGTCCCATAGATGCAATTTGCTATTTGATGATGGGCAAAATATTTTTAGGAAGTTAAAATAGAAACAGCACTTAAACTAATTTTTATGAAATCATGGGCTCCACCATCTGTCCATATCTAGTGTAAGACACAGGACATATACATTTTCTAGTATAAATTAAAGGTTATATATCAATGATATCTGTAATCGGTTTACAAGGTCAAAGGTAAGTTAGGGAGCAAGTCTTAAGGGCTGTAAGAACATGATCAGACATAAAGGCCAAAATGTTTCATAGGCTGCCACAACAGCAAAACTTTTTTAACACAAATTTCCAGCAAAAAGTAAAGCATGGTGCGGATATAACCATGTGCCTAAAAATGTAAGACTGCCTGCTAGACATAACCACCTCCTTCCATTGATGTTATAGTAAGTGGACACCAGTAGCAATATGAACTTTCAAAGTAAGTTATAGTTATTTAAAACATCTAGCTCAAATTGTTAGGATGGTCCTTTAACTGTTTAGAGCGAGCGACAAGACTTCATATAAACTAAATACAATTTTTTTAAATTAAAATAAGCTTTAAAAAAAAAAAAAAAATTATTAGAACCTGAATTGTGTAAACTTTGGGTCTATTTGTTACGGACTGGCTCTATATTTTATTTTAGAGTAATACAGGAATATCCATATAAGTGGCTACAATCTATCTTTTCTCCTTGAATTAATCAATATATTTTACCAGGTAATACCAGCTAATATCCAAAGAGTCTCTGAACCGATAAAAAAAAATAATCATAATTTGGACTAATGATGGGAATCATTTCCTTTTTAAAATTTAAAAATATTACTGATTAAGAGACCGATTCAATTGAGCAATTGTAAGTTACTGGAGCCCGTAAGTTAAATTGCTATTCAATTGGCGTCTTTTTGTGGGCCCCAAACTGTTTACCGGTTACTGATGTGAAATCCTTGCAGTTGTTAAACCCGAAACTTACAGCCTCCCAAAGCCTTTGGTCTTTCCCGTCCGCAAGAGTTGCAATCGCAAAAAAATAAAAAATAAAATAAAAAATCGCAATTTAATTGCTACAATTCCCCAAGTCTTCAAATGTTTTCTCACTCGTAAAATGGCAAATGTAGGAGAAAATCCTACGAGTACTAGAGGGGACCCACAAGGGGGTTTAAAAGACATTAGAATTGCACAACAGTCCCAAGCTTGCAAATCAGCAATAAAAAAAATAAAAAAATCATATTTTTTTTTTTATGTAATTTTGTGGTTATAATCGATCTCGGGAATCAATGAGTTAATACATACCAGGCCACCCACATGGATTAGGACAGTACTGGCATAAATTTTTTTAATATTTTGTATTTTGCGAGTCTGATCGCATATTGGACCCCCGAACCTAATTGATTGACATGTAACCTTCATGTTTTACTGCTGTAATGATGGCGGTCTCATTTTCTATTGGCTGTTTCTAAATGGGCGGTTACGGCCTTGCTTAATTGATCATGTTCCAGCCCTGAACTGCTACGAACCAGTGCATGGTTTACGGCTTCGGCATTCGGCCCATAACTTGTGGGATTGTTCAATTGAATTGCACCGGAATCAGAGACGAACGGGAGCCCGCAGACATATGGCCTGGATCCCATGAGATGCGGGCTTGCAATTGAAAATCGGGCTAGATGTTAGTAGATAGTGTGTGGCTACCCTATACTTAATAAATTTGAAAATATAAAAATCTACAAATGATTTATTTTTTTCCAATTTCTATAATTTTAGGATATTACAAAATAGATAATTAATTCAACATATTACTTTAGACAATTCAGGTTTTAAGGATTAATAAAAATTCAACTTTTTAAAACTAGGTTTTGGTTCAAGAGTGCACCGTAGACATTACCTATTAAATTCCTTTTTTTTTGGTAATGGTAGCACAGACACCATACTAGTTTGGTTTACCTGCTGTGTAGTTAAACAAATTATTTTTGGCCAATCCTTGAGAGGATCACAGAAAGAACAAAATAAGCTAAGGAATGTGGCAAAAGAAGGTGTTTAAAAAAAATATAAAAAAGGAGGTAGTAGGGTACAATGGTGTAATGAATGTTCTTTTGGAAAGATCTGCTCATGCTGGCACGTCTTGTGGAAGTGTCAAGGATCTAGAACATGCTCCCATTTTTTTAAATTTGATTGAAAGGTCACTAAAATATCCATCTGTGCTCTGTACCATCACATCAAACAAAAACAATTATACATTTTATAAGATAACCAAGATAACTAAGATATAAGGTAAGATAACTAAGGGCTTTATAGTAGACAGTCGGTCACTCATTCTTCTAAAAAGATTGCCATAGGCATAAAAGCAATTCCAGAGGAAATTTAGTGCATTGAAGCTTCCATGATATTGATACTTAATTTTGTGGTTGGGCAGGACAAGTAAGATTTGCAAGTATACTCAATACTGGTATTCACAAAACCGTAAACAAATCCCCCTCACTCCTCTCTGTCCTCTCCTTGCACTCTTAGCAAAACAATCTCATACTCTCTTTCTTAATGATCTAGTTAAGTTGACTGCAAAATAATCTACTTTCATTAAAGGGGAGTGAATGCACTTTCCAGGTTTAATACGTTTTTTTTTTTTAGCTCACCCTTAATTAGCATTGAAATACATGTGCAAATTGCAGCAAATCAAATCTTTAGCCAAAAAAATAAAAACACTGTTTACCTTTTTAATGGCCACTGCTATGTCTCCACCTCTCTCATTACCCAGAGTACTACTGAAAGGAAGTGATCGATTTCTACTGTGACGACATTGATTAGGTCGTCTTAGTAAGGCTTGAATAATGTTATTGCAGTTGAGATGTTCCACTTCCTTTCAGCAGAGCTCAGGACAATGGGGAGGGGAGCGGTAGAGCAACTAATGATGTAATCTGGCTTTAAATTATATTTTCTGTTTAAAGATTTTATTTGTTTTGCGGATTGTACATATATTTATTAAGTTAATGGTGAACTAAAAAATAGGTCTAAAACAAGAAAACCGTTTGGTCACATGAAATTACTTTCAATTCTTATTCTTGATCAAAAGTATGAAAAAATAATTCACAGTACCCATTAATGAGTGAAGGAGCCATTTGATGGAGTGTTAAAGTTGTGTATGTGTTATCGTGGTAAAATAATATTTAAATGATCACTGTAGTGCCGTAGCAACACAAGCAAGAGGTTTTAATTGCTACTGATCATTATGAAAAGTCATATGCAATTATCCAAAAAAGCTACATTTAATATTACTAATACTTTAAATACTGCTGCTGTTTCTATCCACCATAAGATCAATGTTGGAGTTGTGTAGTAGGCAACTGCAATTTTTTTTAGACACAGTGTACTCCTCCTAAGCATTACAATTATCCTTTAAACTGGCTAAAGGTTAGGTAGAGCAAAACTGCACATTCCTATGAAGAAAATGTCGCCCTGATGAAATACACCTGGGACTGGTAAATGTAGTTCTAGGGATGCCCACTGCTCATCAATGCCCCATCTCCGTTAATTTTCCTAGACCACACACATTTTGAGATAATTAGTGGATCCTCGGACAAATGAAGGTCTTGATGTAATTCTCTAATTTCATCCAATTTCTTCGGTAATAACTAATTATTTATTTTAATCTTATTTCATTTTTGACACTTTGCACATCCACAACCTCAATTTTTATTCTTTTGCATGTTAATTAAAAAAGGAAACATAGATAAGATGTTCATTATGAAATCTTCAGGACATTACATTTCCTGTTTCCTTCAATTTATTTGTTAGATGCTTTTCATCTATTTGTATGTTATTTTAGTTTTTTTCGTTAAAAATATATCTTAGATTTTCATGCAAAAAAAGTTGTAATGTATAAAATGTATTTCTTTTTCTCCCTCTTTTATATTCAATGAGAGCTGTTGTAAAATATGTTTTTTTAAACATACATCTTTTCTCTAGATCATTTTGTGTTTCCTTTTTTTCTGTTTTTGTTTTCTTAACTTTTTGTATTAAAGCTGTAAAATGCTTAGTTTCAACCTCTTTTACACTTATCCTGTAAACTTCTGAAAAGTCCAGAAGTTGACTGAAACATCCATCAGTGAAGCACACACAAACTTTTACCAAATGACAGACGCACAATACTAAAACATGAAGTATTAAACCAGTTCAAATGACTACAACCCCAGCTGTGAATTGTGCAGCACCCTGTAACCCCAAAGACAGATTTTAAATTCTTACCTTTATGGAAAAAGTTTACCCTCTCAGGAGCATTTGTACCTAGTGCACAACTCTGGCAGGAAAATCTAATTTCATAACTAAATGACAAACTCTTTTAATGACACACACAAGAACTCACATTTTGCCACCTTAAGATGCTGGCAAGTGCAAATGCTTTGAATAACAAGTATGGTGAAGGTTTGTGTTTAATGTTATAGTTTATTATAAACCAAAATGCATGAGTGTGGTCTCTGCAGTCTCCACTCCACGAGCTGAAAGAAGATTTCTTCAGGCTCTTGGTGTAGAAAACCAGAATATAAACATGTGTTTATGCCAAACATTCACCTCTTCCTGCCACCTTCCATGCAATGTGGACAGGGTGGATGACTCAGGGTGACCACAAATTACCTGTGTCATCAACAACCTCCTCTTGTGGCTCCTCTTCCACTTTCTCTAATCCCTCCTCCTCCACATCTGGTCTTGGTTGCACAGTGGGATTATTCAAGCTCTGCTCTCCGTTACTTTCAACTGGTACTTCCAACCCCTCCTGTGGCTTAAGAAGCTGGCTCAGTAGGACGGCTAGAACATGTGGCACTTCTCCCTGAGTTACTGCACCTTCTGAGGCTAAGGCTTCATTGGAGGACTCCGTATCAGCAGCAGATTCACTAGGTCCAGTCAAGGCGTTGATGGACTGGTTGAGGGCCTCTAGCTGCTGCTGCATGTCTGGGTTTGCCTGAACATTTAGTAGCTGGGATATCTGGGAGACACTGAGGTCAGTCTGGCTCTGGAGAAGATTCAGAAGGATGGCCAGCTCACTTTGATTCAGTTGTTGTGTAATGTCCCCTAGAACAGCTGGAAAATGAGAGGAACAAGTAAGCCAACAGCAAGGAGGAGACTCCTAAATATTTTTAGCTATACATCTGCTACATAAACATTACCTTATTGACTGAGCTTGCCAACATGCATTTTTCCATGCAATACATTATGCAGTGTCATTTCGCTTGCAACATTTGTATGACATATTTTTATCATACAAGATTATCACAGTTCTAGCTACTATTTCAAGAACGTATGCATTTCCCCATATACTGGCTATTAGTGTGCTCTCATTTCACCTTTAATCAAAATCACCCTTTGTTATTCTTCAATTAAAATTCACACTCCCGCAAATATACAGTGCCTTGCAAAAGTATTCACCCCCTTGGCATTTTTCGTGTTTGGTTGCCTCACAACCTAGTATAATTAACATGGATTGTTTGAGGATTTGCATCATTTAATTTACAGAACATGCCCACAACTTTGAAGATGTTTTTTTTTTTATTGTGAAGCAAACAACAAATAGGACAAAATAACAGAAAAAGTCAATGTGCATAACTATTCACCCCCCTAAAGTCAATACTTTGTACAGCCACCATTTGCGGCAATCACAGCTCCAAGTGGCTTTGGATAAGTCTCTATGAGCTTGCCACATCTTACCACTGGGATTTTTGCCCATTCCTCCTTGCAAAACTGCTCCAGCTCCTTCAAGTTGGATGGTTTGTGCTTGTGAACAGAAATCTTTAACTCTGAACACAGATTTTCTATTGGATTGAGGTCTGGGCTGTGACTACGCCATTCCAACACATTTACATGTTTCCCCTTAAACCACTCAAGTGTTGCTTTAGCAGTGTGTTTGGGGTCATTGTCCTGCTGGAAGGTGAACCTCCATCCTAGCCTCAAAGCACGCACAGAGTGGTACAGGTTTTGCTCAAGAATATCCCTGTATTTAGCACCATCCATCTTTCCCTCAACTCTGACCAGTTTCCCAGTCCCAGCTGCTGAAAAATATCCCGACTCCAAGATGCTGCCACCACGTTTCACTAAGGGGATCGGGTCCTTTGGGTGATGTAATGTGTTGGGTTTGCGCCAGACATTTTAGTCTCATCAGACCAGAGCACCTTCCTCCATACATTTTGGGAGTCTCCCACATGGCTTTTCGCAAACTCAAAACGTGCAATTTAGTTTTTTGCTGAAAGTAATGGCTTTCTTCTGGCCACTCTGCCATAAAGCCCAACTCTATGGAGTGTACGGCTTATTGTCGTCCTATGTGCAGATACTCCAGTCTCTGCTGTGGAACTCTGCAGCTCCTCCAGGGTTACCTTAGGTCTCTGTGCTGCCTCTCTGATTAATGCCCTCCTTGCCCGGTCAGTTTTTGGTGGGCAGCTGTCTCTTGGCAGGTTTGCTTTTGTGCCATGTTCTTTCCATTTGGTTATGATAGATTTGATGGTGCTCCTGGGGATCATCAAAGATTTGGATATTTTTTTTTTATAACCTAAACCTGACTTGTACTTCTCAACAACATTGTCCCTTACTTGTTTGGAGAGTTCCTTGGTCTTCATGGCAGTGTTTGGTTAGTGGTGCCTCTTGCTTAGGTGTTGCAGCCTCTGGGGCCTTTCAAAAAAGATGTGTATATGCAATGACAGATCATGTGACACTGAGATTGCACACAGGTGGACATCATTTCACTAATTATGTGACTTCTGAAGGTAATTGGTAATTGGTTGCACCAGAGCTTTTTATGGCCTTCATAACAAAGGGGTGAATACATACGCACATGCCAATTTTCTGTTTTCCATTTCTAAAAAATAGTTTTATGTATATATTTTTCTCATTTCCCTTCACCAACTTAGACTATTGTGTTCTGATCCATCACATGAAATTCAGATTAACAAGACATTAAACTTAAGGCTGTAATGTAACAAAATAGGTAAAAAGTCAAGAGGGTGAATACTTTTGCAAGGCACTGTAAGCCACATCACACAAGTGAGAATATGATTTATACTGATGACTTCATGGCAGAGAAGTGATTTTGGGTTAGAGGCTGGCAAGCTTCCTAATCATGTTTTTTCCACTGGGTCTTTTGTCTTCCTATGTATATGATTAGTGCTGGAGATCTCCTGCTTTCTATTTCTTTCCATTGGAATATGATCCAAATTGCAGTTTAGTAGCACTGCCACTAAATGACTACAAGATAGCAAACAAACAAAAAAAATATTTGTATACTTTCATAGATAAAGTATGGTTTAGTAGAGAACGCCAGTTCTTTACGATTAGTGCTTAAGTCAAAACTTAATACTATATCCCTGCTGTACTCATGCTTTGTACCCTGAAATTATAGATTACATTCTTCTTTGTCTACTTAAACTCTTATAGGGAAGTCTTTGGAAAGAGCAGGAGAGCAAAGTGCGCTGCATCTTCATGGATGTAAGTTTATCTATCTTGGATTTACATAGTGCACCACAGAGAGTTTCCTTTGTACCGACTCAATGGTTTTGTTTTTATGATCATCTCAGATCAAACCAGTGAAAGTCAGACAACACACAAGCCAGGGTTTTAAAAATATGATACAAGAAAACAACTATTCTTTATTTAGTTGATCTTTAATTGCAGCTATATGTAACTTGTGATGGAAGTGTAACTTTAACTTACCCAAGTCAGCAACCGCAGCCTCTGCTTTCACTGGCTGTGAGGGTGCTGGGCTATTGTTCTTGATGGGGTCCGCACATGGCGGCGCTACATTCTCTTTCCGTGGAGCCTTAACTGTGGGAGGATCCTCAATGACTATGCCACTTTGTCTCTGCCGCCTACGCTTTTTACTCCACAACTCATGGCAATCTTGCCAGTGAGGAAGGCTGGGGAGAAAAAAATGTACATTAGCTATTAGTTTCATGCAACATTTTCATGCATACTTATGGTTTGTTTTAACAATAGAAATCACTTTGATATGATTTTTTTTAAAACATTGTAGCATAAATATTCAGATATTGATATCGCAAGTTATCAGATATTTTTTCCTGAGAGAAAATTTTAATACAGTGATTTTGTTGTAGCACTTCTTCGATTTTCCTTCTCCCTGCCATTACCCTCTTGGTCTTCTTTTTTCTCCCTATAGTTTTTGACTTGCCCTTCCATTTATTCATGACATTCTTCTTAGCAGCAGCTTCTGCATTGTTCTTTACTACAAGTGCAATTAATATTTCATACACTTGGCATTGCCCCTTTTCTGCCTTGACACTAGAAAACTCACGTGGTTCCCTTTCTACTTTGCAAAAACCTTTTGGCACTCCTTTCATCATTCATCCTTGCCTAACCATACAATAGAACAAATATTTTACTGCATAAAATTCTTACTCTGGTGGTGCCATCTTGCTGATGTCCACATCCTTCAGGAAGTCACTTAGAAGGGCCTGCTCTGCAGTACAGCGCTTACTGGGGTCCAGAGTAAGCATGTGGTCCAGCAAATCCAGAGCAGGTGTTGGAACACTAATCAAAAAAAAAGAAAAACACATTGGAGAATCAGCAGATGATATTGTCACATATATCAATGAGATTGTTTTGGATATGGTGTATTCTCAGGAAGGATCAATGTAGATTGTGTAAAATGTAATGTCTATGGATATGTAATAATCATTAATAACTGTGTAAAAAAAACAGCATAGATGGATTTTAGAGATAATATTGATTTTCATACAATGATGCTTGTGTCTGAAGGCACCAGCACGGTCAAGTGAAGATATCCAATATAGCAAACTAACACTTCAGTGGTCCTTAAGGGCATTACAAAGTTTCCCTGTTCTCACCTTTTTCTAATCTAACACTTGCTGCTTATATCAGAAACAGATTGCATTGGGTCGTTCCATACACATACAGATATATTTTATTTAAAAAATAAAGCTGGTTTACAACACCACAGAGCTGCTTACATATGCACTGGATAACTACCAAGAGAAACACTGCATTCAAATAAGAATTATTAACCTTTTACTAACCGTCAAGCAAACGGCAACAATGCAGAGATCTACAGATCATTGTCTGACTCTTCCTGTTTCCTTCTGCAAGGGGGACTACACATTGCATGATTCCTTCCTGCACAAACTGCCATCACTGATTGTTACATAGTATTAAAATGTATAGCTGCCTATGATTGGCCAAAATGAATTTATGGATTTTATGCAAAATGAAGCAGGGATTGTCAGGGGTGCTGCTTGCAAACATAAACTACCAATCCACCTCTAAGATGCATTCATAATCCAGGAAACTTAGATATGACTTTAAAGCCTCATTACAGCAGTTTATATATATATATTTAAAAAAAAAAAAAAAAAAACACAACAACAACAAAACTTCAAAATAATCTACTGAATGCTTGTTGTTCAGAATTGGGTTGTCTAACTCCCCTTTTGGGTAATCCTCGAAGTTAGCAACAACAATGTTATTTTATTGTAATGAGTTCCAGTGATTTAAGTGATTTGTAGAACGATCTTTAATGCAAATGAACTCACAAAGAGAACTCCTCCCGTAACCGCCTCCTATACTGCTTCTTCGGTTTCATGGTGTTAAAGTAGGGAAGTTTGATAACATCAGGCCAGACAGCAGGACATGGACTACCACAGAGACGGCTTGGATAAAGAGAAAGAAAAAAAAAAAAAAGTTATCTAAATGAAGAAAAAGAATAAAAGATAAAAATACAAAATTATTCTGAATAAGCATGAGAGCACACACTCCATAAACCGGTAAATGGGCTTTGCACTGCTGAAGTGCAATCCTCATATTTTACATGGACACAAAACTTTCCAGACACATGTCACCATATCTGAGCCAATAAACTAATACCTGTAAGTGACTGTAGGATGTTTATTCCATGATACTCTAAGCAGAACATAGTTGCATCAGGACTGTTAAATGACAGAGCGATAAAGCATAATATTGGAAGATGCATACAAGACTAGGCATAGATCTATTTGGTGTGTACATGTAATATTATATGTGGTTATATATAGGTATAAGGAGCTTAGTGTGCAAGGGGAATTATAATGTAAATGTATGATGGCTACATGCAGGTGTAAAATGTATTTTAGATCAGAGTGATACTGGGTGTTAACTTTTCACCTTGGCTGACCCACATCTATCTTACAAGTTTAGAGTCACTGGTAATGTTAAACAACTCGGAGGGAGGGAGAGAGGGAGGTAGAGAGAGAGAGAGAGATAAGAGAGAGAGAGAAGAGAGAGGAGAGAAGAGAGAGAAGAGAGAGGAGAGAGAAGAGAGAGGAGAGAAGAGAGAGAAGAGAGAGGAGAGAAGAGAGAGACAGAGAGAGACAGAGAGAGACAGAGAGAGACAGAGAGAGACAGAGAGAGACAGAGAGAGACAGAGAGAGACAGAGAGAGACAGAGAGAGACAGAGAGAGACAGAGAGAGAGAGAGAGACAGAGAGAGAGAGAGAGAGTGTGAGAGAGTGTGTGAGAGAGTGTGTGTGTAAATCTGATATATGTAGGAGCATGTTTATATGCAGAAATATTTACATTATATCTGCCTGAGTGTGTATATGTATGTAACTATATCTCTTTACATACATACACGTAGGAAGATATAATGTCATAGGGATACAGAATGTTAATTGGCACATTTTCCAAGAAACTCCAGAGATTGGTAGCCCTGAAACAATTTTGCTTTTGCCGACAACTAACAGTCTCCATGTGGCAACAAACAGCTGTAAATACCCTGTATGGGTAAGTTTAAAAGGACATCATACCTACCGTGAAGCATTGTGGTGGCAGTGTCATGATTTGATGCTATTTCTCTTCAGCTGCGACAGAGGCTCAAGTCAAGATAAATATGATAATGACTAGCCTCAAATATGAAGGTACCTTGGCACAAGCCTGCTAGGCACAAAGCTGAAGAGAAATGTCACTATACAAAAGCACATATCTAATTCAAAGGAGCTTCAACTTTTTTTTTTTCACTGAAAAAGTCCATGTGTGCAAAGATGATAGACTTATTCATAAAGACGTAATAAATGCAAAAGGTGTTTCCACAAAGTATTCATTGGAGAGGAGGTGGTGTACACAATCAGGATGTTGTATGTTTTTAATTTTAATTTATTTTTCCTAAGAATTATCTATTTGGTTTCACTTGAATTTTGTTGGTTGCAACATCACATTAAAGATGGAAAATGTCAAAAATTATATATTTTGATGTCTTGCTTTACAACCTGCAATTTCAATAATGGTGTGTAGACTTGTATATCGGCTGTATGATTAATAATTGCCATTTTTCTCATTTAACAACCAAATCATCAACATTCCACCTGAATACAGATTTACCCTCTGCTTACAGTAAAGTTCCTCTGTGTAAAGCAACAGATTTCTAACATTTAGTCAATTTAAAATAACTTAAGAGAATTATTGTTTTGACACATCTATACACAATCGAAATTTCAGAACACTTATGAAACATACTAAAAAGCTGCATATATATTTGTTTCTGAAGTATGAAATTGTTAAAAGACCAAGTGAAAGAGCATTTATGATGAGTAATGAAACCAAACTGTATAGTTCTCTCATGAGAAATACACCCTATTTTGGCATCTCTTTGCAAGGCTCTCATATTATAATATTTAACATGGTAAGGCAGATACAAGTAACTATGCAAAGATTTTCTAAACGTTTTAAACTTTTCTAAACTTAATTTTTTTTAATTAAGAAAATAAAATGTAATGTTTAAAATAAGCTTCACAAAATACACAATATAAAACTGTGACTGTTTATCTAGCATTAATTGAAGCTAATTATCGACCCTATCACCGTGCACCCAGCTCGCTAAGTGTACTGCTCACTGATGTGCTTATCTCGCACTGAAGCATATCACTACTAGATGACTAATGTTATTAAAACACTAGCACTCACTAACTCACAACTGCCCTTCTCTGACGTAACCTGATTGGTTAATCGTAACTAGAGAATACTACCGCTCCTTGCTGCTAATCAGAATCCCATATAATAGTTATCGTAATTGCGAGTTTGTCAGTAACACTATGTTAAAAGTTACGGGCTTGCGCATGAGCAATGAGCGCCAAAGGTACTCATTGTAAAGCCCAAAGGTTACGGGGCTGCAATGAATGGCGAAGACGCTCATCGCAAGGCACGCAAGACTTTGAGAAAATTATGGATTTAACAGCTGCCTTTTTTTTTTTTCAAGCACGTAACTTGGAAGCCGTCGGAAGACAGCCAAAAGACGCCAATTAAAAAATTCACTTACGACCTCACACACAAAACAGGGGGAGAAGCAGAGTGCCTGTAAGTGAGATTGCAAGCTAATTTGGTGTTTAATTGCCGTTTTTTGGGAGGTCTGAAATCGACTAAAATAGGCTCACAACGAGGGCTTAGGCGTACATCGCGAGGCTTGCAAGACTTGAAGAGGGAGACTGTGCAAAGAGACGCAGGGGTGAGAGAGGGGGGAAAGGAAGAGGAAAAAAAAAAGGGTAGGGACAGGGGGCAAAGAGACAGCGGGAGGGAGAGGGGGAACAGACACAAAGGTCAGAAAGTGCAGAGAGGCTCGCAATGAGGCACGAAAGTGGGGGGTTGGACGACGCCTGCAATGGGCGCTTATCATGAGGCCTGTAAAGTGGGGGGGGAATGCTCATTGCGAGGCCTGAAAGTAGTGGGTTGGCCGACGCCCGCAATGAGCATTCATTGCAAGGCCCATAAAGTAAACAGTGGGAGAGGCTAGCGATGAGCGCCAAAGGCACTCATCGCGAGACCCTCAAGTTAGAGGGGGGGAGAGCCTTGCATTGTGTGGCAAGTAGCATTGCCAGCCTTCAAATATTATTGCCGTCATATTTGACGGGCAAGTCGCTAGTCAAGCATATTCACCAGATTTGGTTATCTCTGTTTAATAATAGGGCACCACATGCTTGTAATGAGTGTTTAAGGAGGGATATACTTCCTATATATATATATATGTACTTGCTATAATACATCACACATGCCATGCGATAGCTCCAATACTTTTTATGTGGGTTTTTTGCATGCTACAAAAAACGCAAAGCCAATGTGATCTAGGCCTTAGACAGTTGCATTTTCTTTGGCAGAGATGTGTGCATTATGTTACCTGATCAGTTCTAGCTGTGCCAGTTCCTGATTGGCCTGGAAGATTGGTTTCTTTGTGAACAATTCTCCCAAGATGCAGCTGTGGAGAAACAAAGTAGGAAAAATTAATTGCATCAAGCTTTTGCTCTCCAAATGACAAAGTACTGATTATTACACAATTGCAATATGTAAGTGTGATAATAAGATGTGAAAAATCTACACTTCTATATGAAAGCAGCAATAATACCTTACCCACAACTCCACACATCTATAGCAGGTGTGTATCTCTCTTCTCCTAGCAGCAGCTCTGGCGGACGATACCACAGTGTAATCACTTTGTTAGTGTAGGGCCGGCTACAAATATAAAAGAATGTCCGCATTAGACAGACGATTGATACTCCAAACCTAACTCACAATATTGCTTGTATAATACTTACTGCATATCATTCACTAGTCTAGAAAGCTTATTAATTAAAATAAAAAAAACGTTGAACTGCTAAATAAATAAATTCTCTCAAACATAATAAAAATCAGCAGGTAGGGCTTTCATTTATTTTCTTATATCATTGATATAAAATGTACATAGCAAAGTTTAAACCCATTAAGATAAGCATACATTCATTCTCCACAGGATGTCTTGGGGGTCAACTTGAGGGGCAGGATCGTGAGCAGACATACATTGTCGAGTGTGTGCCCATCCACCTTTTCCGTCTTTGTGCTGCCCGGTCCCTTAAGACTCCTGGGGAGAACACTACATATGCCAAAATCCAAGCTACTTGAAACACTGCAGAATAACCCTATAAATATCTAAGTGCTGATCAGTCTTCTATTAAGAAAAACACTGCATAGAGTTTTATGCCTAAAGTGGATATAATAGACTCATGTTATGTGCCAAACGATTGACTTGTATACACATCTAAAAACTATAAGGAAAATGCACTCAGGAGTCTTATGTATGTCGGACATGTTGGACTGTAGCATATATAAATTTACAAGTACACTATTTTATTTTAAAAATACTTTAATCAATAACAAAGCAACTTAAAAGAAAATCTCCCCCTATTAGAACCATTAAACTTAGAGCAGCGGTTCTTAAGCAGTGAGTTGCGACTCCTTCGGGTGGTTGAATGAGGATTTGCCAGGGGTCGCCTAAAACCATCAGAAATTTGTTTTATCTATTCTAATCTGTAAAACTTGTAATTGAACACATTTTTTCCACTGGTAGTTAGTACTTTTCTTAGTATAATTGTTATTCGATAGATGTTGGCAGACAATTTAATCATAATGATTACAAACATTTCAATTCTTGTAACTTTACTATTTTTAACTTTCACAATATATTAAATATTGTTTTTGTGATTTATCGCTACGCTTTAATTATGTTAAATTTGCAAGAATGAAAATACATCCTGCATTCCAGATATTTATATTTCTATTCCTAACCGGAGCAAAATTACAGCGATGAAAGAGCAACAAAAATAAATTTTACCGGTAGGGGTCGACACAACTTGGGAAATGTTTTCAAAGCGTTGTGGCACTAGAAAGGTTAAGAACCGCTGCCGTAGAGGCTGGATATGTCCTCTTAAAAAAAAAAAAAAAAAAAAAAAAAAAGTACCACATAGTGCAAAATATTTTTTTTCTCTCCTACAATAGACAGTAATATCCAAATATTTGTTTTAATGAATCGTATTTTAAGGAGGTATGTATAAAGGTATGGGCCCCAGGATGTCTTGCTGCTAAGGCTGCAAAAGTTGATGGAATCCCAAATGAACTATTCAAAATTCTACAGGATGGTGCTGTGAAAGGGTTACTTGCCTTATGCCAACACATTTGGAAAACTCGACAAAGGCCAATAGACTGGAAAAGGTCAGTCTACATCCCAATCCCCAAAAAAGGCAGTGTCAAAGAGTGCTCCAATTATCGAACAATTGCACTAATTTCACATGCCAAGATGCTTAAGATTCTACAAGCTCGACTCCAACAATATATGGACCAGGTAATACCAGATGTGCAAGTTGGGTTCCGCAGAGGAAGAGGCACAAGAGATCAAATTGACAGTGTCCGTTGGATAATAGAGAAAGAGAGTTCCAGAAAAGCATTTACTTCTGCTTCATAGACTATTCCAAAGCATTTGACTGTGTGGCTCACAACAAAATGTGGCATGTCCTAAAGAGATGGGAATACCAGATCATCTCATTCTCCTCCTGAGGAATCTGTATGTGGACCAAGAAGCCATGGTCAGAACCAAACATGGGATAACAGAATGGTTCAAGATCGTAAAAGGAGTGCAACAAGGTTGTATATTGTCCCCTTATTTATTCCTCTTATATGCAGAGTACATCATGCGTAAGGCTGGACTGGATGAATCCAAAGCCAGAATCAATATTGCTGGAAGGAATATCAACAACCTCAGATACACCGATAATACTACTCTGATGGCTGAAAGTGAGGAGGAACTAAAGGACTTATTGATGAGGGTAAAAAAAGAGAGTGCAAAAGTTGGCCTGCTGCTCAACGTTAAAAAGATGAAGATCATGGCAAACGGCAATCTCACTTCCTGGCAAATAAACGGGAAAGAAGTAGAGGCAGTGACAGATTTTATTTTCCTTGGATCCAAGATATCTGCAGATGGTGACTGTAGTCATAAAATTAAAAGATGTTTGCTTCTGGGGATGAAAGCTATGGCAAGCTTGGACAAGCTAGTAAAAAGTAAAGATATTAAACTATCAAAAAAGGTCCGCATAGTTCGAACTATGGTATTCCCAGTAGTAAAACGGATATGAGAGCTGGACCATAAAGAAATCTGAGCGTTGTAGAATTGACGCCTTTGAATTGTGATGTTGGAGAAGAGTCTCTTGGACTGCATGTAGATCCAATAAATCAATACTTCAGGAAATCAAAACAAACTGTTCACTAGAAGATATGATCATGATGGTGAAGCTCAAATATTTTGGCCATATCATGAGATGGCAGAAATCCCTAGAAAAGGCTCTGATGCTGGGAAAGATTGAAGGCACAAGAAGAAGGGGGCGACGGAGGCCGAGATGGATAGATGAAGTTACTGAAGCAATGAACATAAACTTGATGGAGCTCAGAGGGGCAGTGACAGAGAGATGCACCTGGCGGGCTGTGGTCCATGGAGTCACGGAGAGTCGGACGCGACTGAACGGCTAAACAACAACAAATGTATAAAGTGCCACTGTAATTCAGGAAACCGTCACATTTTTTTAAAGTACATAAATGGAGCTTGCATAAACATTTTTAAGATAAAATATTATTTTTAGCAGACTCTGCTTTTGCATGAAATGTTCCTTCTGGTCTTTTTTAGGATAGTTTGGCGGTGGTTATTCAGTAATAGCGAGGGGTTTGTCTGACCAGCAGAAGTATCATAACATATTCATACTAAATAAAAAATAGTTTTAAGACATTTTTCCTGCCTAAAATTGCTGCTTAAACATTTCATACATATACAACGTATCACCATTCAATGGTCCTGTACTATTTTTAGAACATTACCTTTCTTCTGAACTGTATAACCGGGCCAGTCCAAAATCTGCCAGCTTTATCTGCCCACTGCAAAAAAGAAAATATATGTATAAATGCAAAACATTTAGCAAAAATTACAAAAATGAAGCAAGATCAGTCTCTTGTCAGGGTACCTGTTGTTCAGCAGTATGTTTGAGCACTTGATGTCTCTGTGGAGAAAGTTCTTCTTGTGGCAGTAGTCCAGCCCTTCCATGAGTTGTTTCATGAATGACTTAATATGGTCCTCAGAAAACTGCACCAATCCAGATTCCAGCAGCCCCATCAAGTCATGGTCCATATACTCGAACACTAAATAAAAGGCACCTGAAAACAGGAACAACCATTATTGCCATACAGAAATAGGTGAAATCAGTATTCTAACTGAAAGTGTAATAAAACTACTGCCATTACACTAAGCACAAGAAGATCAGAGATATTAGCTCTGTTGTGTGTGGTCTGCATCCGTCACTATACAAATTAATAAAGATAAGCCACTATTCCAGGCAGTAAAAGGACACTGTAGTCTCAAATACTCTATAAAAGACTGTCTTATATATCACAAAAGTATGTTATATGATAAATTGCATAGAAACATTACATGAGCGTTAAGACAGAGATTAAATCATATCAGGACAGTCTCCTGGGCTGAGAGAAGCAATCAACTGAAGTATAAAACAAAGTTCAAATAAAGGTTTTAAAAGTTATATCAATTGTTTATCTTTAAATGCAGACTGTGTTGCTTGTCGGTGATTAAACTAACAAATCACCTGTTAATGTATCAATGATAAGGGTACATTTTCTTAATATCATGTATTCAAACAACTATCTTTTGTAAAATATAAACATGATACTTTAAATGAGCAATAGAACATTCAAGGCAATCTTAATACTTTTAATTTTTTACCAGCTTTACAAAAGTTTCACCCTGGAGTGAAAACTGTTAACGAATAGTTTGTTCCAAATTCATAATTTAATGAATACACAGGTAAATGCAATGTAAGGTCTGTTACCTTTATCTTTTTTGAAGTCCAGAGCATCTTGCTTGTCTGTAACAATCTCTTTCATATTGACCACACTAGTGTGAATGAGCTGCCGAAGAATTTTTATTTCTCGGATGGCTGTGATGGGGAATCCTTCCTTTTCATTGTCCAGGCGCACTTTCTTTAAGGCCACAAGTTCTCCTTTTAAAACAGAGCAGACACACATTTAAATGACTACTGCCATCAGCTTCTTTCTATATTGTATTTTAAATAGCTAAGCTTGATGGGCAAAATTATTGAGAACATTTTTTATATGCAATTATTCATTTTTCATTTATTAGCGGATCTTGAGGGCATGCCCCTTTAAACGAATTAGCTTTCAATTAGTCCAACTGAAAGTACCGGCTCCTTTGGAAACCACATTCCCACTGTGCAGATAGAACCTTCCACTGCATTCAAAGATTCCTCTTACTGCATAAAGTTGAGCACCAAAATCCAGAATTAGATCCCACAGCACCATAATTGCATTAAAAAAAAATAAAAAAAAAAAAAATATATATATATATATATATATATATATATATATATATATATATATATATATATATATATATAGCTTGGAATCCGGTGTCCATATCGCTTTCCCTAAAGCACCGCGCAGGATTGAAACTCGCAGACTTACAATCTAAAGGATAATTTAGATTGCAATAATAAGTTACACAAACTATTGTGCTCTCTCAATTCAAACAGAACATAAAAACATAACATATAAACAAAAAGCCTTGGAAGCCTGTTCTTAAGTACATCCGTAAGTAGAATTGTCTTTAACCCAGGACCTCCTAAATTTGTTGTCTAACAGATAGAAATAGGCCCCACACAAGACCTACCTGTATCCTTGTCCTTGGCTTTGTACACCTGCCCGTATGTTCCCTCTCCAATAATACCGATGATATCAAATTTGTCAACACATCGCTTTCCCCAATCAGTTTCTGTTTGCTTCCTCTCGCCATAGCGGGGGCAGCATATTCTAAGGGGGAAAGAGGTATGAGTATTAGTGTGAACTTGCAGTATGAGAAAACAGACAATTTGTCTTCGCACAGTCCTAAATCACATTTCACCATCGTGTAAATGAGGATAGAGCTATTGCATATTCTATAAAATGTCAAGTGAAAGGTTCATAGTGTTGGTTATACATTTTTATCCATTCAAAAAGCTGACCAACTTTGAAGAAAAAAAATTCAGACTATGGAAGAAGAGATTCTCTCTATTCCCTACTAGATGTACAAAAGGTTGGAGAGGGTCTGCACAGGATGCTGTCCTGATGGGGGACTGCGGGTCTGTAGCCATTATTAGTACAGCCACTGGACACTCAAAGGGGTCCTGGAAAGTTTCTAGATCTCTAGGAGTATAATAAACCTATGTTTCTCTTTACATAGTGTTTTCTTTAATTTATTAAGAAGTGTTTAGATGCTCTGCCTAAAAATACAAATATACTGAACTGGTTTCTCCACTAAGCAGCTCAAGAAAACAGTATACTTCTAAGTACAGTGATTGTACTGTCTCATAGTAACCAATCAGTGGCAACATTCTACAACATGACAGGCTAATTTGAAACCTGGCATCTCACATGAAACCCTGCATCTCACAGTCTGTATTTATGAGCTGCAGATGGCAGACCAAAAACAGGTACAAAGTATATGATTTTAGGCAGAAAAAAAACAGAGCTTATAAGCACTTAATAAAATAAAGAACATTAAACAGTACATAAAAGTAAATTCATGGGTATATTATATTCCTGTAAAATCCAGAAACCTTTCATGTCCCTTTAAGGGGGAGGAGAGAAACCTTACTGTGCAGTATTCAAACCTAACTTATAAAAGCTACAATGTTTTTTGCTTTCTTTCTTCAAATTGATTACTAAATAAAGTAAACACTATTGTATGGCCACTATAGTGGTCCCTTAAGGAAAGCAGGAGTATCCCAAACCTAAACTGTACACAACAACAGATATCAGCTTTGAAGATCTTCATTTTAAGGATCCCTTATTCTAGTGGTAAGTCTAACTTGTGTCAGAATGAGAACTTTCAGTATCCTTTTTGTCAGGATCCCCATATTTCAACATTAGCAGCGACGGCTCTGGCAGATCAAATTTCTTACCACAATTTTAGTTGGAAGATGATCGGCCCTGGAGGCTGTCTGGATGGGTCTTTAACTTAATATTGACACATTTTAGAACAGCCTTCTTGACATGTAATAGGGGCCTGGAGAGAAGTCGCTTTCCTTGGCTTCAAACATTAAGGTTAAAATATTGTATTTCCAGCCAAAGAAAACTCTGAGATGACAAACCTTAATTTCTAATTTACCTTGAACCAAAAAAATAAACAATAAAAAACGTTCCATTACAGAAATACTTGAGAAAGAAAGGAGACATTACACCAACATTCCAAGACTCTGGCCTAAATGCCCATACATACTTTGGTCTCTTCCTTGCAGGTTGTGGGGGAGGCGTCACCACTTTGCGTTCTGGGGAATCGGGAGGAGATGGATCCCCACCAGGAAGCTCAGGAGGCAACGGCAGATCAGTCAGGAGGTGACGGGGCCTCTGCTCCTTTTCCTTCTTCACAGGTTTAGGAGGAATGATCTCCATGGGACTGAGGAAGAAGACCGCAAATATTATTTTTCTAAATAAACACCAGTGTATACAGCAGATATTTTTATTTGCCTTATGTAAAGAAGCCTCAATAGTTCTGGCTACGGGAGCTACATTGATTTTTATTTCTAGTTCATACAGGGGGTGAAGGAGGAAAGCAGATTTTGTATGAGGAAAAGTATAACAATATCAAGTCATCATCTGAAGATGCTTGGTGGTATTTCCTAGTGGAGGACTCCTGTATAGAAAGGATGACTGATTAAGCTCCAAGCGGTGTGGATAGAGAAAGAAAAGTAGTAAAGGCCATCACATATAATAATTGACGAACTATGAGACGTCACACTTTGCGTGGTGCGTACGATTTAGGCGATGAGCGACAAAGGTGCGCAAAGCCTGCAAGCCTCGCATAGCAAGGCGAGACGTTAAGGCGCTAGCACGCACACCGCATGGGCGATGAGCGCCAAAAGGTGCTCATCGCCTGCGAGCCTTGCGTAGTAAGGCAAGCCATTAAGGCACTACAACTCCCAGCACTTGGCCGATGACCGGCGAAGGAGTTCATTGCCTGCGAGCCTCGCAAAGCGAGGCAAGCAGTGGAGGCAATGAAACATGCAGGACTTAGCCATTCTCCCAATTGAATAGGGCTCTATATATGCACATAGAATCTTTTGTTTTAAATAAGTTTTTAGTTACTGAAGACCTTGCTTTTGCATACAAGTTCACTAACTAAATATTTCTTTAAAAAAAAAAAATATATATATATATATGCTATGTGCTTATATACAACCAGATTCAATTGCCCGATTCGCAATTTAATAAGGCTGCAAGCAGTTGACAAACACGCGACGTAGAAAGAAAAAAAAACATTACGAGACGCGGGACTTAGAAAAAATAAAAAATACGAGGTAGGAAAAATACGAAGTACAAAATACACAAAAAAAAAACATCACACACAGCACGGTGAACAGCCAGGACATCTGTAAGGGAGGTGGAATGCAAATTTAACCAACGGTTTGCCCTCGCGCACGCAGCCTACTTATAATGCACAGTTGGGACATTCATAAAAATATCTCCACAGGTTAGCAATAGTACAACTAGACATTATATGCTGCAGGAAAATGAAAAAAAGATTGTTAGCTCTTCAGCCTATTGATTCATGGATATATTAATTACAAATAGGTGAAGTATATTAATTCATTAAGTAACTAATGAATTGATTATTATTTACAAAAATATAGACATATGTATCTGTCTTTGTGATGAGCGCAGAGGCTACTCAGAGGAGCAAAAGTACACCAGAGGAGAGGCTCACAGTGAGCGCCAAAGGTCCTCACAGTACAAAAATCTTCACATTGTGTGGCAAACAGCATTGCCATGGCTTCAAATGTTATTGACCATCATTTTTTGACGGACAAGTAGCTAGTTCTGAATATAAAAGATCAACAGATTAAGATCACTAGGAGGGGAGATTATGCTAGTATAGTTGTAATTGTGAATTTGTCGGTAAAGCTAGGTTAAAAATTACAGGCCCGAAACATACGAAAAGGCGCTAATCGTGAGGCCTGTAAAGTGGGGTGGGGGGAGGCTCCGAACAGCTTCTGAGTTACGGCCTTGCAAAAAAAAAAAATGCATTTTTAATGGGCGCTATTTTTTTTCAAGCCCAGAACTCGGAAGCCGCCAGGGAGCCCATAAGTGAGGTTGCAATCTAATTTCCTATTCAATTGGCATCTTTTGGTGGCCTCCCAACGGGCTTGGAAAAAAAATGTCGCCCATTAAATAAATTCACCTTTTTTGCAAGGTCGTAACTCTAAAGCTCTTTGCAAGCTTTGCGGAAATTGATCAATGATCGAGATAAGATGCTCAAAATAAGCGCTGAATGCGCTTATTGCAAGGTTCACAAACAAGTTAGAGAGGGAGGGGTGCCTCGCATTGTGTGGCAAACAGCATTGCGAGGCTTCACATTTTTCATTTTTTTGCTGTCATTTTGGAAAGGCAAGTCACTAGTTCTGACTATAAAGCTCAACATATTGAGATCGGTGGGAGAGGAGAAACAAGTTAAAGAGGGGGCAATATTGTATATTGCTTTTAGATGTCAAATATGAACTAGAACACTTGTTAGGGCATTAGAGAGGTATCTTAATAGGAGATAAAATTTAGAAGGAGCGAAAAAGACATTTCTGCAAAAAATTTTGAATTTTCTAAAGCTTGGTATTGTCTTCATCGCCAGTATCCCAAGTAAGAGTGCGTTTCAAAGCATTTCCAACATAACTTCAAGAGGTTGGGTTAAACTCAAGCGTCAGTAATGAAAGGTTTAAAGAAAGCGACGAGTGTCTAACAGGATAGAAATGTAACTGGCAAAGCAGCACACCACTCGCTGCTACCTCCCCAGTACTAGTTTTCTCCAAAAATATTAACGGGACATAACAGAAAATGGCAATCATGACGGCAAAAGAGCAGGGTTACAACATTACAGGATGGAAAAATGTCAGAAAATGGGGTAAGTTAAATAATTATTTTAATAGTACGGAAGCATTGCTATAAAATAGAACCACGTAATATTATAATTTGGCTTTGTGACTCTACCACTAAAACTATTAAGATCTATGGTCAAAACATTTACTCTAGAGCAGTGCGTTTCCAAAACTGTATTCTATGGAGACCTACAGTTCAATTTTGTATGATCAGACAGGCAATCACTCCACAGTCCTGTGAGAATGTTTTGGGCCATGTTGGGGTACAGGGGATGGGCTTGTGGGGTTCCACAGAAGCCATTTTGGAATCCAGTAGTTCCATCAATACACCTGGAGCACAAATAGGGTTCCATAGCTGGAAGTCACTGCTTTACAGAGACTGGCTGGAAATGACACTCAGAAGAAGTGTCTGAAATTACCGCAAAGCTGAATTTCCAAAGTACTGCAGATACTCAATCTTTGCCACACCAATTTTTTTCTTTTTTAAATGCACAAGAACATCTGAGTTATATGCTCCTTTAACACTTAAAGGGACATTTGTTTCATGCATCAGAGGGTATGTTATAATGTGTCAACAGCTTTTTCCAATGAAGAATTTAGAGTACAAGAACATATTCAGAGGTTTAACTGCTCTTGGGGCCCTCTGTCACCCATTGAGAACTAAATATTAAAGTATACGCTGTGCTTTTAAATACATTTAGACAAGGTTTGTTCCTATTTCTTCATGCAAATACACATTTTGTAATATTTAAAACATGCTCTTTTAAAGGCAATATAAAGGGATATGGAACACAAATGATTTTAACAGAGAGATGATTTGCCAGGCCACAATCATAGAACACACCGCTCTTTTTTTTAAAGGACCACTGTAAACTAGTAAAAATCAATATAAATTAGCTTTTCAATTTAATACAAATTAGACAAATTTACGGTATAAAAGCCATGAAAGCTGCGCTATTACTTTTGCTATTTGTTGGTGTCATTTAAATAAAAATTTAGATTTGTATCGGACTTAATTATTTGACAAGGCTTCTTAAAGACTACTGAACGGAGAGTATGCCCTTATGAAGAAGAACTTCCCTTCATGATGTGCAAAATAAATTTAGCCAGTTTAATAAAATACAGCCTTTAATTGTTAATTATATTCAATGATGTTGCCTTTGTTCAGAGAAGTACTAGATACAGGAGAGAAGCCTTGGATTCAGACAGCTTTTCGACTCTGTTCTACTGAAATGGCGCCACTATGAATAGTCACTTGTAAATAGGACTTAATAGAGAAAGTCACAGTAAACAACCCTCCTGTTAAAGCTGTAAGCAGACTAGCAGTCGAAGATAGAAGGGCCCATGACACAAGCGGACTGATTTTTTCTCTAGAAAGGCTTACTACCGCTAATATTGTTCATTGTACTTCAAACATGTTGTTTTTCCCAAATTACAGTGTCTCTTTAACTGTACAGGTAAACAATACAAAGTTAAAATCAGCAGAATACTATTTATATTCATGTCATATCATTAATATGCCTGTGTCCTCATCATATACAACCTTTATTAAACTACTATGTACTGGGATAGACACAAATTTGATCCTATTGCAAGACGAATTCCTTTGTGAATTCATCTGATCCTATTGTAATGTGCAGTTTATTGGGGAAAGTTTTTCACTATAAATAAATGGCTGCATACAGTAAAGCATAATAGCAAAAGAGAGTGTGAACAATAATTTAACTTTCTAAAACATTTCAGCCAGTATCAAGTCATGTTCTACAACAGGACATACTGTAAATATGGGATTTCTGCTGTGTATTATCCACATGCTTCATGTAGCCTTGCAGTTTCTCGATTGTAAAACTATTACATGTAAGAATCTCTATATACTCAGAATTTAACCCATTCCAATTTATTTTGGGTAAGGTGATAGGGCTAAACAAACGTAATATGACCATATGCCACTGCAGTTCTGAACTACTCACCTTCCCATATCATCCTCTCCTAGAAGCAGCGGTGGGAGTGGCAGAGGGGGCAGCGTTGATGTCTTCAGATGTGGTATAGAGAGCATAACCGAAACATGGGGCTTAGGTGAGGGGAGTGGGTGCTGAGAGTTTGCATGAGTGGACACTGTTGATGCCCGCGAATAAAAGGATGACGTCAAAGACGCAGCCACTGTGGTGGGGAGTGGCATGAAAGTCATTGTCGGTGGAGGAGGGGGAGGCTGGAGTGACACGGCTGGGGAAGGAGGTAGTGGGGGAAGAGGAGGTGTCGGTGGAGGTGGGGAGGAAGTTGGTAAAGGGGGTGGAGAGGACATTAAAGGTGGCAGAGGTGGAGGTTCATCTGTATCTTTTTCTTTGTCCGTCACTCCCTCCTTTGGTGTCAAGACCTCATCTTTGATTGCTGCTGGTTTGCAGTCCTTTATCCCTGTTAATTTAGGGTCCTTAGCTGGTAAAGGAGGCTTCTGGTCAGTGTCCTCAGGTTTGGATGGCCCAGCTGGTACCTTGACCTCTGCATTGGCTGGGTTTAGCAGCTCTGTATCAGATACTGATTTCTCTACCTTGAGGATTTTTGTTGCCTTTTTTGAGTCCAGTAATAAAGGTGCTCTCCCTTCCCCGCTCTCTTTTTTAAACATTAATGGGGAGCCCTTTGACTCCCTAGCAGCAGCAGCTGCCCGCTCCTTTTTCTTGCGGCTAAGCTCAGCTCCTAGGCTAGAAGTTAAAGGCAGACGTGCTGGGGAAATACTGGAATGGCGACTTCTTGACTGAGATTTCTTCTTCTTGCTCCTTAAAGAGGACGATGACTTTCTGGAGTAGATAGGGCTTCTGCTTCGAGATTTGGCAGCTTTTCTAAAAGAGAAAAGAAAAAAAACATGAGCTACTTCAAGCAATGCAAAGTTACACTAGAGAAACATTTCAGAGAGGAAGAACATACTGTCATGTTCAAATTTTCATAACCGTTTTGAACAAGGCTTGACAAATCCTGAGGCCAGTGAGCCATGGTGCATACCAATTTATTTCTGACACTACATCAGGTGTTAAATAACAGAAGCCAAAGCTCCTATAATTGTTTCTGGCTCCTAATTGTTTTAGCTAGTTTAAATATTTCTATATACATACAACAGTCCCTGGTCCTAAAAAAATATAGTGATATGCAAAGCTAGCTCCGACGTTTTTCTGCTTGCACTTTTTTTGCTCCTAAATTTCAGATACATTTGACAAATCCTGCTCTTAATATATGTATACACAAATACCTGGCTCCTATGTAAAGTTTGGTTGGTACATTTAATTTGGTATAAATGTTTTATATGGCATATAATGTGCTTTTAATTACCACTTGTAAATCAAGAGGATGCAATATCATGCAGAATTCAACACAATTGCTACAGGTCTTAAACACTTATAGCTGTTATTTTCTATTACCATGTTAGTCAAACTTGTTTTTTACAGTCCTTTAAGACCCTCAGACACCCCCTTTCCTAGAATGAAAGTAAACCAAGGCTATCTTATAAATCACATGAATGGCATGAAAAAAAAAAAAAAAACAATTTTGTATTTGACAGTTTGTACAATATTTGTATCCGTGCTAGCGGCTTGCAGTATAGTAGATGAGGTTTCTCTCACCCTAAGGGTGATAGGAGCTCCAGATGTGGACTCCTTGCTCTCTTTGCCTTAGAGAGTAAAGCTGCACCTCACTGACAAGGATCAAGAGAGGCCAAAAAGCATGTATGGGGTTTGCCGTTTCTCCTGTTCAGGGTAGAATTGCCTGGTATTTCGGGGCTGGACCACTCTAGTGAGTGGGACCAGACTGATATACTATAGGTTATTTCTCCCTGTGAAGTGAGCTAAGAGAGGTTGCTCTCAGAGTAGGTATCCAGACCTATATGACAAACCTACATCAGGTATTGTCCGTTCTCAGATTGAGCATCCCTTATTTGGTGTTGTAGATGTTAAAGGAGCAGTACAAGCATGTAAACAAAGCAGAAGTACTAGAGCATAGATTAAATACTTAGAACCAAGCCATGCTGGATTTACTACTTATGTTAAAAGGAATATCTAAGTTTTCTGGATAATAAATGCATCTGATAGAGGAGAATCAGTAATGTATGCAAAAAAAATTTACACAAAAAAAATTCCAAAACATACATATAAAAACTTTCCTTGAAGTTAGCAAAATGTGTTGAAATTCCTAACAGTTGAAAATTAGTGTAACTCCAGGCTAAATTGTCTTGGCCAAACAGGAGGAAGTAAAGTCTGAAACATTTGTATCAAACTCTGCGGATCCTGTTTGTGCTGTAAAGCAGTCTGGGATATGTAGTGTGGCACCATGTTAGAAGGTGCTATGTACTTTCATGTAAGATTCTCTCTGTGCAGAACATTCACACTTTATTACCACCCCTGCAGTTTGTCAATTCCCTGCATTAACTACTGCTGCTGGTGTTTTCTTCCTCTGGCAGAAGTAATCAGCAGCTGAGCGTGCTTGTGTCATCACCACACAGAAAGCAGCTGGGCGGGTCAAATACCAGCAGTCACTTTGGGGCTGACATCAGTGCTCTCCTATTGGCTGAGGAAGACACAGCAGGTGAATAATGGGTTAAAATTGGCCCCCCAAATGCTCCATGCCGATTGGGGTGGGGGGGGGAAGGGTAAGGTGCCCATGTAAATGTTTCATGAAATGTGCTGCACATATCAAGGATGCCTTTTGCCTAAGGAATGCAGAAATGTATTAATCCAGCTAACTTAAATATGCCTTTAAAGTGCAAAAAATGCAAGATACTGTAGTTGGAAATGAATGTAGAGTCACCTTGTTCATAAAATGAATGAAAGAACAATAGACCTAGTCATAAGCTATGCTTTCGGATTTTTGGATAAATGGACAACTGCCCTATTGCTTCACGGTATAAGAAGTGAGACTCTGCTCTCTGATCCAGCTTTAAAGTATATTTCCTTATTATTATTATTATTATTACTAGTGACATGCCCATCAAAAATGACGGGGCAATAAAATTTTAAGCCATGGCAATGCTGTTTGACACACAATGTAAAGCTTTTTCTACTCTGAGGACCTTCGGCGTTCATAGCGATCCGCTCCTCTCGTTTACTTTTGTTCCTATGAGCACCTTGTACTTTACCTATTTGTAATTGATATATCCAGCAATGAATAGCCTGAAGAGCCAAGTATCTATTTTTATTTTCCTGCAGCATACAATGTACAGTTGGGCTGTTGCTGGTGGGAGGAGAAAGTGTCATCAATGTCCCAGCTGTGCATTAGAAATATGCTGGGTGCGTGAGGGCAAACCGTTACTTTAGTTGTGTATCACCCTTTTAGATTCGTAGTGTTAGTGTTGTAAAATGGCGTTGTTTGTCTATGTGCTACGCGGGTCACGAGCATTTTTCAGTGCTGCCTAACAGCCTTATTAAATTGCGATTCTGCAAATTTAAAAGGGCTCTATTTAAGCACACCGCATATTTTGTTTTACAGAAGATTTTAGTTAGTGAAGACCTTGCTTTTGTTTGGATAGAAGTTCACTAACTAAAATCTTCTGTAAAAAAAAATAAAAAATGCTGTGTGCTTACATAGAGCCAATAAAGTTGTGCGTGTCTTGCAGTGTTTTGCGCATTTCGTGGTCGTATAGCCTTGTTTTCATTTTTTTCGGCCACCATTTTATTCCTCGCATAGGCGATTTTAAATTGTCTAAACTCGTTAAATTGGACTTTAATTAGCGTGCAACCTCACTGGCAGATGTCATGGCTGTTCCCCAAGCGTTTTTTTTATTTTATATTGTTTCGTGTTTTTGAATGTACGCATTTTGTCGGTTAACCTTGTATTATTTTGTATACGTTCCGTGGGTCATAATTAAAAGTTGTACGTCCTTGTCAGTATTTTAATGCGCTTTGGGGTTGTTGAGCCTCGTTTTCATTTTTTTCCGTCGCCATTTTTGTTCTCGCTTTAGCCGATTTTCAAGTGGAGAAAATGCGTAAAATCGACCTTAATTTGCGTGCAACCCCACCCGCAGAGGTCCTGGCTGTCCCCCCGTGCTGGGTGTGATGTTTTTGTAATTTTCTTATTTTCATTGTTCATATTTTTTGTGACCTTGTATTCATTTTTTTTTTTCTAAGTCCCGTGGGTCGTATTTTTTTTTCTAAGTCCCGCGGAGTATTTAAAAAATGTTTTTACTATGTCGTGCTTTTCTGAGGTTTATTTGTCCCGGGAGTGAGGAGGCGTAGAGCCTACTACACCTCTGCAAATGCGGACCCTCGCTTCGGGATGAGATGGGGTGAGAGGCTCGCAATGAGCGCCTTCAGACATGAGGGGGGGGGGGGGCAGGCTAAAAACTGCTTCCGAGTTATGGCCTTCCAAAAAAATTACGGTTTTAACGTCCGCCAGGCGCTCTTTGCAGGGCTCGCCATCACAAGGCCTGTGAAGCAGGGGGGAGAGGCGCTCATTGCGAGCGCCGCAATAAGCGACAAAGGTGCTTATAGCCAGGGCCGAAAGAGCGGGCGAGAGGTGTGGGGAGGGGACAGGCTACAAACAGCTTTCGAGTTACGGCCTTAAAAAAAATTATGGTTTTAACGGCCGCCATTTTTTTTAAGACTGTAACTCAGAAGCCGTTCAGAGTACCCCAAAAGACAGGGGGAGAGGAAGGGAGCCTGTAAGTGAGGTTGGAAGCTAATTTGTTATTCAATTGCCTTTTTTTGAGGTCTGGAAACTGCTAAGCAAAAAAAAAAATGGAGGTCGTAAAGCTGTCTTTTTTTTTTTCAAGCCCGCAAATTGGAAAGACCATTTTGGGCTTGGGGAAATTGATCAATTTCCAAAGCCCGCTAATGGTTTCACACCCGTAAATGGAATAAAGAAGGGTAGGGAGAGGGGACACAGAGACCCTGGGGAGGGAGAGGGGACACAGAGACCCTGGGGAGGGGACAAAGAGACCCTGGGGAGGGGGAGGGAACAAAGAGACCCTGGGGAGGGGGAGGGAACAAAGAGACCCTGGGGAGGGGGAGGGAACAAAGAGACCCTGGGGAGGGAACAAAGAGACCCTGGGGAGGGAACAAAGAGACCCTGGGGAGGGAACAAAGAGACCCTGGGGAGGGAACAAAGAGACCCTGGGGAGGGAACAAAGAGACCCTGGGGAGGGAACAAAGAGACCCTGGGGAGGGAACAAAGAGACCCTGGGGAGGGAACAAAGAGACCCTGGGGAGGGAACAAAGAGACCCTGGGGAGGGAACAAAGAGACCCTGGGGAGGGAACAAAGAGACCCTGGGGAGGGAACAAAGAGACCCTGGGGAGGGAACAAAGAGACCCTGGGGAGGGAACAAAGAGACCCTGGGGAGGGAACAAAGAGACCCTGGGGAGGGAACAAAGAGACCCTGGGGAGGGAACAAAGAGACCCTGGGGAGGGAACAAAGAGACCCTGGGGAGGGAACAAAGAGACCCTGGGGAGGGAACAAAGAGACCCTGGGGAGGGAACAAAGAGACACTGGGGAGGGAGAGGGAACAAAGAGACACTGGGGAGGGAGAGGGAACAAAGAGACACTGGGGAGGGAGAGGGAACAAAGAGACACTGGGGAGGGAGAGGGAACAAAGAGACACTGGGGAGGGAGAGGGAACAAAGAGACACTGGGGAGGGAGAGGGAACAAAGAGACACTGGGGAGGGAGAGGGAACAAAGAGACACTGGGGAGGGAGAGGGAACAAAGAGACACTGGGGAGGGAGAGGGAACAAAGAGACACTGGGGAGGGAGAGGGAACAAAGAGACACTGGGGAGGGAGAGGGGGCAAAGATCCGCTCGTAAAGTAGAGGGGGTGAGAGGCTCGCATTCTGTGGCAAAAAGCATTGCCAGCCTTCAAATTTTATTGCCGTCAATTTTGACAGGCAGGTCGCTAATACATTAAATATGGTTTTAATGCACTGGCTTTCACTTGCTCATGTACTTGCATTGAACCTCCCATAACCAATGTGAAGTCTCTCATATTAGTAGTGAGAATGCAGGCTAAACTATATTATCAAATGAATACAGCAAGCCACCCATATTTAGATTCCCTCTATGTATGTGGATTACTGCAATACCTCAATTATATTTCATGTGGGTGACAGGAGCTCTGTGTTAACTGTACATAAAATAAACCAAACCTGGAAAACACTGACTGTATTCTCAGGGATGTATGAACCCGTTTCCTCACACAAGTTACATTACTCAGCAGGGTTTGGGCAATTGGGATGGAAAATTAAATCAAGTTATTACATTCACCCGCATAATTACGTTCCCACATAGGAAATGGCATATTTCTTTAAACAGGCTACAAACAGCTTTCGAGTTACGGCCTTAAAAAAAATTATGGTTTTAACGGCCGCCATTTTTTTTAAGACTGTAACTCAGAAGCCGTTCAGAGTACCCCAAAAGACAGGGGGAGAGGAAGGGAGCCTGTAAGTGAGGTTGGAAGCTAATTTGTTATTCAATTGCCTTTTTTTGAGGTCTGGAAACTGCTAAGCAAAAAAAAAAATGGAGGTCGTAAAGCTGTCTTTTTTTTTTTCAAGCCCGCAAATTGGAAAGACCATTTTGGGCTTGGGGAAATTGATCAATTTCCAAAGCCCGCTAATGGTTTCACACCCGTAAATGGAATAAAGAAGGGTAGGGAGAGGGGACACAGAGACCCTGGGGAGGGGGAGGGAACAAAGAGACCCTGGGGAGGGGGAGGGAACAAAGAGACCCTGGGGAGGGGGAGGGAACAAAGAGACCCTGGGGAGGGAACAAAGAGACCCTGGGGAGGGAACAAAGAGACCCTGGGGAGGGAACAAAGAGACCCTGGGGAGGGAACAAAGAGACCCTGGGGAGGGAACAAAGAGACCCTGGGGAGGGAACAAAGAGACCCTGGGGAGGGAACAAAGAGACCCTGGGGAGGGAACAAAGAGACCCTGGGGAGGGAACAAAGAGACCCTGGGGAGGGAACAAAGAGACCCTGGGGAGGGAACAAAGAGACCCTGGGGAGGGAACAGAGAGACCCTGGGGAGGGAACAGAGAGACCCTGGGGAGGGAACAAAGAGACCCTGGGGAGGGAACAAAGAGACCCTGGGGAGGGAACAAAGAGACCCTGGGGAGGGAACAAAGAGACCCTGGGGAGGGAACAAAGAGACCCTGGGGAGGGAACAAAGAGACCCTGGGGAGGGAACAAAGAGACCCTGGGGAGGGAACAAAGAGACCCTGGGGAGGGAACAAAGAGACCCTGGGGAGGGAACAAAGAGACCCTGGGGAGGGAACAAAGAGACCCTGGGGAGGGAACAAAGAGACCCTGGGGAGGGAACAAAGAGACCCTGGGGAGGGAACAAAGAGACCCTGGGGAGGGAACAAAGAGACCCTGGGGAGGGAACAAAGAGACACTGGGGAGGGAGAGGGAACAAAGAGACACTGGGGAGGGAGAGGGAACAAAGAGACACTGGGGAGGGAGAGGGAACAAAGAGACACTGGGGAGGGAGAGGGAACAAAGAGACACTGGGGAGGGAGAGGGAACAAAGAGACACTGGGGAGGGAGAGGGACCAAAGAGACACTGGGGAGGGAGAGGGAACAAAGAGACACTGGGGAGGGAGAGGGAACAAAGAGACACTGGGGAGGGAGAGGGGGCAAAGATCCGCTCGTAAAGTAGAGGGGGTGAGAGGCTCGCATTCTGTGGCAAAAAGCATTGCCAGCCTTCAAATTTTATTGCCGTCAATTTTGACAGGCAGGTCGCTAATACATTAAATATGGTTTTAATGCACTGGCTTTCACTTGCTCATGTACTTGCATTGAACCTCCCATAACCAATGTGAAGTCTCTCATATTAGTAGTGAGAATGCAGGCTAAACTATATTATCAAATGAATACAGCAAGCCACCCATATTTAGATTCCCTCTATGTATGTGGATTACTGCAATACCTCAATTATATTTCATGTGGGTGACAGGAGCTCTGTGGTAACTGTACATAAAATAAACCAAACCTGGAAAACACTGACTGTATTCTCAGGGATGTATGAACCCGTTTCCTCACACAAGTTACATTACTCAGCAGGGTTTGGACAATTGGGATGGAAAATTAAATCAAGTTATTACATTCACCCGCATAATTACGTTCCCACATAGGAAATGGCATATTTCTTTAAACAGTATCGAACCACCATCTAAAGGCTACTACTTCATTAAGAATTAAAAAAACATAATATTAAAAATATAATTTGCTGCTATCAGACAATAACAAGCAATGACTATTAGCATTGTTCAAAATTTCATTTTCAAGGTTTTGACAAAAAGTTGTTTGCACAGTGAAAATATCCCTTTGTGGTGCAGTAGCAGACTTATTCATATATAAATAAGCGGTGGCTAGGAACCAGTAGTAAAATGTTAGGAGTCATGAGTCCCAGGCAGTTGCAATTGTATATAGACTCATTATTACCTTCCAATATATCTTAATCAAGGTCTTCCGTCTAAAAACAGCCTGTCTGGTTCCTATAAAATGTTCCTTTCTCCTAAGGACAAAAAAGTTTTTAAAAAAAGCTGTGCAAATTTGAGGAGCCCTGACTCCCAGTATGTTTCCACCCCTGTATATATGTATTTACACAGAAGTAGACACTTCCCAGGAGCCTGGTGCTTAAAATTGAAAGTATTCCTTCTAAGTTTCTAGAAAATAGCTTGTCTGGCTCCTAAAAAATCTTCCACACACGCATAGATAGAAGTACAAATAGCACAGGCAGGTGTACGGAATTGCACTGCTCTAAATATTTTGGTTATTCTATATATCTGTTTGGGTTCCCTGGTAGTCACCGTTGCAACCTGGGTTTGATTCCAGTCAGGTAATCAAGAGGTCATACCACCCTGATGCCATGCAGGGTTCGGCCTGGTCAGTAATTGGATGGGAGACCACCTGGGAGCTGTATCCTGTATCCTACTGGAGAAGGAACTGGCAACCCACTGCAGTATCTCTGCAATTAATACCATGTGGATCAGCATGGTGTGTTATGGCCCATAAGGTCATGGAGAGTCAGACACAACTGAACGACTCAAACACACATGAATAGGAGCCATTGTTTCTACAACTTTACTACTAACTTTTTTGGTTATTCTACATATATATGTAGACAATTGACTGGCTTCTAACATGGTTTGTCTGGCTCCTAGATTTGATATATAATTTTCACCCACTGACTTAAGATCTTAAACCTGTTCTTATTTAAATGTGTCCAATTAAATTCTACATAACTATGTAGAATCACCACTCACCAGTCAGTATGCAAGGAATACCATTAGTCAGTTTGAGAGTTATTAATCTGTAATCTCTTGAAGACTCTTATACAGTAGAATCCCGGTTATCCGGCACTCCATTAACTGTGACTCTCAAGCAACCAGCACCGGCATAACCGGAGTTATAATCAGGAGTTCAAGTATGCAAAAAAAAATTGCTAACTTTTTTCTAATTATTTTTTTCTGGGCCTAAATGGCCCAGTTTAGGTGCTAATGCCTTTTTAAAGGCATCTTGAGTGTTTGGGGGGGGGGGGGGTAAATTACTCAACACCCTCTTGCTTTTAATATAAACTCAGTCTGTCTTTGCAAGACAAAGGCTGTAATATTTTCATGAAGCGTGGATCACTGTGTCCTTGGAATGGCTTTATATCATCTCTGAGCGACCACAACATTTCAACAGTAGCAAACACCAGTAAGTATAGTACAAAATATGGGTTTTTTTTTTAAGTAAAGATGGCACAGCAGTTCAGTTGGTCTATTGTAGTGGTCATAATGCGAGTTTGTGTGCAACACTCGCAAAATTTTGGGCCTTGCAATGAGCACCAAAGGCTCTTATTGTGAGGCTCGCAATGGGAGAGGCGGGGAGGGAGATGGGCAGGACAGAGGCGCGCAGGGGAGGGAGATGGGCAGGACAGAGGCGCGCAGGGGAGGGCAGAGGCGCGCAGGGGAGGGCAGAGGCGCGCAGGGGAGGGAGATGGGGAGGGCAGAGGCGCGCAGGGGAGGGAGATGGGGAGGGCAGAGGCGCGCAGGGGAGGGAGATGGGGAGGGCAGAGGCGCGCAGGGGAGGGAGATGGGGAGGGCAGAGGCGCGCAGGGGAGGGCAGAGGCGCGCAGGGGAGGGCAGAGGCGCGCAGGGGAGGGCAGAGGCGCGCAGGGGAGGGAGATGGGGAGGACAGAGGCGCGCAGGGGAGGGAGATGGGGAGGACAGAGGCGCGCAGGGGAGGGAGATGGGGAGGACAGAGGCGCGCAGGGGAGGGAGATGGGGAGGACAGAGGCGCGCAGGGGAGGGAGATGGGGAGGACAGAGGCGCGCAGGGGAGGGAGATGGGGAGGACAGAGGCGCGCAGGGGAGGGAGATGGGGAGGACAGAGGCGCGCAGGGGAGGGAGATGGGGAGGACAGAGGCGCGCAGGGGAGGGAGATGGGGAGGACAGAGGCGCGCAGGGGAGGGAGATGGGGAGGACAGAGGCGCGCAGGGGAGGGAGATGGGGAGGACAGAGGCGCGCAGGGGAGGGAGATGGGGAGGACAGAGGCGCGCAGGGGAGGGAGATGGGGAGGACAGAGACGAGCAGGGGAGGGAGATGGGGAGGACAGAGGCGCGCAGGGGAGGGAGATGGGGAGGACAGAGGCGCGCAGGGGAGGGAGATGGGGAGGACAGAGGCGCGCAGGGGAGGGAGATGGGGAGGACAGAGGCGCGCAGGGGAGGGAGATGGGGAGGACAGAGGCGCGCAGGGGAGGGAGATGGGGAGGACAGAGGCGCGCAGGGGAGGGAGATGGGGAGGACAGAGGCGCGCAGGGGAGGGAGATGGGGAGGACAGAGGCGCGCAGGGGAGGGAGATGGGGAGGACAGAGGCGCGCAGGGGAGGGAGATGGGGAGGACAGAGGCGCGCAGGGGAGGGAGATGGGGAGGACAGAGGCGCGCAGGGGAGGGAGATGGGGAGGACAGAGGCGCGCAGGGGAGGGAGATGGGGAGGACAGAGAGGCGCAGGGGAGGGAGATGGGGAGGACAGAGAGGCGCAGGGGAGGGAGATGGGGAGGACAGAGACGAGCAGGGGAGGGAGATGGGGAGGACAGAGACGAGCAGGGGAGGGAGATGGGGAGGACAGAGACGAGCAGGGGAGGGAGATGGGGAGGACAGAGACGAGCAGGGGAGGGAGATGGGGAGGACAGAGACGAGCAGGGGAGGGAGATGGGGAGGACAGAGACGAGCACTGGAGGGAGATGGGGAGGACAGAGACGAGCAGGGGAGGGAGATGGGGAGGACAGAGACGAGCAGGGGAGGGAGATGGGGAGGACAGAGACGAGCAGGGGAGGGAGATGGGGAGGACAGAGACGAGCAGGGGAGGGAGATGGGGAGGACAGAGACGAGCAGGGGAGGGAGATGGGGCATAGAGACACAAGGGGGGGGAAGAGACAAAATGTACGGGGGGAGAGAAACATGAAATTATACTACAAATTGCCGTCATTTTTTGACAGGCAATTGTCTAGTAGATTAATATTCTACTGTAAGCAGATTTCAAACACATTTTTAAAAAACAAACAAAAATGTATATATATATATATATATATATATATATATATATATATATATATATTGGGAGCTTAACTATTTGGTGGAAAATGCATTTTAGATAAGTATAAACAAGGAATGAGCACAAGATAATAAAGCAAAATCTCAGTGTTTTATTACCTTGTACATATGTCTTCACCATGCTCTGGGTTAACATAATTCTGTGTTTTTTAAACTTTATTAAAAAGTTAAGGAATTCATTATATTCCTCCAAATAGTTCAGTACAGCTCCAGTCCTGAAGAGGGAAAAGGGTATCTCAAAAGCTTATCTCTTAATACAGATTCTTAGTCCAATACAAATGGAGCAAGTCTGTTTTCAGCGGAGCCCTTTTGCCATATATATTTATATCCATATAATTTCAGTACTTCAAGCGCCTAACTTCTGAGGCAATTCTACATTATCTATATATAGTAAGTACACATTTCTGTGTTCTAAGAAACATTTGGATGGCTCTTCACCAATGTGACCGATTCCGAAATTTGGTATAAATTTGAAAGTCCATGATGCAAAGATATTTGCATTAATGGCTTTTCCCTGCTTTTACCTTTTTCTAATCTAACTCATGCTGCTTATATCAGACAACACATGACATTGAGTCATTATATGCAAATACATATATATTTTGTTTACAAATAAAACTTGTTTTCCACACCCCAGAGCTGCTTACATATGCACCTGATACCTACCAATAGAAACACTGCATTCAAATTTGGACTTTAACCCTTCACTAACTGCCAAGCCAGCAGCAGCTCAATGCAGAGATCTACAAATCAGTGTCTGTCACTTCCCGTTTCCTTCTACAGGGGGACTACACATCCCACGACCACTTCCCGCACAAACTGCCATCAGTGATTTTTCCATTGAACTAAAAAGCATTAGCTGCCTATGATTGGCCTAAAGAAATGTTTAATGTTATGCTAATTTTAGCAGGAATTTTCAGGGGGTGTCCATTTACTAAAGCTGCAGGGTGAGTTTGTAAAAGTTTATTTTGGTATTTTTTCATACAACATTTTTTTTTTCATACACTGCAGATTCTCATCTATCAGATGCATTCATAACCCAAGAAACTTAGCTATGCCTTAAAAAGTGACCAAAAAAAGTTAGGAGCTAGGAACTTTTAGAGGTTTATACACTCACAACAGTATATTGGACTAAAATACTACCTATAAATCAAATCAATCCTCAGAAGCGATAAGCATGGTTTCAAAATGAGCAAACATATGGGAGGAGACTAGGACACAGCAAACCAGAGGTAGGTAGAGCTTAAGTGAGAAGCAAAAGACAGGAGGGTCAGTAAGGTCACAGTAAGGGGTGCAGAAAAATTGGCAAATAAATGGGGCAGAGAAAGATGGGAGAAGGCAATGTGCAAGAGGGCCAGTAAGAGGGGGGAAATGGGGGGAATATAAAATATAATGCAATAAGGCCAGAGAACGGCAAGATATGGGAGGCAGCAGGTAGAGAAGTACAAAATAACAAGCAAAATTAGAGAATGGCAGTGCATAGAGACATGCAGGGCATTGTGGGGAAAATTACCAAGAAGCCCAATGCAAATAAATAAAGCAAATCCATGTTAAAGATCTGGAGGAATAGATCTAACTAAATAAAAAAATGTAAGCTAAAACTATTACCTCTAGTCTATAAATATACATATATTTAAAAAAAATAATACTTCTAATACAATTTTCAAAATGGCTACTATAAACCAATCAATACAGTGACAAGATGAGAAATTGTAAGCAGGGTTTAGACTGGGCAGCAAATTCATATCAAGGAGACTGGCAGAGCAAAGAGTTGTAGCAGAAAAAAACTGACAGGGCTTGGACAAGGCAACAACGTCATAAGACTGGGTATGCAAGAGAATGGCATGTCAAGGACCTGGCAGTGAGAAAGAAAGTCAAGGGATGGGGTGGGCAAGTTGGTAGAGGGTTTGGGACAAGCATATACAGAGTGTCAGGCTGGACAGAAAGAAATGGTGGCATGGTGCTGTAGACATATCATGGTACTGAAGCAAAGCAGGGAAGTAGAGAGAGAAAGAAAAGGCAGGATAGGAGAAAGACAGAGAGTGATGGGTATAGAGGGTATGGGTAAGATATGGGTATGGGTAAGAGACTGAATTGCCCAGGAGGTGACAGAGGCAATTCAAGATTAGTTGCCTATGTTATAATTCCTGAAAGGAAAATTACCTGTATAGCTAAATGATTAGTTTACAAAAAAAATAAAACAGGAAATATAGGTCATGACTTGATTAATTGTGGCATCTTGGTAGCCAATGCTTCTAAAATGTTACTTCTAGCTCCTGCCTTTTTAGTTATTATATAAGTTTCTAAATATAATACATAACCCCTAAAAAAACTTTAGCTGGCTGCTAAATTTTTGATAAATTTGTCGACCCCTGCTTTAGGTAAAAAAAACAAAGAAAAAAATATCTGGAAATGCCTGGAGTTCAGAAAAGTAGAAGGTGCAACAAATCAGAGCAACAATATAAAGAGAAGATCACCTGGGTACTGGACTCCGACTCACTGACCTCTTGGACACAAAGGGACTACTGGATCGTCTACGTCCATAGGGGCTTGGTGACCTCCCACTGTAGGAGCCACTTCCCCTTTCGTAGCTGGACGACCTCCTCCGGTAAGGACTGACTGACCTCTGCCTGCGGCCATACGGACTAGGAGAACGTGCATTGCTTTGATAGGCTGCCGGTTCCTTGTAACCAGGGCTATCTAAACTCTTTTTGTAGGCATCAGTGTAATTGCTGGAGGTGTGTGAGCGAGGTGGACTGTTATCATAGTCTTGTCCTGATGCGTCCGAGTTGCTGTCATCCTGTTTAGGACTGCCATATTTCCTGCGTGGGCTGCGACCTTTTCTCTTAGGACTATCAGAGGTTTTGTAGCGTTTGGAAGAATCTCTCTTCCGATGGCTCTTGCTACGGTCCTTGTGACCAGATTTCAGTTCCCTTTCCCTCCGAGATTTCTCCCGCATCTTGGATGAACAAGCCTCCTTGTTGCTGCTCTTTGTAGAGCGTCCGTGCTCCTCCTGCTCGTCAGCTGACCTCTTGGCAGTACTAGGGGTCCGGTCTTTGGCACTGGGTACTTTGCTCACAGTTACCTCCTGTATCTTCTCTGGCTTCTTTTCCTTCTCAGACTGTTTTGTCCTGATAGTCTCCTTAACCCTCTTGTGCTGGTGGCGGTGCCGAGACTTATGAAGTTTATCACTCCTCCCAGAGACCCGTCTCTCATCGTCTTTCCTCTCTGGCTTGGCTGGAACGTCGTCTGAGAAGGTATCAGAGTCGGAGCTGATGTCGTCGTATTCCACTAACTTTAGGGTGCTGGGTGCCAACGCTTCAGGAAGTGCCAGAGAATCTTTGAGATGTTTAGACTTGTGTCGTTTATGTTTTGAGCTGGGTCGCTGTCTCTCTCTGTTGTTGGAACTGCCGCTACTCTGCGGCATGATAGATGCTGACCCACCGCTGTCCTTCTTGTTCCCATGCCGCTCTAAGTTTGGCATTCCTCTATGGATCAGCAGAGGAAAGAAAATAAAACAAAAGAAGGGGAAGGGGAAATGGGGAGGGGAAAACCCCACAGATATGTGTACACCGTCCTTGTAACCAAAGATCTAGATGTACCAAAAGTGGACTGAAAGAAAGTCCCGCTATCCACGCTACCCTGTCTCCTCCTTCACAAGGTACCACGTTTTTTGTTTCTACATAGATATGTAGCTCAACCAGCCTGGAGATAGACAATAGAGTCAGCAGAATGCAGACGCTCTCCTCCCTCCATATAACAAAAATATGTCTTTTCCTGGCAGAGTTATTTGGACACCAATCTCCTTGTAGTGTCAAAGTGACTATGTCACTCAGCAGCTTGGATTACTAGTATTATCCAATGGTTTCTTCTATGCACTCTAAGCATGTGTCACTGAATAAGATGCCACAAATAAGACACTAGATTTATCCTTAAACCTCTGTACAAGAGTCTAATTTGTCCCCTCACTGGTTAAGTTTACCACTTTGTTTGTATTTACATGTGGTGCAGTAGACCCACACTATATATTGAGGACTGCTGTTTCAGTTAGGTTTCTTGGCAATGTTTTGGTGATTCTCCTTCAAGGAAGTCTCCTGGCCCCAAAGGTAACAAAGTTCTACTTGCTTTATGGGGTAGGAATCTTAATTAACTCTACTTTTCCCACAAAACCGTATTTAGATCCTTATGTTGTCCTCATTAATTAGCTTGATGAGGTATCCAACTTGAGTAACCCATGTGGAGTATGTCTGGCAGATAAAACAGTGTCTGCCCCCCTACTCAGGTAAATATGTCTCTGAGGCAGATAATATAAGCCTCCCTCACAGTGATTGTTGCTGTGGAGTCTCAGTCCTCCTCAGGCAGATAGTAGGGAGTATCTCAGACGAGTACTGAAGGCCTCCTCCTTCTCCCTCACACGGGGTATTTCCCTTCACGTTAGGCCGGTAATTGAGGTGTCTGCCCCTCTTCTTTGGGCAGGTAATGGAGTTCACCCTCACACTGTACAACTGGGGGCCTCCAGCTCTGTGAACGTTGCGGCCTCTCCTCCTCACTGCTGGGTACACTCCACTCTTTCTCCTCTCCGCTCGTGTGCCCTGCTCAGGCGGTACCGGTCACCGGGTGCCAGTCTAGCTGGATTCCGGCGGGAAATTAGCAGAGCCGCCGCGAGAAACGGCCGCCTTGCGTTACCACAGACAGCGGTCTCCACTCCGGATCTCGCGATAACTTCCGCTCCTACAGACATCGGCCTCCAGAGAAACTCCCGCGAGAACTGGCGTCATACATTGAAACTCGCGAGATTACAGAACTCGGTAACGCTTCAGAGAGTGGTTGCGTAAAATTCTCGCGAGAATTGTGTTCCCACATGCGCTAGAAAATGCTCTGTGCTTGAGAAGGTTTCGTTTCTTTTTCAATTTCAATTAACTTTATTTAACAACAAAATACAAACATCACATCACTGAGGAGCATGCTTCTGTTAGCTTTATGATTACAATTAATTTAATAAAATAATTTGCCTTTACGTTTTTTGTGTTTGCTTAAAAAATAAAATTCCATTACAATAAAAATACATTTATCTCTTTTTTTATTCACAATTGCTGTTAGGGTGTCTAGTTATTATAATTAATCATAATAAAATTGTTTAAGTAATGAATTAATTTGCCTTTTAATAAAAAATTGTAAATATTTATATAATTTTAATAAAGCAGTTAAAGGAAATTAATTGGATTTACATATCATCAATTAAAATATTGTACACTACTGTAATATATATATATATATATATATATATATATATATATATATATATATATATATATCACATATATAGTTGTAATTACGATTTATCGGCCACGCTATGTTAAAAGTTACAGGCTTGTACATGCTGAATGAGTGACAAAGGCGCTCATGGCAAGGCCAAAAGTTACGGGTATGACGGGGGCTGCAATGAGCGCCAAAGGCACTCTCTGCGAGGTCCATGATGAGCGCCAGAGGCACTCATCTCAAGCAGGGGAGGGGATGCGCTCATCACCAGGGGCGAAACTTAGAGGGGGTGAGAGGCTTGCAATCAGCCTTAAAGGTGCTCATCTCGAGGCCCACAAATGGTTGGGGTGGGGGTGGGGGGACAGGCTACAACTGGCTTCTGAGTTAGGGCCTTCAAAAAAGTTATGGTTTTAACGGCTGCAATTTTTTTCAAGCCCGTAACTCGGAAGCTATTCCAAGGCCCCCAAAAGACGCCAATTGATTATAAAATTAACTGACAACCTCACACACAGCACAGGGGGGGGAGGCAGGGTGCCTGTAAGTGGGGTTGAAAGCTACTTTGTTATTCAATTGGCGTTTTTTTGAGGTCTGAAAAGAAAATGGCGTCTGTAAGAGAGGGGGGAGAGTCTTGCATTGTATGGCAAACAGCATTGCGAGGCTTCACATTTTATTGCTGTCATTTTTGACGGACAAGTCTCTAATATATATATATATATATATATAAAGTCCAAGATATCCTTATCTTTCCACCCTCTTCCTCAGCTCCCACTCCTCACTTACCTCTCACTGTTTACAATGACATCATTACTCCCACCTCCCAGGCTCACTGTCTTGGGGTCCTTCTGGACCCTGCCCTCTCTTTCATTCCTCTCAATCACTCACAAAATCTTGTCACTTTCACCTAAAAAAACATATCCAAAATAAGCCACTACCTCACACAAGACACAACTAAAATTCTTATTCACTCTCTCATCGTATCTCGCCTTGATTACTGCAACTCTCTCCTTGCTGGCCTTCCTATCACCTGTCTGTCTCCACTCCAATACATTTTGAATGCATCCGCTAGACTCATCTACCATACTAAACGATCAGTGTCTGCAGCACCTCTCTGTCAGGCACTCCACTGGCTTCCCATAGCCTCCAGAATAAACTTCAAAATCCTGACCCTAACATATAAAGCCCTTCACAATAGTGCACCCTCCTACATCTCTGCTCATCCCAAAATACACTCCCACCTGCCCTCTTCACTCTGCTAATGACCTTCTCTCCCCCTCATCACATCTCATCACCTCCTCTCACTACCGTCTTCAAGACGTTTCTCGTGCTGCCCCTATTCTTTGGAACTCCTTACCTCGCTCCACAAGACTATCTTCCTGCCTCAAATCCTTCAAAATCTCTTTAAAAACACATTTATTCAAAAAAGCCTATCATCTTTAACCTCTTCATTCACTATGCATCTATCACTCTCCTGTACCTCACCCATACCCGTTAGAATGTAAGTTTGCGACTTTCAATCTTGTGAGGTGCTTTAGGGAAAGCACTGTGTATATCTGATTGAAAGCTCAATAACAGGGTCTTCCTATATATATATATATATTTTTTTTTATTTTTTTTTCATTGTGGGGTAATTGTTTATATGTGTACCTAACCCCTGTATTGCGCTGCAGAATATGTTGGCGCATTATAAATAAAGCATAATAATACATGAAAGCTGTGTTATAACTGCAGGCATATGCTTAAAGGCGCCATGTATACAGTGGTATTTGGTTAAAGAGTAAAATGCATTGTGGTCTCAATTGCATATCCCCACCCAGTTTCCCAGAGTGCAGTGCAAAACCTGTATTTCTTGGTATTTTGAAGTTTTGAGCAGAAAACATGTTTTTTAACTTATTTTTAGACATCCAAATATGAACACACAAGCACTATTACTTTTACTAGATAGATATATAGATAGATAATGTCTATGATTATAATAGATAGAAAGATAGATAGATAGATAGATAGAAGGGTGGGTGGATAGATAGATAGATAGATAGATAGATAGATAGATAGATAGATAGATAGATAGAAGGGTGGGTGGATAGATAGATAGATAGATAGATAGATAGATAGATGATCGATAGATAGATGATCGATAGATAGATAGATAGATAGATAGATAGATAGATAGATGATCGATAGATAGGTAGATAGATGATCGATAGATAGATAGATAGATAGATAGATGATCGATAGATAGATAGATGATGGATAGATAGATAGATAGATAGATAGATAGATACAGTATATACAGATAGGTTATTATTATTATTATTATCTTTATTTATATCGCGCCAACATATTCCGTAGCGCTGTACAGGGGTTGAGTACATAGCAGAAAACAAATTAAACACCTTGTAAAGAATGGAGGGCCCTGTTTTTGAGCATAAAATCAAATGTACATAGAGCTTGTTTCCAAGGCCTGACACAAGATTGAGAACTCGCAAACTTACAATCTAAGGGTTTAGGTGTGATACAAGAGGGTGACAAATACAATTGAAAGCAATTGGTTCAGTAAAGTGGAGGGGTCTGTGTGTTGTACTGTAGATTGTGGGTGTGAGTGTTATTAAGCTGTGGAATGTTCAGTTGTACATGTTAAGGCTGAAGATGATAAGATTTTTTAAACAGGTGTGTTTTTAATAATTTCTTAAAGGTTTTGAGGCAGGAAGATAATCTAATGGAGCGGGGCAAGGAGTTCCAAATGGATGGGGAAGCACGAGAAAAGTCTTGAAGACGGGAGTGAGAGGAGGTGATGAGAGAGGAGGAAAGAAGAAGGTCGTTAGCAGAACGAAGGGGCCGGTTGGGAGAGTATTTTGAAACAAGAGCAGAGATATAAGGGGGTGCACTGTTGTTGAGGGCTTTATGTGTTAGGGTCATGATTTTAAATTTGATTCGGGAAGCTATGGGAAGCCAGTGGAGTGATTGACAGAGAGGAGCTGCAGACACTGAGCGTTTGGTATTGAAGATGAGTCTAGCAGAGGCGTTCATTATGGATTGGAGGGGAGACAGACGAGAGATGGGGAGGCCAGCAAGAAGGGAATTGCAGTAGTCGAGTCGAGAGATGATGAGAGAGTGAATTAGAATTTTAGCTGTGTCTTCTGTAAGATAATGACGAATTTTGGAGATGTTTTTTAGGTGAAACTGACATGATTTTGTTATTGCTTGGATGTGAGGAATAAAAGAGAGGGCGGGATCCAGTAGAACCCCAAGACAACGGGCCTGGGAGGTAGGGGCGATAATGGTGTTGTCAACAGTTAGAGATATTTGAGGTGTGGAAGCTGTAGTAGAGGGTGGAAAGATTAGAAGTTCAGTTTTAGACATGTTGAGTTTGAGTTGACGGGTGGACATCCAGGAGGATATGCTAGAGAGGCAGTTGGAAACTTGAGCTAAAAGAGAGGGGGATAGATCGGGTGCAGAGAGGTAGATTTGAGTATCATCTGCATAGAGATGATACTGAAATCCAAAGGATTTTATAAGGGTGCCAAGGGAGGAGGTGTAGATGGAGAAGAGGAGGGGGCCTAGGACAGAACCTTGGGGAACGCCAACAGACAGAGGGAGAGGTGAAGAAGAGAAGCCAGAGAAGGAGACACTAAATGTACGATCTTTAAGATAGGATGTGAACCATGAAAGAGCTGTGTCCTGGATGCCAAAAGAGCGGAGCGTTTGGATTAGAAGAGGGTGGTCAACTGTATCGAAGGCAGCAGAGAGATCCAGGAGAATTAGAATAGAGTAGTGACCCTTTGATTTGGCGGTTAGCAAGTCATTAGTGACTTTTGTAAGGGCTGTTTCTGTAGAGTGTTGGGACCGGAAGCCAGATTGGAAGGGGTCAAGTAGGGAATTGGAGGAAATAAATTGAGTGAGGCGATTGTAAACAAGCCGCTCAAGGAGTTTAGACGCAAAGGGAAGTAGTGAGATAGGGCGATAGTTGGAGGCAGAAGCTGGGTCAGAAGAGGGCTTCTTGAGAATGGGTGTAACTGTGGCATGTTTTAAGGAGGATGGAAACTTGCCAGTGTTTAGGGAGAGGTTGAATAGATGTGTGAGAGCTGGGATAAGTGTGGTGGATAGGGGAGGGATTAGCTGTGATGGAATAGGATCATGAGGACATGTGGTAAGGTGAGAGGTTGATAGTAAAGTAGATACTTCATCCTCGGTTACAGGGTCAAAGGAGTCCATAGTGGAGGTGGGATTGGGGAAGGGTAAGGGCTGGGTGTTGTCGGTTTGGGGAGAGGGTGGTGGGGTAGGGCCAAGCTGGGAGGAGAGCTCATTTCGGATGGTATCGATTTTATTTTTAAAATGGCTGGCAAAGTCATCAGCAGTGAGAGAGGAAGGGGCAGGAGGTGGGGGTGGGCAAAGGAGGGTGTTGAATGTAGCGAATAAACGTTTAGGGTTGGAGGACAGGTTTGATATTAGTGATGAGAAGTAGTGTTGTTTGGCAAGATTGAGGGCAGAGAAGTAGGAGCGCAAGGTAAACTTATAGTGGAGAAAGTCTGCTGAAGTGCGAGATTTCCTCCATAATCGTTCTGCAGTGCGTGAGCATCTCTGTAGATAGCGTGTTTGTGTGGTGTGCCATGGTTGTGGGTGAGAGCGAGGGCGTTTGCTTGTGATTATGGGGGCAAGAGAGTCAAGGGTGGAGGTTAGCGTAGTGTTGTATTGTGAAGTGGCGACGTCAGGGCAGGCAAGGGTGGTGAGGGGGCTGAGAAGGGGTGTTAATACATTTGAAAATTGTTGTGGGTTGAGTGCTTGCAGGTTTCTGCGTGTTCTGATGGCAGGATTTGAAGAAGGGCGGTGAGCGGAGGATGAGGTGAGGTTGCAAGTTAGCAGGTGGTGGTCAGATAGGGGAAGTGAGGAGATGTCAAGGTTGGAGATAGTGCAGAGATTAGTAAAAATAAGGTCAATAGAGTGTCCACCACTGTGAGTTGCGGAATCTGTCCATTGTGAGAGGCCAAGGGAAGAGGTGAGTGCAAGTAATTTTGCAGTTGTTGGGGAGGTGGGTGTGTCAGTGGCAATGTTGAAATCGCCAAGAATGAGTGAAGGTATATTGGAGGAGAGAAAGTGAGGGAGCCAGGCGGCAAAGTTGTCCAGAAATTGAGAGGGTGATCCAGGCGGGCGATAGATCACAGCTACTCGCAGAGGGATGGGAGAGAAGATGCGGATAGTGTGGACTTCAAAAGATGAGAATTGAAGGGAGGGAACAGGGGGTATGCAGCGAAAAGTGCAGCGAGAGGATAGCAGTATGCCCACACCTCCACCTTGTTTGTTCTCAGGTCTAGGAGTGTGGCTGAAGTGTAGACCACCATAAGAGAGTGCAGCAGGGGAGGCAGAGTCAGATGGAGTGAGCCAGGTTTCCGTGATAGCCAGTAAATTGAGGGAGTTGGAAATGAAGAGATCATGAATGAAGGTAAGTTTATTGCAAACAGACCTTGCATTCCAGAGGGCACAGGAGAAGGGCAAAGTAGATGGTTTGTGACAAGTGATGGGTATTAGATTATGGGTGTTTTGGGCATTTGCTGCCCTGGGGACTCTGCATGGCTGACAGCAGGTGGGAATGAGTGATGGGCCTGGGTTAGGGGATATATCCCCACAAGCCATCAGAAGAAGGAGAGAGAGTAAAAGGAGATGGGAATAGGACTTACAGGAGCATTTCCGCTTTTCACCTTTAGGGGGGGGATGAGATAGTGACTGGAGGAAGGAGAAGAGCTCATGGGAGCAGAGAAGAGGAGATGAAAGCAGGGAAGGTGAGATAGTTATATTATTGGAGACATGATGTGTAGAGACAGTATAAGAGAGTCTGAGAAAGAGGCAGGAGGTTATAATAAGGAAGGTGGTGTGAGGAAACATAGTGGCACTGTGTAAGCAAGTATTCTTGTAGGGAGTGGTTAGAGGTGATAATCAGATGTCACTGATTAACCATGTGCAGGTAATTAGTGTGCCTCAATATATTAATGTAAACAAGGGTGGGAGGGGACTGCATTCAGGTGGACATCTATGTGTTATGTTGCTTTGCAGTATGCTTTTAAAAGTATCTTAGACTGCATTCAGGTGGACATCTATGTGTTATGTTGCTTGCAGTATGCTTTTAAAAGTATCTTAGACTGCATTTAGGTGGACATCTATGTGTTATGTTGCTTGCAGTATGCTTTTAAAAGTATCTTAGACTGCATTCAGGTGGACATCTATGTGTTATTTAGATACATTGCTAGATTGCATCTTAGCTTCTGATTTGATAAAGAGTAAAGATAGTACTCTTCTTCTAGAATAGTCTTTTTTACAAAAGTTACCAAGCCTTGAATGTCTTTGTGATTTTCAAGTTAATGTACAAAACGTGTATTTGTTTTATGCACACATAGTGGTGGAGCTTGTAAAAATTCTGCCTCCCATCCGCATCTACAAGGTGATTACCCCCAAGGTAATCAGATCACCTTTCTAAAAAAAATAATTATCTGCTCCTCTGCCCTAATAATTTAAGAATCTCATTACCACCGGCTGCTACTATTAACAATGGGCCCCTACCCTGAAGTGGGCACGACAGCACCAGCAGTGGTTTCCCCACTCAGCACACATATTTTAATTAATTTATATTCAGAATAAGTCCAGATGTCTATATATTGAAAACCACATAATTGTAGAAAACGTGATCATTGTTCTGGGTCTAATCGTGCTTATGCACATATAGAAGAACAAAACAGTCAGTTAATTTTAGCAGTATAGACAAAGATTAGTGAAGCAGCAAAGCAGTAAAATAATATAAAGCGGTAACACTGTGTTGTACCAATAGAGGATGAGTGTTTGTGTTAAATATTGTACGTTAAAAGGGCATTGACGGTTTCTGTATCTCACTAGGAATATAATAGACTTATTTATCTACTTTATTTTATTAAGAAGTGCTTAAAAGCTCTGGGTTTTGTATTTTGTTTGCCTAAAATCATACAAATTGTATCTATTTGCATCTGCTTCCTGCAGCTCATGAATTCACATGCTGTGCAGTGTTTCAGTTTAACCTGTCAGTGACCTCTCTCAAACAGCATGCTGCAGAATGTTGTCAGTGATTGGTTACTATAACACACTGAATTTGAAGCTGTCATGTATGTCTCATTTAATCTGCAAATTAGAAGAATCCTTGAAAAGCAGAGGAAGCTTTCATTGCCGCAAAGGAAACATGGCAATTCAAGATGCTATAGTTTTTAATGAAACTAATGGAGATCTTAATTACAAGAAGGCAGCCTGTTAAGAAAGTAAGTGAAATAAGCATATCAATTAGTCAATGGTAGCACACAACAAAAAATGAATAAACTAAAGGTTGTATTTCGTTTTTTTTTTGCTTTCTAAACACTTTGCCCATTAAAAAATAGAGGCGCATGCAGGACAGACCGGGTCAGTATGAACTATAAGCATACCTCCCAACATTTCAAATGGCAGAATGGCGTAACTTATATTAATGAAATTCTGCACTATTAGGTAGTTATACCACCATGCTGTATACACACCATTAATATGTGCATAAGGCTTCTACCTTTCTCCTGGACTTTAATAGAGAAAAACAGGAGAAACCAGAGAAAATGGGTATGATCTGGACTGGAAAACAGTTTTTTGCCCTTAAATGAGGAACACTACTCCAACAAATGCACATTTGGTAGTTGAAGATGGACAGGAGGTTTGCACAAAAAGAGAATGTTCCTCCAAAAGAAAGACAGTTGGGAAGTATGCATAAGGTAATGCATAATTATATGGTCAAATAATGTAGTTTTTAATAGAGAAGTTTGTAGAGGGTAGTGGGAAGATTCTATGCCATGACTTATGGGGGCCAGGATGGGAGATCCCCTGAACACCACCAGCAAGGGCCTGTATGACCCAAGATCAAACTGTCACTGCCCTGAACTCAATGACTATTTTATTAACAACCTGTGTAGTGAAGTGTGGGCCACAATATTTAATGTTGTGGTTGCTATATTGTGTTATGTGCACTGCAGTAGTACTATGTTACCTGTAACTAACAGATACACTTTTCCACCATGTTTGTAGCGTGACAACTAAGAGTTAACTCTGCAGGAACTCTCTGGCTTTAGATAAAGTGATACGCTTCACCTAGCCCAGGCCTAAGATCTGAGATGAGCTAACCAGATAACCAGAACTGAGATGAACTAACCAGATAACCCCAGCCTCTGGTGTGTGGGACCAGGAAGGAGGGGGGGGGCAGGGGCTTATAGCCTAGTGACTGGGTGAGGGGGTCACAGTAGCAACAGCAGGCCCCCGAAACAGGGATGGACATTATGAGGGGTGTGTGAAATAATTTTGTGTTAGTGATTTCTCTATGCAAGTAAGAATAAACAGCAGTGTGGCTCTGACATGCTAAGCAACGGTATGTCTGAGGCTATCTGCACTAAGAAAAGATGCATGTGTGTTTCTTTCTGAGCTATTCTACCTAAAGGTATTTTACTTTCTTGCTTCTCCATAAATAATGGTCCTGAGGTAGAGCTGGGCACTGTGCAACTATTAAGTGTGTATCTCTAAAACTTAGTTTACATATTGTTGTTGTTGTTTAGTCGTTCAGTCGCATCCAACTCTCCGTGACTTCATGGACTGCAGCACATCTGGCACATCTCTCAGTCACTGTCCCTCTGAGCTCCATCGAGTACGTGTTCATTGCTTCAGTGACTTCATCTATCCATCTCCGCCTCTGTCGCCCCCTTCTTCTTGCGCCTTCAGTCTTTCCCAGCATCAGAGTCTATTCTAGGGAATCCTGCCGTCTCATGATATGACCAAAATATTTGATCTTCAGCCTCATGATCATACCTTCTAGTGAACAGTTCATCTTGATTTCCTGAAGTACTGATTTATAAAATCTGCCGCTGCCTCCACTTCTTCCCTGTCTGTTTGCTAGGATTTGAGATTGCTGTTTGCCATGACCTTCGTCTTTTTCCGTTGAGCAGCTGGCCAACTTTTGCACTCTCTTCTTTTACCCTCATCAAGTTCTTTAGTTCCTCCTCACTTTTAGCCATCAGAGTAGTATCATCAGCATATCTGAGGTTGTTGATATTCCTTCCAGCAATATTGATTCTGGCTTTGGATTCATCCAGCCCTGCCTTATGCATGATGTACTCTGTGTAAAAGGTGAATAAATAAGGTGACAATATTCAACCTTGTCGCACTCCATTTCCGATCTTGAACCATTCTGTTGTCCCATGTTCGGTTATAATCGTGGCTTCTTGGTTCACATACAGATTCTTCAGGAGTGAGATGATCTGGAACTCACATCTCTTTAAGAACTTTCCACATTTTGGTATGATCCAAACAGTCAAAGGTTTAAGAATTGTCTATGAAGCAGAAGTAACTGCTTTTCTAGAACTCTCTTTCTTTCTCTATTATCCATCAGACATTGTCAATTTGATCTCTAGTGCCTCTTCCTCTGGCTTGCACATCTGGTAGTTCCTGGTCCATATATTGTTGGAGTTGAGCTTGTAGAATCTTTGGCATTACCTTGCTGGCATGTGAAATGAATGCAATTGTTCAATAATTGGAGCACTCTTTGGCACTGCCTTTTTTGGGATTTAGATGTAGACTGCCTTTTTCCAGTCTATTGGCCATGGTTGAGTGTTCCAAATGTTACATAGTTACATAGTAATGTACTGGCGATCGGATTCCTCCCTGAATCAATACTCCCTCTCAAATTATCTAGGATAACCCTGAGTGTCTTTTTTAATTAGAAATAATCCAATACCCTTTTAAAGTTATCTATTGAAACCGCTGTCACCACCTCCTTTGGTAGAGAATTCCACAGATTAACCACCCTTGAAGAACCCTTTTCTTTCTTTAAGGTGGAATCTTTTTACTTCTAACCTCAAAGGATGTCCTCTTGTCAGTTGAAAACCTCTTGGCACAAAAAGCTCACTTGACAAATCTTTATACTGACCTGGATGTATTTACGTATATAATGCAATCATATCTCCTCTTAGAAGCCTTTTTTCTAGAGAAAATAAGATTAATTTGGTTAGTCTTTCTTCATAACTTAGCCCCCCTCCATTCCCCTTATTCATTTTGTAGCTTTACTTTGTACCTTTTACAGCTCAAAAATGTCCTTTTTATGAAGGAGAAAAGGAGAGTAAATAATACTGAACCCTGAGGAACACATTAGTGCATTAGGAGTTTGTTCCATTTACCACAACCCAATGTGTTAAGGCAAGCAACTCTTTAACAGCATTGTCTTGTAGAGTTTTGAATAGTTCAATTGGGATTCCATCAACTCCTGCAGCCTCATTATTATCAAGACATCCTAGGGCTCATCTCACTTCGCTCTCCAAGATGTCTGGCTCCAGCTTATTGGACAAACTATTAAGGTAATCACTGCTGTTAGGATCCTTCCTGTATAGATCTTCAGTGTATTCCTGCCACTTCTTCTTTAGCTGATCTTCTTCTGTTAAGTCCCTACCATTTTTATATTTTATTATGCCTACTTTGGCATGAAAGGTGCCTTTGAGGTCCACGATTTTCGTGAAGAGATCTCTTGATTTACTCATTCTGTTATCTTCTTCAATCTCTTTACATCGTTCATTGTAGAATATCTCTGTGTCTCTTCTTGCTATCCTCTGGAATTCTGCATTCAGGTGGACAAATCTTTTCCTATCTGTACTACCTTTCACTTTCCTTCTTTCCTGGGCTACCTTCAAAGTCTCAGACATCCAGTTTGACTTCTTACTTTACTTTCTTTTAGGGATATTCTTTTAGGGATAATGTTGCAAACTTCAGTCTAAAGTTCTTCAAGCATTCTATTTTCCATGTCTAGCCCTTTAAATCTATTCCTTACCTCCACTGCATATTCACAACAGATATTATTTATTTTTTATCTACTTGGTCTGATGCTTTTCCCTCTTTTCTTCAGTTTATTTCTGAACTTTGCAATAAGAAGCTTGTCATGATCTGCTACTTTAATTGGACTTGGTAAGAACCTAGTTCAAACCTATCCAGCAGAATTGTGCAGTCCTTGTACACCTCTGATAGCAGAAGATGGACCATACACAGGAACCACACCCAGGAACTTCCTTCAGCAGAGCAGAATATCAGGAACACCATATAAGACCTTAAAATTAGGATTAATGCACAGAATGACACTTACACATTGTCTATGTAAGTACAGATACCACTGTTATACCTTTATTAAATGTTACATTTTATACAAGTTTCTGGCACACAGGCTGGCCAATCACAGTAAACCCCCATCCCTAAATAATAGGCTGCCTCCTGCTTACTGGGAAACCCTGTACCTCTGACAAGCTCAGGCCTTAATCTTATCTTGAAAATTGTATTTAGATGGCTGAGTGAGTTATCACCAGATAACAATACTGTAACATGATATGCTGCTCCTGCTTACTTGGAAACCCTGTAAAAAGATTATCTATTAGACTACGGTCTTGGGTGTTGGCTGATGTAATAGCCTGCAGAATAGCTAATATGTTATGCAGAGCATAAACCAAGATACAGACATTATAACAGTAATCATATTTTAACCATAAGCACTAAGAAATACATAACCATAATAATAAAAACAGGGTAACTCCGGCCAGTCAGGCCCAGGCCATAGTGTAAAACAATCCAGTCAGGCCCTGGGCATGACAACTGCCCCTTCCTTTGTCAATACAATATCCTGCCTATTATCTCCATCAGATGATGGGCAACATGTTGCAGCATCAAGATCACTGTCCTGGGGGACCCTTAAAGGCAGTCCAGGGGAAACAGTACATCCAGGCTAGTAGGTCCAGCAAAAACTTGGGAGGATCCTTTCCCAGCAAAACCCTCTCCTTCCAGGCCAGGCAGACCTCCTGACCTGCTGATTCTGGAGCAATACTCAGTCCCATGTATAAAATTGAGGAGCACAAGTTTTCATTTGTCAGGCATGAACTTTCTCCTGAGTTAACTGGGATACTGGAGTTGCCAAGTGGGCTAGTGACATTCTCTGGTGTCATCCATGCCGGAGTAATGGGAAGTTCTGGCATAAGCTGTGGTAGTTCAGTAGCCAAACCCTTCCCTAAAAGCTTGGCCAGTGGCCCCTCAGGCAGAACCTCCTGGCTCTCTCCATCTGCCCGGTGTGTAGATACAGACAGCCCCTGAGCACAGGCTGTTACTGCCTCCTGCACAGTCTGGAGAGCAGGACTGCTTGCTGTTTCTGCTCCAGGGTCTGTGGCTGGTTCCTGGACAATGGTTATCCAGGGAACCTCCCCACTATGTTTATAGTCCATCGTTATCTACTGACCCAGCCTTGGAAACATTTAGCTGAGTCCCTGTAGTCTCTGCTAGGTGGTTCTGTTCCATGTCTGACTGGCATGAGCCCTCTCAACTAGGTGGCATCCTGGGATGCTTTATCTAGCAAGTCTACATATTCCACCTCCCGCTGTAACTCCTGCTGGATCAAAGGCCAAAGTAAGCTAGCTGTCTGGGAGCCTGGCTCCAGTCCTAGCATTTGACAGCGCTTGGAAAAAAACAAACTCAGCTGTCTTCTTTCAGTCCCCAAGCCAAAATCCGGATCCCCATATACAATGTCCCCAAGTGCCTCCACCATCCTCAAAGAAAAACGGGACACCCCATGAGGTAACCCCACAGATCCCACCCAGTAAGCATATTGCTTCTCCAGGGTGACCTCCTCAAATACCAGTTCCTCCTTATCTACCAGTCCTTTCCAGTCACCACAAAATTCTCTGTCTCTACTGGGGATAAAAACACCCCATCCACATGAGCTGGTAGAGAGCTATTGTTTACCCCTCTCCATTCCCCCTGTACCTCCTCTATGATCTGTTTCCTTAGGTCCATCAACTGCTTTATAGTAATATCCTCTGGCATGGCTGCTTTCCATCTCTGGAATCTTCTGATCTCTTCCTCCTCCTCTGTTGTAGACATCTCTTTATAAGTTACCATCTTCCTGTACGTTATGCAGAGGTCCCACCACTGCCAACCAATGTCACGATCTGCTACTTCAATTGGACTTGGTAAGAATCTAGATCAAACCTATCCAGCAGAATTGTGCGGTCCTTGTACACCTCTGATAGCATAAGATGGACCATACACAGGAACCAAGCCCAGGATCTTGCTTCAGCAGACCAGAATATAAGGAACACCATATAATCCCTTAGAATTAGGATTAATGCACAGAATGACTCTTACCCTTGTCTATGTAAGTACAGATACCACTGTCATACCTTATTTGTCACATTTTATACAAGTTTCTGGCACTGCAGCATAATGACATATTATAATTGTCAAATTGGTCGTCACGCTTTGCGACAAATCTCAGTTTGACAACTATCCGATCGCAAAGCCGATCAGAACGTGTGCATGCACATTGGGCGGCGTTAGCTGCGCATGCGCAAAGCGCTGTGTAAGCCGCGCATGCGCAAAGCGCGGCGAAAGCCGCCCCATGCACAAAGCGTGCCATTAGCCAAGCATTGCGAATGCTTGGCGCGTAAGAGGTGGGGGAAGAGACACAGAGGGAGAGGGGGGTAAGAAACACAGGGGAGGAGGAAAGAGACACAGGGGAGGGGGAAAGACGGATGGGAGGGAGAGGGGGGGAAAGAGACACATGGGAGGGTAAAGAGACGCTTTGCGACAAATCGCAGTTTGACCATTATCCGATCGCAAAGCCGATCAGGCCGTGTGCATGCGCATTGTGCTGCATTAGCCGCGCCAGCGCAAGGCGCATGAGCAAGGCGCTGCATTAACCGCGCATGCACAAGGCACGCCGTTATCCGCCAATGTGCAAAGCGGGCCATTTGCTGTGCATGTGCAAAGCACGGCAAAAGCCAGCCATGCACATAGCGCAGCAAAAGCCGCCCATGCAAAAAGCATGCCATTATACCATGCATGCCATGCGGTGGGGGAAGAGACACAGAGGGAGAGGGGGGAAAAGAGACACAGGGAAGGGGGAAAGAGACACAGGGGAGGGGGAAAGACGCATGGGAGGGAGAGAGGGGGGAAGAGACGCATGGGAGGGAGGGGGGAAGAGACACGGGGGAAAGAGACACAGGGGAGGTGGAAAGAGACACAGGGAAGGAGAGGTGGGGAAGAGATACAGGAGGGAAAGAGACACAGGGGAGGGAGAGGAGGGGTGAAAGAGACACAGGGGAGGGAGAGGAGGGGGAAGAGACAGGGGAGTGAGAGGAGGGGGAAGAGACAAAGGGGAGGGAGAGGAGGGGTGAAGATACACAGGGAAGGGAAATAGGGGGGAAGAGACACAAGGGAGGGGGGGACAGACACAAGGGGAGGGGGACTGGGGGTAAAGAGACACAGGGGAGGGGGGAACAGACATAGGGGAGGGAGGGGGGAGAGATGCATGGGAGGGAGAGCAGGGGAAAGACACACAGGGGGGAGAGAGGGAGAAGAGACACGGGGGGGAGAGACACAGGGGAGGTGAAAGGAGACACAGGGGAGGGAGCGGTGGGGAAGAGACAGGGGAGGGAGAGGAGGGGGAAGAGACAAGGGAGTGAGGAGGGGGAAGAGACACAGGGGAGGGAGAGGTGGGGGAAGATACACAGGGAGGGAAATGGGGGGGAAGAGACACAAGGGGAGGGGGGGCAGGGGGAAAGAGACACATGGGAAGGGGGAACAGACACAGGGGAGGAAGAGGGGGGAAAGAGACACAGAAGAGGGGGAACGAGATACAGGGGAGGGGGAGAGAGATGCATGGAGGGAGAGAGGAGGAAAGAGACACAGGAGGGAAAGAGATACAGGGGAGGGGGTTAGAGGCACGGGAGGGGGTTAGAGACACGGTAAGGGAGAGAGGGGTAAAAACACGGACGGGAGACACAAGGGAGGGAGAGGAGGGGGAAAGGAGACACAGAGGAGGGAGAGGAGTGGGGGAAATGAGGCACAAAGGAAGGAGGAAGTAGACAAGGGGAGAGACTCGCAATGAGCACCAAGGGCGCTCATTGCAAGGCCTGTGATGAGTGCCAAAGTCGCTCATCGCGAGGCCAGTAGAGTAGAGGGGGAGAGGCTCCCATTGTGTGGCAAACAGCATTGCCAGGCTTCTCTTTTTATTGCCGTCATTTTTGAGTTGTATATTAAATGTAATACATTTTTAAAAAATCCTATTTTAAAGTGTAAGTCTTCAAAAGTGTATATTTCAAATATAGGTCCACATTGTTTTTTGTAAATAGAAGCAGACATCCAGTAAGATTAGTGAGGGGTGACGGCTATTTGTGTTTATTTAGTGAACGCTGTGGGTTGGAAAGCAGACTGCATAGAGTCGGCTGAAGGGGTATAAATGTCAACAGTACATTTTGTTTAAACAAATAAATACAAAAAATCATTTTAAAATTTGTAGCAGAACCGACAATGGAAACTTCTCTCCAGCTATTCTTTTCAGTGATTAAAATGTGTATGGGCATAAACCACAACTGCTATGATCATTGATGTAGCTGATGTTTTCGATAAACTCTCTGTATAAACAGAATTCATTGTTTTTTGTGTGTGTAATGAGCAATTAGGTGAAGACAAAAGTTCAATGCAAGTGGATAAGTTTAGGGTAGACCCTAAACAAGTATATCTCCCTGTAAATAAACAGCAGGGGTGCAGGGGACATTTGGAAATGCTTTAATAGTTTAGCAGCTTTAAGTGGAGGTTACAACATCTCAGGAGGTGGATGAGAGGATCTGGTACTCCCAACTCTTTAAGAACTTGCCACATTTTGGTGTGATCCACACAGTCAAAGGTTTTAGAATAGTCTGTGATCAGAAATAAATGTTTTTTTGAATTCTCTTGCTCTTTCTATTATTAGAGTCGTATCATCCGCATATCTGAGGTTGTTGATATTTCTCCCAGTAATATTAATTCCAGCTTTGGATTCGTCCAGCCTGGCCTTACACATTATGTATTCCACGTATAAGTTGAATAAATAAGGTGACAATATATAACCTTGGTCATACTCCTTTCCCAATCTTGAACCATTCTGTTGTTCCATGTTCAGTTCTGACCGTGGCTTCTTGTTCCACTTCACTCAGGAGAGGGGAAAAAATGATCTGCTACTGCAATCTATTTAAGAACTTGCCAAATTTTGTTGTGATCCACACAGTGAAAGGCTTTAGAATAATCTATGAAGCAGAAGTAAATGGTTCTTTTTTCTGGAAATCTCTTGCTTTCTCTGCTATCCAGTGGACATTGGTAACTTGACCTCTTTAGCCTCTGTGAAACCGACATGCACATCTGGTAGTTCTCAGTCCATATATTATTGGAGCCGAGATTCCAGTATCTTAAACATTATCTTGCTTGCATGAGTGTAATTGTTCGATAATTGGAGCACTCTTTGGCAATGCCATTTTTTCCAGTCTACTGGTCGCTGTTGAGTTTTGCAAATGTATTGTTTCTTCTAGGATTTTGAATAGTTCAGATTTGATTCCATCAACTCCTGCAGCCTTGTTATCAGCAAGGCTTTCTATGGCATCTCTCACTTCGCTCTTCAAGATGTCTGGCTTCAGCTCATTGGACAAACTATTGAGGTTATCAGTGCTGTTAAGGTTCTTCCTGTTTAGATCTTTGTTGTATTCCTTTAATCTCTTCTTTATCTGATCTGCTTCTGTTAAGTCTCTACCATTTTGTCTTTTATCACATCCAGGTTGGCATAAAAGATTCCTTGAGATACACAATTTTCTTGGAGAGATCCTGTGACATTCCCATTCTGTTATCTTCTTCTATCTCTTTATATCACTCATTATATAATGTCTACTTTTCTCTTCCTTCAATCCTCTGGAATTCTGCATTCAATTAGACAAATCTAATTTATTTTAATAAGAAGTGTTTAAAAGCTCTTTTTTTCTGCCTAAAATCATATTTTTATCTGTTTGGGTCTGCACTATGTAGTAAATGCAGCTCATGAACACACTGACTGTGAAGAGCAGTGTTTCAAATTAGCCTGTAAGTGGCCTCTCTCTAGTAGCATGCCTCCAATATAAAATAAAATAAACATAGATAAGTATATATTCCTAGAGAAATCCAGAAATGTTCCATGTTCCTTTAAATCAATATCCTTGAGGTCCAATGATTTATTTGATTAACTTGTGGAACAGATCTACAAATAATGTTAGAATGGTCCATCCATTTTTAACTGCTATCGTATCCCCCCCCCCCCCAAATGTCTGATATACTGTCAGTCCAAGATGGAATCCACCATGACAAAAGAAGAGTCCGATAATGTCTTTAGAGATAGATACACTTAAGATGTGCACACTTGCTGAAATCGACATTCCCATCATGGTGTTTTCAGAAATTCATATGTTTAGCCTTCTGTAGTATTGCAATCTCTTTTTTGGGGGAAAAACAGTGTGTCTTTTAATGCAAACAAATCTGTTTATCCCAACTATAACAGTCTCACATTTTCAAACAAATCCTTCTATTTCATTATGGACATTTTTCTCTTTATATGAACTCTATTTTCTTCAAGAGTAAGAGAGTCCAAAATGTTTTCTGTTCTGTAGTATATTTGTTTATAGTGATTGCTGTGCTCATTGGGCATATATCTCTTTAAAATTCAGAAACACATACTTACATTGGGCCCTATTTAATTGCAAGCCTGACATTTTGGCTGTGGGTTATAAATTGTCTACATTTCTAGATGTATTCAATTTACTTAAGCTCGCAATTACAGGCTCACAGCCACCACATGCAAACCATGAACCCGTAATTAGCATTTCATGACATGAGCATGATCAAATAAGCAAGCCGGTATGTTGCATTTTAGACAGAGCCAATAGTAAATGAGACCGTCATCACGACGTCAGTAAAACATGGAGTTTAAACTACAATCAATTAGTGTTTAGAAGTATGATTTGCAATCAGATTCACAATCCAGATATCCAAAAAAAAATATTAAAGCAACTGTTCTAGTCCATGCGTGTTCCATTAACCCATTTAATCCCAAGATCGATATAACATGGAAATACAGTAGTGTGTGTTTATTTGCTTTTGCAGTGTTATGAACAGGTGTTTAACCCACTTGTGGGTCCTATTTTTTGATAAATTTGCCATTTACAGGTTTGAAGGCAATTGCGGGCTTGTTGAATCGTTGTAATTGAATATGGATTTTGAGTCTTTAGCACTGGTAACATTTGTTGCCTTGAAACATCAAAGGAGGAGATAGGACGGAGTTAAGTTTTTAACAACTGCAGTGTTTTTGAGCCTGTAACTTGCAACTGGAATGTGAGTAGCTAAATGCAGCCAATTGAATATCAGTAACATTTAGGGGCTCCATTACACGCTCATGTAATTGTAATTAAATAGGGCCCATTGTTACCATCAACTCCTGTAGCCTTGTTAAAGATGGAGGAAGATAACAATGGAAAAGTAACAAGATCTCTTCAAGAAAATTTGGGATCCCAAAGGAACCTTTCATGCAAAAGTGGGCGTGATAAAAGACAAAAGTAACAGGGACTTAACCGAAGCAGATCAGGTAAAGAAGAGGTGACAGAGATGCAATGAAGATCTATACAAGAAGGATCTTAACAGCAGTGATAACCTCAATACTTTGCCCAATAGGCCGGAGCCAGACGTCTTGGAGAGTGAAGTGTGCTGGGCCCTTTGAAGCCTTGCTGATAAGAAGGCTGCAGGAGTTGATGGAATTGCAGCCTAATTATTCAAAACCCCACCAGATGATGATGTGAAAGTGATACTTATCTCTCTCTCTTCCTCTCTCTCGCTCCTTTTCCCCACCCGCCTTCTCTCTCTTGCTCCTTCTCTCCCCCTCTGTCCCTCTCTTTCTCTCCCTCCCTCTACTTCTTTTGTAACTAAACAGGATTTACGATTTTGGCTTTCTTCCATGTACTTGCTTTTAATCACTCGACAACTGTTGCAATGTGCAAGGCTGCAATTTTACGAGAGCGTTACACACAAACTCGCAGTACCACAACTATATATGTGATGTATTTTTCTATAGTGTAGAAAAATACAGTGTGTGGACCTTTCCTGTTCGTACCCGCCAGCAGTGGCATGCAGCAGCCACTAAGTGGTGCAATGGTGATGAACCAAGCCAATTTGTTTTAATGTTTAGGATTAGATTTAGGGGTTTGGGTTATGGTTCAGGGTTAGGATAGTGGTAGATGATAAGCTTTACAGCAGGCCATTATTTTACTATTTAAAGCTTATTATCAGGCACTACCCTAACCCTGCCCCTCACGCTAAGAACAAATAGAACAAAGTATCAGTGTGACACCTACTGGCCGCTGTACGCCACTGCTGGTGGGGACGAAACAGGGTAAATCACAGAGTGGAATTGTTTTCTTCTCCAGTACATAATATGAAACAGAGTAGCAGTGAGCCTTATGTATGTTTGAACTGCAACATATTGTGCTTTTATTCCCAATAAGTAATAAACACAATTAACAGGGTCTTAATGAGCCCTTTCCTACATTGATATCATGGTCAATGTGAATAAAAATCATCGTTTTGCATCTTTCTGTCTGTTGATTATGGGGAAAAACCTTTGTGATAATAAAACATACTCTTTTAAACACCTACCATAAGGGTTTGGAATACAGTGGCCCTTTAACTAAAAATGGCCAATGTAATTTCTATTATTTTAATTGCTCACTGTACAAATAATGACAATGGTTTACAGTTCGATGGCATATTAAAATACTGTTCAATACTGAGTGAATTCCTCAGGCAGTCATCTATAAGGAAGCGCCAGGCCGCTTTTGGTTGCTATGACAACAGCTGAGGCTTGCTCTACTCTCGCGTTGTTCGATCCTTTCGCTCTGTCCCGGATGTCTCGCGAGATTTGCAGGGAAGGCCTGGGAACCCCGGAATCGTCACCGGGGTAGAAAAACAAGGGGAGCAACGCAGCAAGGTACAGGATGAGTGTGAGGGGATGGGGGAGGAAGGATAAGGGACCTGGAAGCGCAAGCTGCTATATCGGAAGGGGAAGAGATAGAAACCTGAGGAGGGAGCTCGAGAAAAAGGAGCAGCTAGCTCCCAGAGACATATCGTATTGTAGGAACAGAGCGATGGCTTGAGGGGAGGCTGGTCTTATGGTGGTAGCAGCTGAGCCTCATAGAGCTCTGATGGGAAGAGACCGAGAGGGGCACCACAATAAAGGGGCCTCGGGGGAGGACTGTCCCTTTGAAGGGGGAAATGGGCCTTTATACAGTTTTAAAGGAGAAGCCTGAGGGGATGGGAGAGGGGCACCACAATGCAGGACTGTCAGGAGATATGGACAGGAGAGGACTGACCCTATGGAGGGGGAGCTGAGACTCATAGAGATTTAGTAGGACCATCGAGAAGCCGGAGGGGATGGGAGAGGGGCACCATAATGCAGGAGAGTATAGACAGGAGAGGTTTGGCCCTATTGAGGAGGAGCTGAGGCTCCCCTATATTTAATGGTATAAGAGAGAAGCCTGAGGGGATGGGAGAGGGGTACCACAATGGAGGAGAGGACTGATGGCCCTATGGAGGGGGAGCTGAGACTCCCATGGATTTAATGGGATGAGAGAGAAGCCTGAGGGGATAGGATAGGGCCACCACAATGGAGGAGTGTGAGGAGAATATGGACAGGAGAGGACTGGCCCTTAGGAGGGGAAGCTGAGACTTCCAGAGATTTAATGGGATGAGAGGGGCACCACAGTGGAGGAGTGTCAGCAGAGGACTGGCCCTATGGAGGAGGAGCTGAGACTCATAGAGGTTTAATGGGATGATAGGGAAGCCTTAGGAGATGGGAGAGGGGCACCACAATGGAGGAGAGGACTGATGGCCCTATGGAGGGGGAGCTGAGACTCATAGAGGTTTAATGGGATGATAGGGAAGCCTGAGGGGATAGGATAGGGCCACCACAATGGAGGAGTGTGAGGAGAATATGGACAGGAGAGGACTGGCCCTTTGGAGGAGACTCATAGAGGTTTAATGGGATGATAGGGAAGCCTGAGGGGGTGGGAGAGGGGCACCACAATGGAGGAGTGTGAGGAGAGTATGGGCAGGAAAGGACAGGTCTTATGGAGGGGTCGGGGAGCCTCCTACAGCTTTAATGGGAAGAGAGAACAGTCTGAGGGGATGGGGCATTGGAAGACTGCCACCACAATGACTTGTCTACTGGAAAGAGGATGTGATATTTGGAGGACTAGCCCTGTGGACGAGGTAGTTGAGCCTCCTAGCATTGGAAGAGGGGCACAACAATAGAGGAGTGTCAGGAGGTTATGGGCAGGAGAGGACTGGCCCTATGGAGGAGGAGCTGAGACTCGTACAGCTTCAATTGGGAAAGAGAAGCCTGGGGTGAAGTTAGAGGGGCACCACACTGGAGGAGTGTCAGCAGTGCGGGAGGGGGAGCTGAGCCTCATGGAAGAGGGCATCCACAATGTAGGGACATCTAGAGAGCATGGACAGAATAAGGCTGGCCCTATGGAGGGAGTAGCTGAGCCTCATACAGCTTTAATGGGAAGGGAGAGGAGAGTCAGCAGTGGAGCACAATCAAGGAAAGTATGGGCAGGGGAGGACTTCTCCTATAGAGGGGGAGCTGAGCCTCATGGAGCTTTAATGGGAGGAGAGAGAAACCTGAGTGGATTGAAAGAGGGCCTCCACAATGTAGGGACATCTAGAGAGCATTGACTGGATAGGGCTGGCCCTATGGAGGGGGTAGCTGAGCCTCACAGCTTTAATGAGAAGACTTGTCTACGTTGGGGAGGACGGGATACCCCAGAGGACCTGCAAGGAAAAACTGCCCTGAGGGAGATGGTGGCTAAACTAGAGCTGGAGAGAAGAGAAAGTGAAACTGCTATGGGGACATAGGAGGGCATCAGTGGAGGCTGGGAGACATGACTGGATTTTATTGGGACATCAGGGGAGGGATTCTTGATCAGTTGTGGTGTACAAATATGCTGAAAGATTAGAGGGGACTGATTTCCTGAAACATAAAACCTCGATTTGATGGCAGATAAGAACCAAAGAAGGCCAATCTAGTCTTCCCATGGTATCCAGAAGTTTGGCTTAATTAAAGCCAGGAATAGCCGGGTGCTTATTCCCATTTATCTACTGCTCCTTGTTTAAAGTAGTACTTTCTCATGTAACCTCTGAATCTCCCACCTTGCAAGTTTAAATCATGACTTCTTGCATTGCTCAAAGATATGGTTGTGAGAGATCTGCTTATGGCACATAGGGGGTAAATATCACTGGAAAGATTGTCTTGATAGGTTGGAGAGTGTAAATATAATATTAGAGGTGGTGGGGAGGATGCTTCTATGAAGAGGTTAGCTAAGCTTTTTAGGAGTGGAGGGGGTGATGGAGAAACCTGTTGTGGGGTGTAAGAAGAGGGCAACCTCCTTGGAGAACTGCAGCTGGCCTATGAAGAGAGACTGATCTTATTAAGACTATAAATGTGCTCTTTGTGATGGAGGGGGAAGCAGGAGATCAATGTTTCTTGGCTTTGGTCTGCAGGGCACACCAGAGGCCAGGATTTTAGAATAGTCTCTCAACCGCGCAATTGTCCAATCGGCGGCTTAATAATTTATTAAGTCTCATGCTGTGAGTGTGCTCAGGCACGACTATCTTCAGATCCTGGCCTGTTTGTTTGCAGCTGCTGTACTGTGTGATGTTTCAATTTGAAACCCAGCTTCTCTGGGCTTCAAATCAATACAGAACAACACGTATTTCAATAATATTGAAGATCCGATTTTGATATTGAACCCATAGGACTGAATAGGGGAAGTGTTGCCCAAATATATGTTTCTTGTGTATTTTCTGATCTTTCCTGTTTTGTTCCTGCAAGCAATGACTGCCAGTGGCCAATAGGTGACTCAAAAACGTCTCACAGAGACTTTCTTTAATTTGTTCATAGGGATAGATTTAGGGGTTTAGTGTGCTCCACTATTGCACTATGTAAAACTTATCATCTGCTACTACACTGACCCGTAAATCTAACACTCGCATCTCAGCGAGCAACTGTCGCATTACCTAGTGGCTGCCGACGGGGACAAAACAGAATAGATCCGAATCCTCCTGTACTCGATATGAGGTCTCCTCCAACACTTGTCTGTTGGTGCTTCCTGAGGACAGAATTGTGAACTTCTCTAACTAGTGGTTCACAATCCCACACCACCAGTAAAAGCTCATGTATCTCTAAGTTCAGCATAATGTGGATAATCAATGACTATCACCAATCAATCACCTTTTATACTGTGGCCAGATCGGGGTCTCTATTTGATATAAAGGGCCACTATACAATGGAAAAAAAAAATATGTTTGGGAACTTTGAGTCTGACAGAGCATAATTAAAAGGGCACTTGAATGTTCTTATAAAGATTTCAGGGCTATCCTGTTATGGTAGCGCAGCACAAGGCAGTGGCGGTGAACATCTGCTAAATGGCGCTGCCAATATTCCTGTGCCATAGCATAGTCAAGGCTTAGGTAAAAGGTGAGGGTTAGTTCAAGGGTTAGGCCAACATTATAAGCTTACAACTTAACTCTCACATATTGGCAGTGCTGCAAAATATTGGCAGCGTCATCTAGCGGTTGTAGGCCACACTGCAGCGGCGGATCTGTCCCGACAACATAGGATAGATCCGAGCACTTTAATGTTCTTATAAAGTTTTATCTAAAGAAAAGTCATTACATTTTTATTGTATATGCAAACAATAAACTATTATCTTCATACCCCAGGCTGTATAAGCTCCATATATGTCCACCCTCCGAATTATGTATTGTCTCTGGAGGGGGAGCTGCCCAGTGGGAAGTTCCAAACTGAAAACCTCTTGTGGCTATTCTGTAGAACACACATTAGTAGCAGACCGTAGTGTAACTTGAGCTGCTAGCAATGCACACAAATACACTTTCTAGTCACCTCCCACTATCATATTGCAAGTCTGACATTCCTGCGTGGAAAGCATTTCCCTCTGGGCGGCTCCAACTTGCCTCATTCAGGTGATGGAGAGATCTAGAGCTCATACTGCACGGGGGCATGATTAAAAATAGTAATTAATTGTTTAAATGGTGTAAATATCAGTCTGTTTTTTTTCATCAAGCATTTAAAAGACAATGTATTAAACATTACGAAAGTTGTTGATGATAATTTTTTTCATGGAAAAAATATCAAGTGAAATCTGTTAAATGCCATTAAACTAATAGGAAATTCAGAGAGCCTATGTGTGTCTGAAGATTTCATTAGTTGGCAATCACACTTCTGCATAAGTTTTCATGTTCTGAGACCTTTATTTGAAAAGAGAATACGTAATGTGAAAGTTAATAAAGATTATATTCCCTCCTTCCTGAATCCTCCATTGATAACTAACACACACCATCATGATCCATCTCTGAGGAAGCGATGTACCAAACACAAATGGATTCCTATTCTTTAAGAATTCAGATTTTCCCACTAAATGTCTAAGTGTACATAGCCTCTGTTAGCTTGGATCATACAAGTGACATTTTTATTCTTGAACAACAGTTTTCATTTAAGTTGTTTGTTTATATATGTATTTATCTACTGATGAGAAAAATAAACAGTGTTTTAGGATAATAAATTCAATGTTGCTTTTAAAGTGTAAATGTAGAGTTAATTATATCTCGACTCGGCGGATATGCTGCTCTCCACCCCCATCAGTATCCAGAGGTTGGGAGAGGATCTGTGTAGATCAGGGGTGGGCAAGTTCGGACTTCTTTATTCATCCGGATTGACTCACCTGTGCACAGATATCTTCAAATCCAGGCTGGTGCTCCAAGACCGGACTTGCCTAGATTGATTGTCTTGATAGGTGTCTTTATCTGTTATCATGATAACATAGGGGCATTTTTGTAGGCAAACCTACACTGGTTAAAAATGGAGACAGCCTCCTGGGAAGATCCTCTTTCACTTCCTGGACTCCTAATGGGGGATATAGAGGCGCACATTTGTTAAAAAGCAACAATGCTGATTTAAAAGCTACATTTATTTATTCCTTCACATAATAATTTAGCTGCTAATCGGTAACTAAACAAATGAACCCTGTTGAATGACCACTACAGTTTCCCTTTAAGAATGTCCTGCACTACTGTTGGGGGCAAGCCACGTTTTATATATTATTTCAGTATAAGTGGATTAGTCAGTGACCCCAAAACTATTGTACAAATCCAGTATATAACATGGAAACAAAGGCTGTGAGAGTAGATAACGGTCCTATACTCTTATGGTAGCGCAGCACAAGGCAGCAGCAGCAGTGGTGGTGAGCATCCGCTAGATGGCACTGCTGATATTCCGTTGCCATATAGTCAAGGCTTAGGTAAACTGTGAGGGTTAGGGTTCGTTCAAGGGTTAGGCTAACATTATAAACTTAGAACTTCGCTCACATATCGTCAGCACTGCAAAATATCGGCAGCGCCATCTAGCTGTTGAAGATTGTCCTGCAGCGGCGGACCTGTCCCAACACCATAATAGGATAGATCCTAGATAAGAATCTGTAAGCCAACTTAGTCTGTACGTCCTGCCATTTACATAAAAAGCTTTCTGCAAATCACAGCCATTCATCAACTTCTTAATTGTCTATCATGTCCATTGTAAGACTCCTTTCGCTGATCTCATAGCCTTCCATAGATAAGTTTTCAGAGAGAGTTTGGAGTTATGAGGTGTGGGTGAAAGTAAGACAGACATTAACACTTTTGCAGCTTTCTCTCCAACTCAAGCTCTTATGTCCTCATGTTGAAACTGGTACATGATCCATAATTCATGGTAAGGGTTTGGACCTGACGAGCCACACTGCTGTCATGGCGGATTAAACCCCAGCCTAGAGAAACCTAGGAAGACCTTATGTAGTATTTGAGTTTGAAAAAAGACATCTAGGCCATCAAGTTAAACCTTTTTTATATCTCTTCAGGTCTATTTTGTAATTTTGTCAATTGATCCATAAAAATCATGCAAATTGTGTTATTAGTGGGGGGTAAAATCCTCCCTGATTCCAAAAACTGGCAATCACGATACCTGTTCTAGTTAATTGACACAGTCATCCAGCATGAAAACCGTTGCTGAATCCAGTTCTTTCAGACACAGGGGAGGGGGAGGGTGGAAAAGAGACACAAGGGAGGGAGAAGGTGAAAAAGAGACACAGGGGAGGGAGAGAGTGGAAAAGAGACACAGGGGAGGGAGGGGGTGGAAAAGAGACACAGGGGAGGGAGAGGGGGGCAAAGAGACACAGGGGAGAGAGGGCGGGAAAGAGACACAGGGGAGGGAGAGGGTGTAAAAGAGACACAGGGGAGGGAGAGGGTGTAAAAGAGACACAGGGGAGGGAGAGGGTGAAAAGAGACACAGGGGAGGGTGAGAGTGGAAAAGAGACAGGGGAGGGAGTGGGTGGAAAAGAGACACCTAAGTGGGAGAGGGGGGGAAAGAGACACAGGGGTGGCCTGCGATGAGTGGCAAAGTTACGGGTTTGCACATGCGCGCAGCAAAACCGTAAAGTAGAGGGGGGGAGAGGCTCGTAATGAGTGCTGAAGGCCTGCAAGTTAGAGGGGAGAGAGCCTCGCATTGTGTGGCAAACAGCATTGCGAGGCTTCAAATTATATTGCCGTCATTTTTGATGGGCAGGTCGCTAGTTATGTATATATGATCTATTTTACAGCCTGTGTATACAATGTGCAGTATCCCCCCAGAATAAATCTGGCTCCTACACCCCTGCTAGAGGACCACTGTAGTACCATAAAAACATGTGGTAGAGTTATTTTAACTTGGCACTGATCATTAATAAAATTCATATTCAATGATTTAAAAACCAAATGTGATATTAAACTTGAAGTCAAAGTTTAAACTCTGCAGGTGTTCACCCACTAGAAGGTCAATGGTGAGAGGAGGTTTTGTCTACCAGGAAGCTGCTAAAGTTTCAGACACAATGTGTCCCACCAAAACAATGATCTCCATTGGCCAGAGAATTGTTGCTAGAGGTGTCTCTTGGCAGAGAAATGTTGCTGTTAGGGCATCCTAACGAGGATTGATTATATTCTTAACATCCTCTCAGCCAAAAAACACTTTCATCCACTTAATGACTTATCCAAAGCTGGAGGCTGATACTCTAATCTTAGAAATTGAGTATAATAAGAAATATTCATATTATAAATCATTAAATAGGAATTTAATTCAAGGACCACTGAAAAAAAACATGTTTCAAAACATTGAGTCTGAGTAATAGCATAAATAAGCAGGAAAAAGTCATACAGATAGATTTAATTAGAAAAACAAATAATTGTGATGCCTCTGCATGGTCCTGGAGGGATTATACATTGGTGGAAGTTGTATGTGTGTAAGTGAGGTGTTTTCTTGATAGCTGTAATTGCGTTTCCTGCAACAAGGAATCTGCTTCTGGGCCAGTGAGGGGTCCCTTGTTGTTTAGTTATTCTGTCTTGTCCTACTCTCAGCGACCCTATGGACCATAACACACCAGGCACACGTTGTGTCTGGTTGTGCTTATCCATAAGATTATCTTGGCAGAGATACTGGAGTGGGTTGCCAGTTCCTTCTCTAGTGGCCCATAATTTGTATGACCTCTGTTATGACCTGCCCATTTTGATTGGCCCTACATGGTTTCATTGAAGTACACAAGCCCCTTCACTACGACAAGGTAGTGATCCAGAAGGGGCACCTTTATAGTGGTCCTAAGAGCACCACCATACATTAAATGCCCCATGACCTGCTGTTAGTTCTTTAATGTAATACTCATCACAATTCTATTTTGTCCTCTCCTATATTTGTCCTCTCTAGATCGTAAGCTCTTGAGCAGGGCAATTGCCACTTTGTGGCATATTGCCTCATTAAGCTGTACTATTTAGCATTCTTGAGCATAAAATTAATAATAATCAATTTGTAATGCTCCATTCACCTTTTCTTGTCTGTCCCTCAGTTGCGTCTCATCTGTAAACATCCTCTTTCCAACAGGATCCCTACAAAATGAGTTCCCTCTTGGAGCGGCTCCATGCCAAGTACAGCCAGAACAGGCCCTGGCCAGAGACCGTTAAGATGGTCCGGCAAATCATGGTAAGAATTAGGAGGGAGAAGTGAAGGAAAACCAAGTAAACCATATCCTACTTCCACTGCAGTCTCTAATCTTTTAAAGGGTTCTTTAGGCAAAACATTTTGTTTTATATAAACTGTTGATTCATGAATTTGATCCTCCTTATTATATTTTACATATGTGACTTTTCTATATTATGACTCTACACGCCTTGTATTGGGTGAAAAAGAACAATATAATATAGGAACCTTCAACCTGCACAGCTATCCCTAATTAGTGCTACTAGCTTGTGCAGATCATTATGTTAATTTACTAAAGATTTTAAAAAGGAAAGTGATTTTCTTATATGCCTCTCCACCCACTATCAGATGGTGCAGAACACACAGTGCCTTTAGTCTCCCTTTTTAGTGCTTACAATAGTCCCATATTCACAGTATGCTTTTTTTTCATGAATTATTTACTGTGGAAAGCCATTGCCTTGAATCTGCTTTTTCCACAGAATGGGTCATTGTAGACTTATTTGCTTTCTAATTGTTTTACTGAAAGCATTGGCACCAAGATTACCACATTTCAGTTTATGCAACAAAATCTTTATTTGTGTTCATTTGTAGAATCTGATAGACATAAAAAAAAATGTCTGAACACTGTATTTAATAGTAAATAAAATAAATTGGTATGTATTTTTTTTTACTTTTAAGTTCTTCAAAACAGTAGATTGTGGGTATTGCACTAAGTGGTTCTTTAGAAGACCAGTATAAGAGCTTTTCAATATGAATGTGCATATTCATGCATTTATTCACACATTCAATATGCGTAGGAAAGTTTATATCACGTTTCTATTCCAAGATGGATGAGATGAGGACCTTTAGCATCTATCCAGTTTACTATCTCCTTTGCAGAATCTTGTCTTATTCTGTCACCTTTGGGGGTCTCTACTCCAGAACCAAACTGATTGTTTTCCCCTCCTACAGGAGAAACGGACCGGGATGGTATCAGGGGGCCACCAACACCTCGTGAGTTGTCTGGAAACCCTACAGAAGGCTCTGAAAGGTGAGACGTCATTTGTGTGTTCACAGAGCATGAGACAGGCAGAATGGGGCTATATTCACTAAGATGAGGTCTTTCTTACTAGTGATAGACTAGTCCTTGTAAACTAGTGAGGTTTCCATGATGGCTACTGAACGCCCTGGCCACATGTGTAGATTGGACTTTCTGTTCGATCAAACATTTGATTAGCAGATGTTCTCAGGCTCCAAGGTGTTAGAAAGTATTTAAACTGGACAATATGGGAACTTTGCATACAGCACTTTGCTCTAACAAATGGTTTTATTCTTGTGGCTTACATAGCTGTGTTATATTTGTTATATATCAGGGGAGTATTAAGGTTTTATGCTGCCCTAGGCCCATTCAGATTTATATAGCCCTGAAAGACTGTTACTACACCTCCTTTCCTCTTGCTATATCCCAATCATAAGTGTACCACACACCTGTATAGAAACTCATATGAGACAGGGTTGTCTATTCCATATTTTTTGGGACACTCTTAAAACTTGTTCAGATTTGTTCCACAGTCAAATGTACCATTATTCGTGAATGGAAACAACCCAACCCTCTTAGTTGGGTTGAAGTATGTCAAAAAATTAACTATATAAGAGATTTAGAAAATCTCTATGAATCTTGGAAACATTTTTATCAACATAAATCTAAATGGTTGGTTTGGGATTGTAGAATCGTGAACGTTTAACAAAGCAAGTTTAGATAAGATTCTTTTTGAGCCAAAACTTTACCTAAACTTATTTTATGCCCAAGGCTTACACAGCTTCTAATGTTGTTAATTTGTTACAAACGTCACAAACATCTGGAGATTTTCCCATTTAATTAAGATTTCTCTCTGTATTTTAGTGTCTTCGTTATCTGCCATGACTGACCGTCTGGAGTCCATAGCAAGACAGAACGGGTGAGTATGCACCAGTCATTGTCCATGTTTCTCTGGTTTTGGCCAATTTAAAGGGACAATATTACACTGCAATATTTTGGATCCCTTTTAAAATAGTTTATAAATAAAGCAAAGTTAAAGGGACAAACTGTAGGTTCCATATATGACAAAACTTACAATTTAAATGAATAATGCATATTTTATCAATTAAATATTGTGGATCATTACCAATAATTTCTAATTATCTCCCTTGGTCCTCAATTGTCTTCAGTGTAATTCATATGTAAAACAAAAGACTGCGCATGCTCAGGCGTCAGAAAAGCAACATTGGTTAGATCAATTACTCCTTGGGGTCTTAGCATGCCCAGTCTTTTATTTTATATATGACTTACACTAAAGACAATAGATTCAGAGACCCAGAGGATAACCATCAATTATTAACGATTGGTAATTACCAAGCTATAAAACAGCACATTTCTGGTTAAAATGATTACCACCTAAGGTGTTTATATGCACCAAAGGTTGCTGGGAGATGAAGTTTTGAGTTTAACTCAGTGCTAATTCATAACCTGTGTCTCTCCCCTCTCCAGACTGGGGTCCCATCTGAGTCCAAACGGCACAGAGTGTTACATCAGCTCGGATATGTTTTACCTGGAGGTGCACCTGGATACAGAAGGACAAGTTTGTGATGTCACTGTGGCCCACCATGGCGAGAATCCAGTGGTAAGTGATTGTAGGATAGTGAAATGATTAACATTATCTCTGCTAGTAGATTATCTCAATTGTGTCTTTTGATTCCCAGCATTACCCTTTTCATGCCATGTTCAACCTGCATGGAGAATAAACATATTAAGGAGTAGTAAATCAGTACAAAAGAACAAAGCATGAGCAGGAATGTGAATGAGTCATCATAAGTCACGGTAGTGTGATAAACATCCCTAGTCTATATTGAGTCCTGTATCCTTAATATTGAATAATTTTACAATCCTCATTTCAAATGTTTTTCTCTCTTGGATGATTTTGAAATTTTCATGTTTTGCTTTTCATGTTTTGGATAGAGTGATTATTGTGGGTAAAATAGTGTTCAACTTCCCATCAAGAAGCACAATGGAAACAGTTATTATACCCCAGTTGGACACCATTTTACCAAGAATAATCACTCCATCCAAAACATGAAAATCACACTTACTCAAAGGGAATTTCAAAACCATCCAGAAAAGAAAAACATCTGAAATGAAGATGATCCCATTCTTTACTACTAAGGATACATGACTTAATGTGGACTTGGAATTTTTATCAGATTACCAAAACTTCTTGTGACCCTGCCTAAATCTTGCTCATGTTTTTATTGTTGTTGTTTTTTTACTCTTTAATATGTAGGGATATTTACAGTCCTAACTCTAAGATCGTGTACAGACAAATACACACTTGACCGGAAAGAACATTATTCCTATAGTCTGCTCTTTATTCCTCTGCTTACATTTATTTAGTAATGCTTCTGACTTGAAAAAGAGAGGTGCTACTCACATTTTTAATAACAGCCAATTGCAGGCATAGTTTATTTAAACACAGTATATGTCTTATTTCAGTGAAATGGTATATTTTGATTTCACTTTAAAGCCTTTTGCTAACCCACTTTTATGGGAATTTCATTGCACTTTTCAGCCACCCTGCTTATACTGTCAACACTCACCTTTTTCACATCTTGATTTAAAATTGATATACAAGTAACCTTATCTTTCTGTCTTTGCAGAGTTGCTCGGAGATGGTCCAACAGTTGAGGTTTGTTTCCTGATTTCTTTTTGCCTGAAGTGCTTCCCAACATTGTGCCATCTCTCCCTCTTTGATACAGGCAACATGTTTTTAAGAATGTAAAACAAATAATACAACCTCTGATGTATCCACTATAACAGTGAGTAGCTTGTGAGTAATGCCTACGTGGTGCGTTCTGCCCTGGTGTTACTCACAAGCTACTAATCGTAAATTGCAGTGATTGCATGTGCGGTTGCTTTGTATTCGTGCATGCGCGGTAGCGACGTGTCCAAACATGAGTTGGTGAGCGCGGGGAGAGAGAAGGAGGGAGTGAAAAAGAGGGGATAGAGAAAGAAGAGAGAGAGAGGCAGGGAGGGAGAAGGGGAGAGAGAGAGGGGAAGGAGAGAGAGATGGGAGAGACAAAAGGAGGGGCGCACAGAGAGAGAGAGGGCGCAGAGAGAGGGAGTGAGACAGCACTGAGAACAGATTCATGTTGTATAACATGGCACCTGAACCATTCTCTTCTCCACTCCAAACAAGCTCTGGTTTTGGCAGAAAGGGTACAAAAAAAATTACCATTAACACAGAGCACTACTGTGGTCTTATAGTTAAAATATAATTTTCTCAAGAACTACTCTTGAAATAAGAAATGTGGTTTTAGAAAATAAAATGCAGCCTGTTCTATATTGGCTTTTATATGCAATTTTACTGTTGTGATTTAGTTAGTTGATGAACTTGAAGTGGGATGAGTCTTTTAATGCAGATTCAGTTTCTAGTGGGAATATGGTATCTACAACTGCCAGTGGTCTAATGGAATGCTTATTAGTTTACACCCTTCTGAAAAGATTAGCTGATAAAAGAAAATAGATCTTGGCACTAATGAATAATTGTGTATAAAGATAAAAATGTAATGTAGGTGCAAGTTCTGAAGCACGGTAGCTTTAAAATAAAGCCAGATTAGTTTGAGGTATATATGTCCCTTTATGTAAAATATGGCGTTTATAACAGAGATTCCCAATCCTCTTCTCAAGGACCCCAGAGGCCATGATATAGCTTTAACACTGTGTCAACGCAGGCAAGATAATTAGTATTCAACAGCCCATGATTGTTTCTCGGTATTCAGTGTTAAACCTAAATCTGAGCCTGTCCAATTGTCCTTGAGGAGAGGGCTCACTGTTCTATTGCTACCATTATATATATATATCAGTAAATTCCATTTTGAAACTCATACACCGGTGACCCCTAGTGGTCATGTCTTAGTTTGTGACAAACCATACATGTAACCGTCATTAGCAGCTATGAAAGCCATGAGCATAAAATAAACTTTGTAGAAAATCTTAATATTAGCAGAATCTACATGTGTCTAGGTCTTTTATGTTGCATAAATAGAGCACTGATTGTTTGATTGGAGCTACTGGGATTTAATCTAAATACTAATGTTAAGGGAAAAAGCAAATGGCTCCCTCGTTAATTGAATTAAGGACAAGCCAATTAATTTTATAGTGGCATACAATAAATATGATCACTTCAGTGGTCCCTTAAAAAACGTAATTGCACTTTTAAACCTAGCACTTGTTGATAGTGACCCTTTAGAGGGGATGTAATGGATTATACAATATAAAAGTAAAAAAAAGGCGTATTTTCTCTACAATACATATTTTAGTGAAATGGCTCCAATTAGCTTTACTTTAGGTGAGTGAAAACAAAATGTGATATGATACACAGTTTTTGAATTTTCTTTCCTTCCTTTTTCAGGGAAAAGAATTTTGAGGATTTCTCGCAGCACCTGAAGGGTCTGGTGAACCTGTACAAGGTGCCAGGGGATAAGTGAGTGAGGGAGCTCGATTAATCTGCCAGTGATTCTGATAACCTTCCATAAGAAATAATCAGCTGCCTCTTTCCATCAGCTGCCTCTTTGTGGTTTAGCTGCCTGTCATTATGTCTTAGCATGTCTATCTGTGTGATTTTATTGTATAGCTATGTATGTATGCATATATATATATATATATATATATATATATATATATATATTATAGTGAATAACATACATATACAGAAAGAAAAAAAAAAAGATATAGTGTATGTGTGTGTGTTCTTATCTCTGTATATTTACAAATATTTAATTCAGTCAATCTGTCAAACTCTCTGATCAATCCATATGAAAACCCTATTTATGTTATGTGCATCTTTCTTTCGCTCTTTTCAACTTTCTATTACTGGTTTGATTTCTCTGTCTTTCTACTTTCAACCTCTTTATTCTCTTCTCCCTTCCCCTTTTTCTTTGTTTTTCTGTCACTCATTTTTTTTCTGTTTTTCTTGATGCTTTTTCTCTCCATGTTTACTCACCATTTTTTTCTTTTTTGTATTCCTTGCATTTTCTCTCACTCGTTTTTCTGTCTTTTTTTAAATTGTTTTTCTATGTTTTTGATTTTTGTTCCTATTTTTTCTTTGTTTTCTCTCTTTTTTTTCCTGTCTTTTCTTTTTTTGCTTCCTGTCTTTCACTTTGTGTCCTTACTTATTTCCTCTCCTTTATTTCCTGTTCCCACCTTGTCTCTCCCTTTCTTCCTCTTTCTTTTTCCTATTTTAATTTCTCATGGCTTTTGTACTTCTATATACTGTTTGTGTATATGTGTATATATATATATATATATATATATATATATATATATATATATATATATATATATATATATAATGCAAATATAATATATGTCCTTCATAACTACCTCTGTGAACCATTATGTGATTATTTCCACTTTTTCTCTTCAGCAAATTGAAGACGAAAATGTACCTGGCTCTACAGTCCTTGGAGCTGGACCTCACAAAGATGGCCGCTATGTATTGGTACGTTGTGCTCACATTGGTTCCTTTCTAAATCTACAGAGAGAAACATTTTTTTTAAGTGGGCAGCACTATCTCTCACATTGGGAAAAAAACATGGTAACTAACAACTGGTTTTAATTGTGTATATTTTTATCTTTTCTAGGCAGGCCACTAATGCCAGTGTGGTGGACAAAATTCTGCAGGGCACAGTTGGGCTCCTAACCCCAAGAAGCGGAGGTAATTGCTGAACACGTACTGCTTGAGTGATATGCAGTGCATTACGTATACAAGATGCAGTGTTTCTGGGGATATGTATAAATATTCATTGTAGTGGTCATGCAATGAGGTTTTCATTTGATCATTTAATAATATTGCTTTTAAAAGTTATTTTTGAATCATAATTTAGCAGGATCATGTAGTGCTGCCTATCTACCCCATTTAATAGTTGTTCAAAAATTAAGAGTAAATTTGCTTGGAAGGTTATACTGATAGCAATCTACATCTATCTCCTTCCCATTGTCCATGCCAGTAAATAGACCAGTGTAGAAGGAAATTTAGAACATCCTTCCTGCCAGGTCCTCTACTACTTTCTAGACATCTAGTAGGAGGTAGAGATAACAGTTATGCCTGATCCTGCTACATTAAAGTTTTCACATTTTAAAAGTCATGATTACTTTTTTTTTTTACAGCTAAATAATTATTACACAGATATAACACTGTAATAAAACCCCCACAGTGGCTCATTTACATCTGATGGGTTGAATGGAATCAATTGTTTTCTTTTTGTTTTCTTTCCATAGGGCATGTGATGAACTTGAAGTATTTCCTTACTCCATATGATTTATTTGATGATGCAACAGGAGTGGTTATAACTTTGAATGAAGGATATGGTAAGTTGTGGTATGTGGGAGTTAAAGAGCCCTCAAAATTGTATCAGGCACTTAAAAGGGTATATACCTTGTTTTCCCCTTCTGGATCTCTACCTTGTTGTGGTGAAGGGGCTTGTGTACCTCAGTAAAGCTGTGAGCTATGCCATATAGGGTTACTCAATATGGGTAGGTCATAGCAGAGCAGTCAGACAAATCGCAGCCCACTGGAGATGGAACTCTAGTATCTTTGCTATGAAAGCTGTATGGATAAGCATGACTAGAGACATCAGAATAGATGCACCTGGCATGTTGCCCTCCAAAGGGTCTTGGAGAATCTGACACGACCAAGCGACTAAAAAAATGACAATACCTCCTTTTATCTATGTTTTGCTGGCATTGGAAGTTTTAATATTTTGGAGTTTTAGTGCACTACTCCGCAATTGACTTTACTTCTAGGCTGATTAGATAAATACTTCCTGGGGTATTAGATCCATGGGAAAAATCGTAAAATTGTATGTTTAAAGGAATACTGTATGCACTCTATTTTAGCTTTAATGATTTCTTTACTCGCTGCTTATCATGCAGAAATGTGGCACAGTGGGCAAAATGTTTCGTTATTTTTTTTAGATCTATAGGTCATTAATTCAAATATTGCATTTCCCTTTTGTTTTTTTTATATTAATATTTTTACATAGTTTAATTATTGTCTTATATTTCTATTTTGTTGTATATACAACAAGCTATTTAAAAAGGCAGAGGCACTGTACGCCAGTCCATTGCATTTAATATTGAGGTTCTGAGTAAGCAAACATGCCCATCACAAATTTGTTCTTACTACAGGTAATTGGTACCATTTAGAATTGCATCCTGTTCAGAATGCTTTTAAAATGAAGTAAATTATTTGTTTGTTGTAGAATTGTATTCTGAAAAAGATAGCATACAAAACAAACTGTTCAATGGCATATCAGGGGTGGACAAAAGTACCTAACACTTAAGATTTTATAGGGTTTTCATAAAGATATATTATGCTTTGATAAAATATTTAGAAGTCAATTGTACAAATTACAGGACGTTCACAGGACAATTTCACCATCACTTAGATGTGACTTGACTTGTGTTATAATATAAAAGAAACAAATACTATTTGTATGTAAAAAAAAAAAAAACGACAGACAAAGCTTCAAACCTAGGGCTACAACTACATGCACATACCAATAGTTGCTTCCTAGTGGGTGAAAGGAAATGGCATATATTGTTTAATATAGAGCTAATAACGGAAATGTAACCGTTCTTTCAACAGCATGCACCCCTGATTCTGATTATTGCCATTATTGAGTTAGCTGTTTAAGTAGAGCAATACAGCTCAGACAGCGCTATGACGAGACTACGAGAGCTAAGCAGGGATTTAAAGGGCCAAAAATACCTGTGATGATCAAAATTATTACAAAATCCTCCCTTCTAGACTATAAAAAAAAAAAGGTAAAATGCAGTCTGAGTGACAGTCACTGCCTCCAGCCTCATTTTCTATGCAGGGAGAACAATAAGGGCTAAATAAGCAATAAGAAAAAGTCCTAGTAGTAAGTAAATTCTTGAAATCTTAAGCCTGCTAGTAGCACCGGTAAACTGTCTTTGTCTCTTTCTGGTGATGTAGTGATACTCTCACCTTATTTCTCCATTACTTTCTCTTTCAGTGGTTCCTCGATCTCTGGGTCTGAATGTCTCTGTCACCATAGAAGCCACTTCTGCCATGTACAAGTTGCCCATCGCCCCACTGATTATGGGCACCCACCCCATTGATAACAAAGGGTAAGCACAATCCAGCAATGTCTTTGCATGTTATAGTCTGTATAAACGTGCCCAAAATGAATTTGATTGTACTCTTGGTCGGATAATCTTTGATATTAGCTCAAACATATCCTTCCAGAAAACTTCAACGTAATGAGATGTCCACCACATGGTAAAAGTCTCCACAACCTCTCCTTAAACTGCTTTCACAAATGTGATGATTTTCCTGAATTACAGTGATCCATTAATTAATAACTAGGTTAGAATGATCATTGGATATTTCGGTATATATGACCAGCAGTAGAGTAAATAAGGAATGAAAGATTTACCTAACAGATAATAAATTTGCTGTAAATGTCCTGCTCATTTTCCGACCCCTTAGGACTCCAGCCTTCTCCTCCATCACTAACACCAACAGTGTGGATCTGCCGGCCTGTTTCTTCCTCAAGTTTCCACAGCCTATTCCTGTTTCCAGAGCTTTCATCCAGAAAATTCAGAACTGCACAGGTGAGATTGTGTTGGGTTCTCACAACATAATGCAATTTAAATCTCCCATCAAATACAGTACAATAATCCCTATCCTTGTCATATGGGGAAGGGAAAAACAGACATAAGCATTACAAATCCACTTAAAAAAAACACTACATTGCTCTTAACATGAGCTAGATAGTTTAACTAGGCATTGATCACTAATAAAATTCATATTCAATGCTTTAACAACACAATATTTTCAATATCAAACATACTTTCAAAGGTCGGACTCGGCTGCTGATATCCACCCAGTAAAAGATCAATAAGAGGAGGTGGCTTTGTCTAGCAGGTAGCGGCTATGTTTTCAGACACAAAGTATACCAAAACAATGATCTCCACTTGCTGCAGAATTGCTGTTACATTGGTTTTGTTTGGCAGGAATCTTTTGCTGGTGTTGGGGGTGGAGGCAGTCTATAACGGACTGTTTATTCTCGTTTTATATCTGATTATTCTTAAAAGCCTATAGACCTATCTCTCCCCTTAATGACCTTATTGGTATGGTGACAGTCAGCTCAATGGGAGCTGGCACTTTAATCTTTGAAAATGAATTTATTATTGAATATTGCTGTCATAAATTATTACGTTGGAATTGTGTTTATGATCAATGCATGTAACAGACCCGTTTCCAGGGCCTGGATCCTGGAGCATTGAGCCACCATAGAGGACATACCACCCCAATGGAAAATGGGTAGAGGAATTATATTGCCACGTGGGAAATGTGGGTGGTGGGGTGAATAGGCCCAAAACATAGGGCCTCATTAAATTCCATTTACAGTTACAGATCGATTTAAATTGACTCAAGCTCGTAAATACATGGCAGAAAGCCAAAATCGTAAATCATGCTTCTATATGTAGCACTTCAGGGCCTGATAATGATCAAGTAAGCAAGACCCGTAACTCACTTCTCAGACAGAGCCAAACCCTTAACTTGCAGCTTAGACAGAGCCAATAGTAAATGAGACTGAAATGAAATCCGATTTGCGATCTGACTCGCAATCCAGAAATGTTGAAATGTATAAAAATCATAAATCTACTTGTCTAGTGCATGCAGGTTCCATGATATATATTTACCCACTAGCGAATTGCCCGTCAAAAAATGACGGCAATCAAATTGTAAGGTAGCTAATGCTGTTTGGTGTATAATAATGAAATATGTAATACATTAATAAATGAATATACTGTACCTATTTTGAAGCATTGTGATGAAGAGCTGGCAATCTGTGTTGATGTTGCTGCAGCTTCGCGAGGGCCGCGGGCTCGCTATGCGAGCCCGCAGCGTTAGCAACAACTCGTACGCTCACAACTATATATGTGATTGTTTGCCGGGATCGATATAACGCAGAAATAAAACTTAATTTTTTTTTTTTTTTTGCTGATTTGCGAGCTTGAGACTGTTGTGCAATTAATTCTAATGCCTTAGATTGCTTTCCTGTATTTTAAAGTACGGTGGTGTGTTTATATTTGCTTCTGCAGTGTTACGAACAGGTATTTAACCCCCTTGCGAGTCCTTTCTAGTGCTCGTAATATGTTTTGCTACATTTTTCATTTACGGACTTGAAAGCAGTAGGGATTTACGATTTTAGCTCTTATAACATTTGCGGGCTTGAAAGATCAAAGGCTTAGGTGGGCCGGATATTTACGATTTTGGCAGCCTGTATGAATTTTCAGCCTGTAACTTGCAAATAGATTGCGAGTAGCTAAAAGTGGCCAATTTAATATCAGTAACTTTTGCGGGTTCATTATGGGCTACAGTAACTACAATTTGGACAATTTAATGAGGCCCATAGTGTACCACCGTGCTTCAGATGGTCTTATGGCATATATTTCTGCCTTATCATGTATACTATATGTAACTAGCGACTTGTCCGTCAAAAATGACGGCAATAAAATTTGAAGCCTGACAATGCTGTTTGGCACAAAATGCGAGGATATAGCACCTCTGAGCACCTTCGGCGCTCATAGCGAGCCCCGCGCAGAGCGCCTTTGGCGCTCATTGCGAGCCTATCCCCCTGTGTACTTTATATGGCTGTGTAGTTTAGGGTCCTACTGTTACTGTCTTGAGTTAAATTATTATTATTATTATCTTTATTTATGTTTCTGCCTTGTACAGTAAGGTCCATAAATATTGGAACATCGACACAATTCTAAACTTTTTGGCTCTATACACCACCACAATGGATTTGAAATGAAACTAACAAGATGTGCTTTAACTGCAGACTTTCAGCTTTAATTTGAGGGTATTTACATCCAAATCAGGTGAACGGTGTAGGAATTACAACAGTTTGTATATGTGCCTCCCACTTTTTAAGGGACCAAAAGTAATGGGACAATTGGCTGCTCAGCTGTTCCATGGCCAGGTGTGTGTTATTCCCTCATTATCCCATTTACAAAGAGCAGATACAAGCTCCAGTGTTCATTTCAAGTGTGCTATTTGCATTTATTGCTGTTATCTCTCAATATGAGATCCAAAGAGCTGTCACTATCAGTGAAGCAAGCCATCATTAGGCTGAAGAAACAAAACAAACCCATCAGAGAGATCGCAAAAACATTAGGTGTGGCCAAATCAACTGTTTGGAACATACTTAAAAAGAAAGAACGCACCAGTGAGCTCAGCAACACCAAAAGACCTGGAATACCACGGAAAACAACTGTGGTGGATGACCGAATAATTATTTCCCTGGTGAAGAAAACACCCTTCACAACAGTTGGCCAGATCAAGAACACTCTCCAGGAGGTAGGTGTATGTGTGACAAAGTCAACAATCAAGAGAAGACTTCACCAGAGTAAATACAGAGGGTTCACCACAAGATGTAAACCATTGGTGAGCCTCAAAAACAGGAAGGCCAGATTAGAGTTTTCCAAACAACACCTAAAAAAGCCTTCACAGTTCTGGAACAACATCCTATGGACAGATGAGACTAAGATCAACTTGTACCAGAGTGATGGGAAGAGAAGAGTATGGAGACGGAAAGGAACTGCTCATGATCCAAAGCATACCACCTCATCAGTGAAGCATGGTGGTGGTAGTGTCATGGCGTGGGCATGTATGGCTGCCAATGGAACTGGTTCTCTTGTATTTATTGATGATGTGACTGCTGACAAAAGCAGCAGGATGAATTCTGAAGTGTTTCAGGCAATATTATCTGCTCATATTCAGCCAAATGCTTCAGAACTCATTGGACGGCGCTTCACAGTGCAGATGGACAATGACCCGAAGCATACTGCAAAAGCAACCAAAGAGTTTTTTAAGGGAAATAAGTGGAATGTTATGCAATGGCCAAGTCAATCTCCTGACCTGAATCCGATTGAGCATGCATTTCACTTGCTGAAGACAAAACTGAAGGGAAAATGCCCCAAGAACAAGCAGGAACTGAAGACAGTTGCAATAGAGGTCTGGCTGAGCATCACCAGGGATGAAACCCAGCGCCTGGTGATGTCTATGCGTTCCAGACTTCAGGCTGTAATTGACTGCAAAGGATTTGCAACCAAGTATTAAAAAGTGAAAGTTTGTTTTATGACTGTTAATCTGTCCCATTACTTTTGGTCCCTTAAAAAGTGGGAGGCACAAATACAAACTGTTGTAATTTCTACACCGTTCACCTGATTTGGATGTAAATACCCTCAAATTAAAGCTGAAAGTCTGCAGTTAAAGCACATTTTGTTCGTTTCATTTCAAATCCATTGTGGTGGTGTATAGAGCCAAAAAGATTAGAATTATGTAGATGTCCCAATATTTATGGACCTGACTGTATTAAGTGTTACTGGTTTGCGTTAAGTCTTAGTGCTTAGGGCTCGTATTTACATTCTTCAGCCTCGTTTTACGTCCTTTGGCCTTGTTTTCGCCTTGTTTTAAGTTTTTTCAGTAGCCATTTTTATTCTCGCTTCGGCGATTTTTCGATCGTGAAAAAAGGCAAAATATGTCTCAAATTAACTTGCAACCTCACACACAGGCTCCCTGGCTCTCCCCCTGTGCTGTGTGTAAGTGAATGTAAGGCATAATTGTGTGTTTTTCCAGGTCGGTGGTTTGGCCGTTAAAGTCTTATTTTTGCGAGCCCCGCAGTCCATCTACGTGCTTGGGGTCCTAAGTCACATGGCCTGTAATTTTTTGCCAAGCCCAGCATGTCTCATTGAACTGCTCAAAAGTCATCAGGCGACCTTCCGTGTACCAAGAGCCTGACCTGTCCAAACCCCTAGAGGTCCACAAGTGTTTTGATGTCGCACCCAAGTTTGCCAAAATTTCAGGAAAGGAGAGAACCGACACTAGGGGGGATGCACCTACATCTAACCTGTTCTTGGACCTAGCCCACCTCCAGGAGGTTATAGTTAAATGTATTATAGGATTCCGATGAGACTTAATCGGGCTCAGCCCCTCAGGTACCCATATTAGTGTCTCCCAGCTATGAGGGTGCATTTGTTGCTGTTCTAGGAACACCCAGCCTGGCTGATGTTTGGCAGAGTGTGTTAGGTACAGTTGAGCTAGTCGCGCCACCTTAAAATAGTCCTGCAAGTTGGGGCATGATAGCCCCCCCTCCTTTTTATGCCTGAACATTATTTTTGTAGATATGGGAGGGCTTTTATTTTTCCAAATGTATTTAAAAATACTAGATTGGAACTGGTCCAGCTCTTTCAGAGAGATCGGTATAGGGAGCGTTCTAAAAAGATATAAGATCTTAGGTAATATGTTCATTTGGATTGCCGCTATACGGCCTGTCCACGAGAGTGGGTAATTCCTCCATCTCAACAAATCGTCATTCAGTTTTTTATACATAGAGGGATAATTTGCCCTGTACAAATCCGATAGCTGGGGTGTAATTTTAACCCCTAGATATTTAATATGTCTGGCAGGCCATGGAAAGGTATATATAGATTTCAGAAATTCTATATCGCTCTGCTTCATGCCCAGGCTTAGGGCCTCTGATTTCTCCAAATTCAGCTTAAGCCCCGAAACTTTGCTAAACTTATGTAGAGCCGACATAAGTGTTGGTATGGAGGACCCGGGGCTTGTTAGAGTACATAAGAAGTCGTCAGCCAATAAAAGAGCACTTATAATGCTGCAAACCCACATGAAACCCTTGAATCTCTTTATCTGATCTAATGAGTTGTGCCAGCGGCTCAATGGCAAGGGCAAATAATAGGGACGAGAGTGTGCATCCCTGTCTCGTACCTCTTTGTATTCAAATCTGGGCTCTATGCTCGGCCGGTAACCTCAGGTTAGCTAGCGGAGATTCATAGTATGTTCGAAGTAGAGTAACAAAACGATCCTTGAAACCGAACTTGTCAAGCACTTTAAATAGGTATGGCCATTCAACTGTGTCAAAGGCTTTCTCAATGTTTAGGGCCAGTAAACACATCGGAGAGTTCGCTTTGTGAGCCAAATATTAGATATTTAGGACATGTCTGACATTATCCCCCGTCTGCCTGTGAGGTATAAAACCTGCCTGATCTTTATGTATAATCTCTGGTAAGAATCTGGAGATCCGCGTTGCCATAATTTTAGCGAACAATTTGATGTCCCCATTCAATAGGGATATGGGCCGATAGTTCTTTACCTCAAGATTATCCCTACCTTCTTTAGGAAATACCACCAGATCCGCCTGGTTTAACTCTGGGGGCATACTTTCCCCCTTCAAGATTGCATTGAAGAGAGACATAAGATGAGGAGTAAGTAAGGTTTCAAATTTCTTATAATATAAATTTGTGAAACCATCCGGCCCTGGGAAATTAACTATTTTGAGACTCTGGATGGCTGCTCTCACTTCTCCCGGTGAAATGTCTAGATTCAGATTACCTAGTTGCTGCTCCGTTATCGAGGGAAGATCTATAGATCCTAAAAAGGAGTGAAGGTCCGGCCCTTCAGTCTGCATTCGAGATGAGTATATCTGCTGATAGAAGGACTGAAACTCTTTCTGTATGTCCTTCGGGCTACAGGAGATTTTACAGTCTGACTTTCTAATCTGGGTGACCCTAGATTGAACTTCCTTAGATTTTAGTCTCCTGGCTAGCATCCTGTTGGGTTTGTTCGCTTTCCAGTAGTATAAATGTTTTGTTTTACTCATAGCTTTCTCCGTATAGTAAGATAGTACCCCATCGAGCTCTAACCTGACTTTATTGATTTGATTACGGAGCTTCAGAGTTGGGCGCTGCTGATTAAGTTTTTCCAGGTTGCTGAGGGTAGCTGTTAGCTCTGCCTCCTTTCGCTTAAGGGACTTACGGTGCAAAGCGGTGAGTTTAATACAGGAGCCCCTTATAAAAGCCTTATGGGTTACCCAGAGCCAACCTGCCCCCGTCCCAGGAGAATTATTCCATTCAAAATACAGTTTAATATCCTCCGCCAGTGCTGCTAAGTTATTGGGATCAGACAGCAGGTGTTCATTAATCCTCCAGCTCCTAAATGGGGATAAGCTAGGTCCCAGAGTTATTTTGATGACCACTATAGCATGGTCAGACCAGGGGCAGGGGGCAATGTCAGATTCTCGGACGCTATCAAAAAGAAGGGAATCCACAAGAAACGTATCAATCCTTGAGTAGGTGACATGCGTGGGCAAATAAATTATATATTCCCTACGGTCTGGATGTCGGCCCCTCCAAGCATCTACTAAGCTCATTCTTGTCAGTAACTGATTAATTTGACCCAGTTTATTGGAAAATTTAGCTTCCCGAGTGTCCCCCGATCTGTCCATTGTCGAGTCGAAAGTCAAATGAAAGTCCCCCCTAATCACCAGCCTACCTAAGTCTAACGGTTCCAGATCTTTCAATAGCTTGATCAGGGTTTTGTGGGGTGAGGTTGTGGGAGAGTACAGGGAGATCAATTAGACTCTGTGACCCGAGACTACTCTAGATACCAAAACATAGTGTACCTCTTTATCTATCCTACTGTGTTCTAGTTTGAACAGGATGTTTTTGTGTATGAGAATTGCTGCCCCTGCCTTTTTAGTGGGTTGGGTGGCCATGTGTTTTACCGGGTAATCTTTATGGATAAAATTTGGTTTATTTTCATGCGAGAAGTGGGTTTCTCGCATGAAAATAACGGAGGGCTTGAGCTGTCTATAGTACGTATATTCTGACCCACTCATCTTGATTTAGAATCAATGCGTCTGAGTAATTCTTGTCTACCTGCTGTTTCTCGTCTGTCGCCGTTCTCAAAGTATCCTAGGACGGAGGGGGGCCCAGAGGGAGTCTGCTGATGCTGGAAAGTCCGGTCGCTGTCAACATAGAAGAAAGCACAGATATATAGCGTTAGTATTACATTTTGTAGAGATCTATCTTTCCCAGAAACCATTAGAAACACTGCAATTCTAATTGCTAAAGCTATAGGCCCTCATTCAATTGCAATTTGGCCAATTGAATAGGGCCCTAAATAAGCACATAACATATATTTGTTAAAGAAGTTTTTAGTTAGTAAGCATCTATCCAAAAGCAATGTTTTCACTAACTAAAAACTTATTTAAAAAAAATATGCTATGTGCTTATTTAGGGTCCAATTCAATTGGCCAAATTGCAATTGAATGAGGGCCAAAGTATGTAGAGGGCCTGGGCCTCGGCTACCTTCGTTTGCAATTAAATGTGCTCGCCTCCGCTACTAGACTTACTCTAATTACTATTGCCCGGCAAAGTGAAACTGAAAAATGTTATATCTAAATCAGGCGTTTAACTTCTAATTTTCCATATATCTAAGGTTTTGACTAATACAAATTTGAGCTAGAATTCTCTACGCTAATTCTCTTGCAGCAAGAGTGTATCAAACAGTCCAGAAACTAAGTAGTATCTTGGCTTTAATTCCAGCTTCTGGGCCGGCCCTCACTCTGATCTCGCAATAGTCCAAGTGTCAGTGGTAAGTCCAGAATCCCCTCTGCGTTGAGAGCTGTAGATAGCCTGGCCTTTACGATTTAAGCTCTTGTCTCTGGGATTCCTAGGAGGGAGCAGATCCTCTTTTTGAGGTTGTGAGCCTACTAGAGTCCATTGTCTTTTTGGGATTTTGGGAGGAGGTGGAGTGCGGTCGTGATCTTCTACCAACATTTCTGCCGAGCAGAGGCGAAGTTGGCGTAGTACTGCTAGGCAGTCTTCCAGTGTGCGGGTGGTGTGTGCAGTGCCCTGGTAGTTAAAGGTAAGAGCAAAAGGAAAATTCCAACGATATTGCAGTTTATGCTGCTGAAGGATTGTTAGAGCAAGTTTCATCTGCCTTCTAGTGTCTAGCGTGTTTGGTGACGGGTCACCGTTTCTGCCTGGTCAGGGAGTATTGCCGCAAAGTTCTCCTTCAGATATGCCGTCAAATCCTGAATAGCCCTGGGTACTCCTCGTATTCTGACGTTGTGGCGGCGCGACCGGTTTTCCAAGTCCTCAGTTTTGTCTGTCAGCTCCATGATGTTGTACGAGTTTTGGTCTATGGCAGACCGGTCATGTTGTTGCGCCTCTCCAATTTGATCCACTATTTCTTCCAATATTTGGGTCCTTTGCCCCAGCTCCTTCAGATCATTCCGCAGTGGTTCTATTGCCTTAGTTACGAGCTGCTCGATAGTGGCTATGGATCTGGGAGATAGATCGATATGTTGCCTTGCTTTTTTAGAGGTGTCTTCCTGGTCTGACGAATCCGAGCGTTCAGAAGCAGAGTCTATTTGAGACGTAGGCTTGGCTACCTTGGACGAGAAATGTTCCCTGATGCCTTTTGCTGAGGGGCCCCTCTTGCTTTTCTTCATGTTGCAGGATTAGGCTTTACGAAAACTTTTGGTATACTCCTCCTATCCCAATTGTTTGCGAACAGCTTAGAGATGTATAGTTAAAGATGTTGCATCACATCTAGCAGGTAAGATCAATAGTTGTGCTCAAGCAGTAGATTGATAATGACTGCCATGTTAGTCAAAACCTCCCATTGGACGACCTTTACATCTCGTGGTTCAATAGTTTTTGATTGCAGAAAGACATTCTCACCATTTCCGAGCCCTACTGAATTTTAGAGAGTCCCGGTAAACAAGATTCAGGCAGTCTTTAGTGCATAATCTTATTCCCCTAGTAGGGGTATAGAGAACCAATGAGAAGCCAATCTTTCGATGTCTCAGTGGTACTTAGCAGCTTCTACCATAAGCAGGCATATAAAATTCAGCCAGCAAGGCTGTTATTTTGCACATCAGTTGTAGTTTTGCTGAATAGCCACAGGATGACGGCGTGGAGCTTCAGCAGCCTGTAGCAGACACCACTCAATTAGCTTTGTATTAAGTTGCAGAGATAGCTGAGTCTCTTGAAACAGGGAGAAGTGAAGCCACAGTTTTGTGTCAATAAGTCTGCTAGACTTTCAGGGCAAGTTAAAGTTGCAATGTCTCTGGCCAAAATGAACATACAGCCCCTGGGCCTGATGCAGTCAGAACCAATCAATGTATTGGTAGGGGTTGTGAGGGGTGCAGGGTTTTGGTAGGGCAGCCCCTTTCTCCGTTTTCAAGGGCCTCTGGCCCAGTGTAAGCTTTGAAAGGGCTTCTTCCAGCCCTACTGAGATGGCAGTTTGCAGGGGTTTAGAGAGGGTGAGGATAGCATCGTCCCAGCTCTCTTTTATTTAGAGCTCTGCATTGGCCTGTAGTGGGGGTATGTATGGGTACTTCCCAGGCCTAGACCTCAGGCCTGCCTTGTGGTGCCGCAAGATCGCGGTTGTCTTGCTTCCTGCGGGCTTTCCTGCCTTCCCGCCCGTCTCTGCCCCAAACAACGGGCTTTGCAGGGCTCTATAGGGCCCTCCGGTCTCCCCCATGCTGTAGTCCCATCCCCCTGTGCGTCCGGGGGTCCTCCTGGTGCTGTCAGGCCCTCGCCGCCTGCCTCACAAAATGGCGGCCTCCTCTTCGGGCCCTCGCCTCTCTTACCTCCTGTACCTGAAATCCGGGCATCTGGGGCCTCCTGGTCTGTGTCCCCCGCCTCCAGCACCTCCTCTGGCCTTGAACTGCCTTGGGCAGGAGATCTTCTTCCACCAACGGAGCTCCCCATTTGGGAGAGTAGGTGCTTGCCCTTCTCTTGCCTCTGTAAACGGGGTGTCCAGTGGGGGGTAGGGTTGGGTGCCCCAGTAGTTCCCTGATATTGTTGGGGAGATTTTCAGGCTTTTTATGTATAATAGGGCCCAAATTCCCAGCCAGATGCGGAGCTCTCCCTAAACACGTCCAGCAGCTTTGGACCTAGTACCGCCCCCCGCTAATTACATTTCTAATGTGCTAGACAGCTGGAGATGACATGTGTGTATTGGAGGTTGGCCTATTTTTCCCAGGTGCCAGACCGGATACCAGACTATTAGACCTCATGTGGAGTCAATCTCCTGTGTTTGTCTGCCATGCCCTGTCATTGTTGTGTTGTATACCCCCCCCCCTGTATCTAACCATATAAATAATGTTTGACTTTCCAAAAATAAATCCATTCACTACAGAGACATATAGCAATTGTATGTTCTCTTATTTGATCCTGGTGGCTGCAATGCTAAACCTATCTCTACCCTGCAAGTAACTTGTCCTGGTCACTACCGCAGCAAAGTTACTGGGACTCCTGGAAGTGCTGATTCCTGTTGGAGAGACTGATTGATACAGAAGCCAGATATCGGGGTGCCCAACGGTCCTTGTGGGTAGTTATCCTGTAGTCTATAGTAGGTGGCCCTGGGCAGTAATAGCTCCTAACCCAGCATCGTCACCATGCATAAATAAAAAAAACTGGCACCTCTTTCTAAGGCATTATAGTGGTCTTTTAACACTATATCGAATTAAAAAAGGATGTACTTGTGTATACCACTATACATTTTTTGTTGCTTTTTAATCTCTTAAAGGGACGCTGTAATCTCATATTTTAGGTGGTATATTTTAAAGAACAAAAATGAATAATGTGCATAATGTTTATAGAACATTACAAATATAAGGATCACCTTTTATATGCAATTAAATGTGGTTTTCACTATCTCTGTTGTGGTTGTTTAATGAAAACCTCCCCCAATCTGTTATGACACAACTTCAAAGGCTTCATCCTGTTTGAAGGGCACATAAGCACAGTCCGCTGTCTCTGCTATAAAAATGCAATGCTCTAAGGTCATCCTACAAGGTTATTTGTATTAGTTTTACTTTACTAAAAGGTTTTCGCCCATTATCAATACTAGTTCTTTACAGGGCCACTTTAATGTTTTTGTAAAGACTTTCTAGAGTATAGTTAGATAAGGAATAATAAGAAAAATACTGCCATAGGCAGTATGAGATCCTTGTCTTTTCACCCCCCTTCCAAACAGACATACGTTCTTGCAGTAGGATAGTGGGAGGTGACTATAAAGTGTATTTGCGTAGATTGCTAGCAGCTCACATTACACTACTACCTGCTACTAATGTGTGTTTAGAAGAGTGGTCTGAAAAGATTTTCAATTTGTTACTTCTACATGGGTGACTCCACTCCAAACATAATGCTTCATTCAGAAAAATACAGCCTGGAAATGATTTTTAAAAAAGTAATGAATTGTTTAAATGCGTAACAGTAAAAGTTCAATGGAGGTTGTTTCTTATAAAGCCCACCTAACTATTCTTCAGAGAGCCCTTTTAAAGGACCACCAAAGTGATCATTTAAGATAGCATAACAAAATATTATTATTTCTCTATCTATAAAGTATTTTGACCAGAGGGGTCCTTTAACAGTATGTATACTAACAGACATGGGTCTAATTAGTTCCTATATGCTGTCAAATCTGTCAATGTCTTGTTATTTTTGCTCTCTAAGTCCAGGAAGGGTGTCATGTCCTTTACATGTTATTGAGCGCACCATATTGGCTTATAGTGATAGATAGTGTCTCTTCACTATACCGCTATTTAATGATTTCCTTTTCACTCCATAGGAATACCCTTGTTTGAAACCCCTCCTATGTTCATGCCGCACTACGAGCTGGTCACCCTGTTTGAGTTGGCCAAAGAAAAGGAGCCAGGACCTTTAAACCACAACATGAGATTCTATGCGGTACGTACCTTGTGTCTGTTTTGTGGGGATTCCCTCATTTACCTATATATGATAATGTAGGTCAGTCCTACAGGGGAGAATATGACTGCTTTCTGACTTTAAATTGATAACCTATCATCCTATATCTGTTATTCATACCAAGTATATCTGTCTATATGTTGTGTACCAAGTATGATAGCAGAATTTCTGATCTTCTTTTTTTGATTACAGACAATCAGTCAGTGCTCTGTCATTGGTTTACTTCCCTGTTCTTAAAATATGGACAGTCTTGATCTAGCAGATACTTTAATGTGTAAAAAGTATTTAATCAGCTAAAGGGATACATGTAATGACTGATTAGCAATATATTAGGTTTGGAAATGTACATTTTAAGCTTATTCTTTAGCTGCTTTCTCCTCGCCTGCTCTTAAGTGTCCAGCTTGTGGGAGAGGATATGCCAAGGAGGCTGCCTTATTTTTGTTTTCTGATCAGTCTGCATGTACCAAGTCTCCCTGCTCTCTTGTAGTGTTCAGTGTGCAAAGAATACCATGCCGCGAACAAAAAAAAGTTTGAGAACCACTGATTGCGACTATTTAATTGAATTTATTTACACCTATGTATTAACATGCCAGTCCTTTTACAGGAACACCAATAATGTATAACTATAGGGACTAACAATGACCTCATCTATTGAATGGCATTAATAAATATTGCATTTCATGTCTTGATGTTTGTAAATTATATGTTACTCTGCCTTTTAGTTCCACCCACTATACAAGTGATAATTCAATTCTACTTAAAATTATACCTTTAAATCAGTTGGTAAACAAAATTCTAGGATAAATATGTGTGCAGATCCCCAGGAGCAATTAAAGGACCTCTGGAGATTAGCATAAACTTTGTGATGTGTGCTACAAACTAATATCATTAGCAGCTGTTTAGGTTAAGGCATAAAATCATTTTCAGAGAAAATCCTAATTTTAGCAGACTGCTAGTGCATAGAAGATGCCATAATTTTCATACTTCTTTTCAAGGCACAAGGCCAGTTACAAAGAATGGCAAGAAAAACTTGCAAGTATTCTTTTACTCTGCCAATGCTAAGCCTATGGAAGGGAAGGGGTTTTATGTCTATGACTTTAGCAGCTCCTGATGTTACAAACATGAAGCCGCCTTCAATTGTGCGAATTTGAGATCCGGAAGCCCCTAAGTAAGCTCTCAGGCAAATTTGCTATTCAATTGGCGTCTTTTTGCGGGCTCAAATCGGGTTACGAGCTTGAAAAAATGGCGTCCATCAAACTCGTAATTTACACCCTCCAGAAGCCTTTGATCTGTCACTTTCTCAGGGCTAAAATCGCAAATCGATATATTCAATTGCTCCAATTCCCCAAGCTTGCAAACGTATCCACACTAGTAAAACCGCAAATGGAGTAGAAAATGCTACATGTGCTCGAGAGGACCCGCAGAGGGGTTAAACGCACATTCGTAGCACTGTAAATGCAAATAAAAAAGTAATCCTGCACTGTAAATTAAGGGGAGAGCGATGAAAGACATTAGAATTAATTGCACCACAGTCTCAAGCCCGCAAAACTGCAGGAAATGAAATTTATATTTATGTGTAATTTTGGGGTTAAATCGATCTTGGATATCAATGAGTTAATACATATCAGGCCACCCATATGGACTAGAACGGTATTGGCATTCATTTTAATAATTCTGTATTTTCTATGTTTTGCGAGTCTGATCGCATATTGGACCGCAGAACCTGATTGATTGATTGACACGTAACCTCCATGTTTTACTGCCGTAATTACGACAATCTAATTTTCTATTGGCCGATTCGAAATAAGCGGTTACGGGCTTAGTGAATTGATACGGTTCCCGCCCACAACTGCTCTGAACCAGTGCATGGTTTACAAAGCTGGATTCAAGATCACAACTCGCGACCTTGAGCAATTGAATTGCCTCGCAAACAGAGACCAAAGGGAGCCCGCAACTCAATCGCAAAAATGCAGCTTTCTGCAATGAAGTTACGGGCTTGGAATTGAATGGTGCCCATGATGTTTTTCTGAATCTACAATGGTTGTTGAAGTTCAGGGTTAGTGGTGCAATATTTTTCACAAGAGTAGTTAGATATCTCCAGTTCCTATACTATTCTGTAATGCCTAATCCCTAAAATGTGAAGTTCTCTTTCTGACTTGATATAGAGGCTCTACAGAACAACACGGGGGCTGACAAGATCTCACTATTCTTAGCAGAGTCTATTGGTCCTTGCAGATGACCCCATTACATGTTTCTGATATATAACATTATATCCTCTCATCCAGTCCCTTCCAGGTCAACAGCACTGCTATTTCCTGAATAAGGATGCCCCACTACCTGATGGAAGAAGCCTGCAGGGGACCATGCTGAGTAAGATCCCCTTCCAGCACCCAGGCCGTGTACCCATCATCCTCAGTCTGATCCGACATCAGATGGCATGTAACACACTGATTGGCAGCTGTGTTAAGCGTACCGTACTGAAGGATGGTATGTAATTCACCATTGTAGTGATACCTTAAGATTATTGTGTTTCATAAGGACTTGGATCAGAAAATTATTTCTACATGCTCTGAGCAGGCCAAAGACCAGTTTTCACACAAAATGACCCAAGGTACACCATTTATGTAATATGTAATGACTTACAAATGAGACAGGCAGCGTATCACCGTTTTCCTCTAAATACTTTAAACATGTATTATTTAGTATAAACTTTTGCTGGAATTCTGTTCCACTTATCTACAGTCCTTTCTGTAAAGAAGTACTTTCTAACACTGACCTTTAAATGACCAGTGTAATGCCCCCCCTTTTTAATCATTTTTTTTAATCAGTGGCGTAGCTATTGAGTGGAGGGCCTTGGTGCAAAATATTTTTGGGCCCCCTTTTTATCTTCTCATTGGTTTATTAAAGAAGACAACAATAGATATAGGTGGTTCAATAAGCAATAAGATGATCAGATCACCTTTCTATAAAAATAATTAACCAAGTTAATTTAGAGACCTGCTTTTCTCCCGTAACACAGGGCCCCTACACTGTTGTGGGCCCTGGTGTTTTGCCCCTGCTGTACCAGCTGTAGCTCTGCAACTGCTATTAATAGGTATGGATTATTAATAACATTTGATATACAATGAATTAAAGAAAACAATATTCAATACTAAAATTGTAAAGATTAAACTGAGCTGCTGCTGGGGTCCTCCCACTATAAGGTCAATGGCAGAAAAGGTGGCTTTGTCTTGCAGGCAATGCTATACAAGACTGCATGTCCTGAGATATTCCATGTCCTATGCATAGTTTATCATGTTTCTAACATGTGGTAAGTTTTCAGCCAAAAAGTTGTATCAATACAGTGCTCTCCATTGATTTGACACTTGCTGCGTTAAAGTGGAAACATTTTGTTTGGCCACTTATCTAATCAAATTGTTTGAAAACGCATTAAATGACCTTGTAAGGGAGTAAAAAAAAGAGCTCAGGCGGAGACTGTTACTCTGAACTTTGAAAGTCAACCTTATATTAAATATTTTTATTAAATCATTAAATATGTTTTTTTATTAAGGATCAATGCACAATAACACCTCTTCTTAGGGCATTACAGCAATGCTTAAATCTATTATGCTCCAAAATCATATCAAGACCTCTTGAGCATGTTTAATATATCTTGTTTTATATATCTCATTGTATCTATGTGCCATTGTTTATTTCTCTTCCTTCCCCAGATTGCCCGGGGCTCCTGCAGTTTGAGGTGTTACCTCTTTCTGACTCCTGTATCAGCATCTCCTTCCAACATCCAGTCAATGACTCCCTGGTGTGTGGTAAGTACCATCCAAATTAGATGCACACTCCTGAAATGGCACCCAGTTATAGAGACTAAGACCTTGTTTGTGTGCATGGATGCACGTCCATACAGTGTGTTGTACATGCACCTGAAAAATGGTCTGTTCATTTGTTTTGATATTCACTGTTGTTTGTGCTGAATTATCATGCAAATGTGTGTCAGGCTAATTTGCTTCTTTGATGTGTAAATCAATGACTCACAAACAAATAAGCTCAATTTACCTCCAGCATAATCCTGCAGTTAGACCCCACTTACCAAGTACGAGTCTCAAATTTGCGTACTGGACCACACATTAACATCATAATGCATCACAGATAATGCTGAAAATCTCAAGAATGATTCACTATAGAGAAAAACTGCTAGCACAATGTATAACCATTGTTTAATATTCTTTAAACTTGTTGTTAGGATGACTGTGTCCCTTTAAGTAATGGAAATTGACTGATTATAGGTTATCCATCGTGCAGGTCAAATGATTCCATGTTAAAATATTAACCATTAATGTGTTCCTCCTCTTCTTTTATAGTTGTTATGGATGTACAGGATTCCACTCATGTGTCCTGTAAGCTCTACAAGGGTCTGTCGGATGCACTTATCTGTACAGACGATTTCATCACCAAAGTAGTTCAGAGGTAGGTTATGTGTGTGTCTATGTATAAACAGATTTCTAATGTAAGCAAAACAAACTCTCATTTCTCTGTCACCCATGAATTCCGACACTTGCTTCATTATGTTATCCCATTCTACTCTTCTCTTTGCAGTCTCTCCTCTCTTCATCGCTTTCATCCCTATTCACCTCACTCCTTATCCCCATCCATTTTCTTCTCTCTTCATCTATTCTCAACTTTTTTCTAAATCCTTCACAACCTTTGCTATGCTTCTTTCGTCACCATCTCCATTACTTCTCCTCCATTATAGTATCTCACTCTGCTCTTCCCTTCCCCTCTTCCCTTCCCATCTTCCCTTCCCATCTCCCCTCGCTTTTCCCTTCCCATCTCCCCTCGCTTTTCCCTTCCCATCTCCCCTCGCTTTTCCCTTCCCATCTCCCCTCGCTTTTCCCTTTCCATCTCCCCTCGCTCTTTCCGTCTCCCCTCCCCTTCTCTCTTTCCTTCCCGTCTCCCCCTCTCTCTTTGCTTCCCGTCTCCCCCTCTCTCTTTCCTTCCCGTCTCCCCCTCGCTCTTTACTTCCCGTCTCCCCCTCTCTCTTTCCTTCCCGTCTCCCCCTCGCTCTTCCCGTCTCCCCCTCGCTCTTCCCGTCTCCCCCTCGCTCTTCCCGTCTCCCCCTCGCTCTTCCCGTCTCCCCCTCGCTCTTCCCGTCTCCCCCTCGCTCTTCCCGTCTCCCCCTCGCTCTTCCCGTCTCCCCCTCGCTCTTCCCGTCTCCCCCTCGCTCTTCCCTTCTCCCCCTCGCTCTTCCCGTCTCCCCCTCGCTCTTCCCGTCTCCCCCTCGCTCTTCCCGTCTCCCCCTCGCTCTTCCCGTCTCCCCCTCGCTCTTCTCGTCTCCCCCTCGCTCTTCCCGTCTCCCCCTCGCTCTTCCCGTCTCCCCCTCGCTCTTCCCGTCTCCCCCTCGCTCTTCCCGTCTCCCCCTCGCTCTTCCCGTCCCCGTCTCCCCCTCGCTCTTCCCGTCCCCGTCTCCCCCTCGCTCTTCTCGTCCCCGTCTCCCCCTCGCTCTTCTCGTCCCCGTCTCCCCCTCGCTCTTCCCGTCCCCGTCTCCCCCTCGCTCTTCCCGTCCCCGTCTCCCCCTCGCTCTTCCCGTCCCCGTCTCCCCCTCGCTCTTCCCGTCCCCGCCTCCCCCTCGCTCTTCCCGTCCCCGTCTCCCCCTCGCTCTTCCCGTCCCCGTCTCCCCCTCGCTCTTCCCGTCCCCGTCTCCCCCTCGCTCTTCCCGTCCCCGTCTCCCCCTCGCTCTTCCCGTCCCCGTCTCCCCCTCGCTCTTCTCGTCCCCGTCTCCCCCTCGCTCTTCCCGTCCCCGTCTCCCCCTCGCTCTTCTCGTCCCCGTCTCCCCCTCGCTCTTCCCGTCCCCGTCTCCCCCTCGCTCTTCCCGTCCCCGTCTCCCCCTCGCTCTTCCCGTCCCCGTCTCCCCCTCGCTCTTCCCGTCCCCGTCTCCCCCTCGCTCTTCCCGTCCCCGTCTCCCCCTCGCTCTTCCCGTCCCCGTCTCCCCCTCGCTCTTCCCGTCCCCGTCTCCCCCTCGCTCTTCCCTTCCCCGTCTCCCCCTCGCTCTTCCCGTCCCCGTCTCCCCCTCGCTCTTCCCGTCCCCGTCTCCCCCTCGCTCTTCCCGTCCCCGTCTCCCCCCTCGCTCTTCCCGTCCCCGTCTCCCCCTCGCTCTTCCCGTCCCGTCTCCCCTCGCTCTTCCCGTCTCCCCCTCGCTCTTCCCGTCTCCCCCTCGCTCTTCCCGTCTCCCCCTCGCTCTTCCCGTCTCCCCCTCGCTCTTCCCGTCTCCCCCTCGATCTTCCCGTCTCCCCCTCGCTCTTCCCTTCCCGTCTCCCCCTCGCTCTTCCCTTCCCGTCTCCCCCTCGCTCTTCCCTTCCCGTCTCCCCCTCGCTCTTCCCTTCCCGTCTCCCCCTCGCTCTTCCCTTCCCGTCTCCCCCTCGCTCTTCCCTTCCCGTCTCCCCCTCGCTCTTCCCTTCCCGTCTCCCCCTCGCTCTTCCCTTCCCGTCTCCCCCTCGCTCTTCCCTTCCCGTGCCCCCCCCGCTCTTCCCTTCCCGTGCCCCCCCCCGCTCTTCCCTTCCCGTGCCCCCCCCGCTCTTCCCTTCCCGTGCCCCCCTCGCTCTTCCCTTCCCGTGCCCCCCCTCCGCTCTTCCCTTCCCGTGCCCCCCCTCCGCTCTTCCCTTCCCGTGCCCCCCCTCCGCTCTTCCCTTCCCGTGCCCCCCCTCCGCTCTTCCCTTCCCGTGCCCCCCTCGCTCTTCCCTTCCCCTCTCCCCCTCGCTCTTCCCTTCCCCTCTCCCCCTCGCTCTTCCCTTCCCCTCTCCCCCTCGCTCTTCCCTTCCCCTCTCCCCCCTCGCTCTTCCCTTCCCCTCTCCCCCTCGCTCTTCCCTTCCCCTCTCCCCCTCGCTCTTCCCTTCCCCTCTCCCCCTCGCTCTTCCCTTCCCCTCTCCCCCTCGCTCTTCCCTTCCCCTCTCCCCCTCGCTCTTCCCTTCCCCTCTCCCCCTCGCTCTTCCCTTCCCCTCTCCCCCTCGCTCTTCCCTTCCCCTCTCCCCCTCGCTCTTCCCTTCCCCTCTCCGCCTCGCTCTTCCCTTCCCCTCTCCCCCTCGCTCTTCCCTTCCCCTCTCCCCCTCGCTCTTCCCTTCCCCTCTCCCCCTCGCTCTTCCATTCCCCTCTCCCCCTCGCTCTTCCCTTCCCCTCTCCCCCTCGCTCTTCCCTTCCCCTCTCCCCCTCGCTCTTCCCTTCCCCTCTCCCCCTCGCTCTTCCCTTCCCCTCTCCCCCTCGCTCTTCCCTCTCTGCTCTTCCCTTCCCCTTTCTCCTGGTGTTAACTTATACCGTATATCGAATATATCAGTATTAAAGGGGCAGTACTATGTTTTAAATATACTCTTCTGATGAACAACACATGAAAGCAGGCAAAACCTTTTTTGAATTTAAAGAAAGGACAATTAAATATATTATTCTATGCAATTATGCCACAATGGAAGCTGTGATTTTATTTTCTATTGATCAACTTCCTGAAGTGGCATATGTTGAATGCAGAGGAATCTTCTATCAGCACAGTAGGAATGTGGCAGTGCTTTCAAGAGGATCACTGAAATTTATTTTTGAAAACAAAACCCATAGAATTTTGAAAATTGTACTCAATATAGCCAGATTTAATGGTTAATACTTTTTTCTTTTGCCAATTACCAATTATTGTCTTACACAGAGCCTAATGTAGATACACTGCAAGCTCTGTTGATACAACCTTTCAAATAATTGTCTCTACTATTGCACCAGGGGAGTGAGAGAGGGCTATGTATGGATCTATAGAGAAGCCTTGAGTAGAAAATAAATGTATAAATAGGCAATAACAGACTGGGACGTGACGGCACGCACACTTTAGGGTTCATCTACAAAGCTGGTTTTATTTACGTATTTTTTAATGTAAAGTAAAGATTGTTTAGAGAGTAGAGGACGTTATTGCATTGTGAAAACAAGTCTTCAGATATGTGTCAAAGTGCTGTGTTGACAGTGAGTGCTGCAGGATGTGTTACAGATTGTGGTCTGGGTGAGAGGTGTACCAAAATGATTAGATCTGCACCAAATATGTGACTGGAACCTGCATCTGCCTCAATCTATGAGTTTCTACTGTTTGGGCCACTATAGATCAACAAAAAGAGTGTGCAGCAAACGTATAGCATTAGCAGCTGTGTAAACCATGGACATTAATCCAGTTTCACAGAAAATCTTTGTAGATTCTGCAAGTGTATGGAAGCTGCCATGATTAAAACTGCCTGCTCATGCCTTAAAATGCAAATAATACAAGGTATACATACAAGTGGCCTCTACTGGCCCTATGGGAGAGAGGGTGAAATTGCGTCAGAATTTAGCAATTAGCCAAGAAACCCCCTTCCCCCTTTCACTCTTAATTGGATAATAAAAATAAACAGAAAACGCAGCCTGTGTCCGAAGCAGAGGGAAATATGGAAGACACTAACATGGCATCTTTCAGCCACAAGCATGGTCTAGTAAAATAAATATGTTGCCTAAAAATGCTTTTATGGCCACAAATATCTGGAGTTTTTTCTTTAATTGATCCAGCCCCGGCACGGAGAGCTCAATACATCCTGTCAGTATGCTTCAGTTAATGGTGAATTGATCTAGAGATCATATGCATTGGGGAGATGATGGAATGAGTGTGTATGTGTGTAGTGTGTGTATATATATATATATATATATATATATATATATATATATGTATATATGTATAGATATATAAAATGTGTAGTTGGGACAGTCTCCCCTGGTAGCTGGGCTGTGGCCGCAGCTACGTCATCTTGGCCTGAGAAGAGGGCCAAGGAGTGAGTAGTGATATATGAGTAGAGGGGAGAGGTGGGTGGTTTGAAAGCGGCGTGCTTGATGGTAACAGGTGAGTGGGCTTTATATATGATGGTGTGGGGGGAGAGGGACCCTCACACAATTTCATCTCTCTCTCACTCTCTTTCTCTCTCTCTCTCATTCCCTCTCACCGATTCCTTTTCTCTCTCTCTCATTCCCTTTCTCTCTCTCTCACTTTCTCTCTCACTCCCTTTCTCTCTCTCATTCCCTTTCTCTCTCTCATTCCCTTTCTCTCTCTCATTCCCTTTCTCTCTCTCATTCCCTTTCTCTCTCTCACTCCCTTTCTCTCTCTCACTCCCTTTCTCTCTCTCACTCCCTTTCTCTCTCTCACTCCCTTTCTCTCTCTCACTCCCTTTCTCTCGCTCTCTCTCTCACACTCCCTTTCTCTCTCAATCTCTCACTCCCTTTCTCTCTCTCACTCCCCCCCCCTCTCTCTCGCTATCTATCTATCTGTCTGTCTGTCTGTCTATCTATCTATCTATCTATCTATCTATCTATCTATCTATCTATCTATCTATCTATCTATCTATCTATCTATCTATCTCACATATCTAGTTGTCAGCAATGCATGTTGTTGCTAACGCTTTTGGGCTCGCTATGCTGGCAAGGAGTGCCCTAGGCGCTCCTTGCGCTGGAGGAGATGAGCGACGTAGGCGCTCATCCCTACGACTTTAGGACCGCAAATGTGGACCCTCGCAAATTGAGGGGCCGCGTTTGCAGAGGTGGAGGCTCCAGCGTCAGCTGCAATAAGCCGCAGGCTCATTGCAGGCCACAAATGTGAACCCTCGCAAAGCTAGGGGCCGCATTTGCGGAGTTGTAAAGGCTCTACGGCGCCTCACAACCCCTTACAAAGGACCTCACAATCGGAAGTTTAAAAAAACAAACACGCAATGACTAACTACGGACTTACACAAAAAAAGACAAGCCGTGGGACTTAGAAAAAAAAAATTGCGTACTTACACAAAAACAATTACTAACCCGCAACATTTAGAAAAAATCCATTACAGACTGGCAAAAATACGACCTTAATGGACAAACTGCGCACAGCGGCAAACATTAAAAAATACAAAAATACACACAAAAATAAAATAAAAACCTTACCCACACCAAGGGGGGACACCCAGGACCTCTGCAGCACAGCTTAAACCTCGAATTTGGTCTAATTTACAAAGTTTAGACACTCGAAAATCCCCTAAGCGAGAGAAAAAATGGCCGCCAAAAAAACCCGAAAAGGAGGCTACACGACCCCTGAAGCCGCTAAATACCACAAAGCATATACAGCTTTTACAAAAACCTGTACAACCTAAAATATACACCATAAGCAAGGATGCTTCATCATACAAACCCGCCTACCACATACACATTCGCCGCCATTTTCCAACACTAACTTATAGAATGCAGATGTACCCAGCTACACTAACAGCTTCCCCTCGCACACGCAGCCTATTTACACTACACACTGCACACATTGCTGACACTTACACAGCAGCTCCACAACAGTGCAAACCTACATTGTATGCTGCAGGAACATCAAAACAGATTGTCAGCTCTTCAGCACATTGCTTCCTGCATATATTACAAATAGGTAAAGTAAATTAATTTATTAATTTATTACTTATTTAATAAGCATCAAAAAATACATATACACAACAACAAAAAAACACTGCTCATAGCACACAAACTACACCAGTGGACAGCCTTGCAATAAGCGCAAAAAACACATCAGCGACGACCTTACAATGACAGCAAAAGCGCCTCTAAGCAAAACAAATACTACAACCAAGAGGCTCGCAATGAGCGCCGAAGGATCTCAGACCACCCAAAAAATGTATGGCTGTGGCAAACAGCATTACCTGCCTTAAAATGTTATTGCCGCCATTTTTTGACTGGCATGTCTCTATTATATGTATAATCTATTGTTAATGTCAATGGAATTTAAACCAGTTTTACATGATATGTCTTCACCCAAAATACAATAATGTGACATTTTAAAGTTGCTCCTTTCAATTTATGAAAAAGAGAATCGCGTCTCATCCCATGTCCAGTTAAGACCAACCTGAGAGTAAATGAAATGACCACTGTACAATGAAAATATGTCTAAGAACATAATTTATAACACAGAAAAGAAAAATAAAGTGAAATTTTAGTAAAAGATAAGTGTAAGATAAACTGATTCTTGTAAAAGTTCTTTTTCTTTTTTGTGTTTACACATTGTTAAAAATCGCAGATCTTCAGTATGAATATTCAGTTAGAGGGGGAGCCTTGCATTGTGTGGCAAACAGCAATTGATTAGAAAATTAGCTTACAACCTCACACACAGCACAGGGGGAGAGACAGGGAGCCTGTTAGTGAGGTAGTAAGCTAATTTGCTATTTAATTGACGTTTTTGGGAGGTCTCAGAATGGCTATGCGAGGAAAAAAAATGGTGGCCATAAAGCCGTAATTTTTTTTCAAGCCTGTAAATCGGAAACTCATTTCGGGCTTGGGGAAAATGATCAATTTCCCAAGCCCGCAAATGGTTTCACACCTGTAAATGGAAATAGGAGCACAGAGTGGGGGGAAGAAAGACACAGGGATGGAGGGGGGGGGGGGGGGGGTGGAAGAGATACATTGGAGGGAGTGGGGGGCGGGAAACAAACACAGGGGTGGGGGGGGTAGAAACAGGAGAGGGAGATAAGGGGAAAAAAACTCAGGGGAGGGAGAGAGGGAGAAACAGACACAGGGGAGAGAGAGGCTGGCAATGAGCTCATTGCGAGACCTTAAAGTTGCGGGTTGACCGAGGCCTGCAATGAGCAGCAAAGCCGCTCATCGCGGGGCCCTTAAAGTAGAGGGAGGGAGAGCTTCGCATTGTATGGCAAACAGCATTGCCAGGCTTCAAATTTTATTGCCGTCATTTTTGACAGGCAAGTCACTAGTTTATATATATATATATATATATATATATATATATATATATATATATATATATATATATACCATATATAATAGTTGGCAAACTGTGATTTAGTGCTTGCGAGCCTCATAGAAGCCTTCCGAGCTCGGAGCACTTCGAGCTCATCGTCCTGCGAGCCTCGCAAAGCGAGCCAACAAGTTGCGGCATTGAAACACGCGGGAGTTCGGAGAACTTAGGCGATGAGCGCCAAAGGCGCCCCGGCGAGCTTTGCAATGTGAGGCGAGTCGTTGAGTCATTGAAACACGCAGGACTTAGACTGCAAGCAGTTAAGAAACATGGGACTTACTTAGGCTGCAAGCAGTTTAGAAAAAATCTGACCTCGAAATCTCGGGAGCAAAAAAAAAAACGACCTCGCAAAAATACGACTTTAACGGCCAAATCGCGTAAATCGCTAAAAAATAACTGGGGAGAACGCCTGGGTGTGAGGTTTCATGCAAATTTAAGCTGAAATTGCCGAGTTTCAGCACACGAAAATCGGCTAATCGAGAAAAAAAATGGCGGGCAAAAAAAAATGAAAACAAGACTAAAGGAGACTGAGGAGCGCAAATCACTACCAGGCACGTACGAGTTAGCCAGGAACGTAGGAGATACACAATATACCATTACAACGGACGGAAAATGCTCGCGAGCCAAGTAACACATACAAAAAATGCGCCATTTTACAACACTAACTTGCAAATAATAACATTACAATTCTAAAATGGCGATGTACACGCCTAAACAAACGGTTTGGCCTCGAGCACGCAGCCTATTTACACTGCACACTTGGTACATTGCTGACAACAGTCCAACTGTACATTTTCAAGAGATTGTTAGCTCTTCAGGATATTGATTGCTGCATATTAAATATAAATGGGTAAAGTATATTTATTAATTCATATGAATTTATTAATTCACTGTACTAAATACATTTTATATTTTACACTGCAAAGCAGGAAACTTGAAGTACACGAAGGGAGAGGCTCGCAATGAGCGCTAAATGTCCTCAGAGGAGCAAAACCCTTACATTGTGTGGCAAACAGCATTGCCATGGCAAGCCGCTAGTGTGTGTATGTATATGTATATGTGTGTGTGTGTATATATATATATATATATATATATATATATATATATATATATATATATATAATTAATTCTGTGCATCAGTAACTTTGTTCATAAGAACATAATTTCCCTTCTGGATCTCTACCTTGTCATGGTGAAGGGGCTTGTGTACCTCAATGAAGCTGTGAGCTATACCATGTAAGGTCACCCAAGATGGGTAGGTCATAGCAGAGAGGCCAGACAAATCGCAGTCCACTAGAGAAGGAACTGTCAACCCCCTCCAGGATCTTTGCCATGGAAGCCTTATGGATAAGCACAAAAACAGATATATATGCCTGGTGTGCTGCGGTCCATAGGGTTACGGAGAGTCAGGCACAACTGAAAAAACAAATATAATTAAGCAGGGAAAAGTCATAAAGCTGTGTTTTTAACTGGGAAGAATAAAGTTTGATGCCTCTGCTGGACCCTGTAGGTATCCATGATACATGTGTGTGTGTGTGTGTGTAGATTGCATCTCTTGAAATTATTAATTTTATTAACCCTTTTACTTATGAGCCAGCGAGGGGGAAGAAGTGTGTTATCAATTGTAATCTTATCCCATTATCAAACACAAGTTCTGGCTCCTCCGAACACTTCTAGACATGGCAGCTTCCATACACTAGCAGAATCTGCTAAAATGTAAGATTTTCTTTAAAAATGTTTTATGCCTAAGACTTACACGGCTGCTAATGTTCGTTTAATACACACATCACAAAGAGGTGACGTTTTTCTTCAACTACAGTGTTCCTTTAAAGGTTCACTGTATTTTAATCTTTTTTCAATATATACACAGTTATGGGTAAAATGCTTAACATGGCAAAAAAAATGAACACAACCTTTTAATGCTTGTATTCTGCATGGTTCTTTTTCATTTACAGAAATACTTTCTTATGTTTCTCAGGAGTGTGACCTTGTAAACTAATGAACTTTTTGCAGCCACAGTTCCATTGTAGCAGTGAATGCTTCTTCTGCATTCAAAGTATCTTTCCTCCTCAGGAAGTAGATTAGCAGAAATCAAAATGGTATACTCCACAGCAAAATAAAATAATAAAATGAGGGCTGTGTTTATATTTTACATTGTAAAAACAGTGTGTCGTGTACAGTTCTGCAGAAGAGTTTAGTTTAAATATAAGCCTACAGGTAGATAGAATGAGCAGAATATTGGGCTTTTTGATTCGTATCTGCCAACATTTCAAGTTATTTTATCTTTGTATGCTCGTTTGAAGAATTTGACTTGATTTTAGAAAGATAAATAAAATAATATAAATCCAACATATATTCAATGTTGCTTTAATGGAAGGATTCATATTCCTTTCATATTCAGGATTAGTCACATGATTAGTCTTTAGATGCAGTTACTTTCTATATTCAAGCCTGCCACAATTTTGTGGCATTTAATATTAGGATTATATTTAAGTAGAAGTGTACAGTAGAATCACCCTCCACCGCAGGGTCTTGAGTGCAGATGCACAAAGATTGGGGCGGAGCATGCCTACCTTTTGTGTGTGTATAGGTAGGTGTAGATGTGTGTGTAGGTGACTGTACTCAAGAAAATCGACCCAATGCCACAGCCTTATTGGTAATTAATGCCAATGATCTCTCATTAACAAAAGATTAGAATCAATTTTTGTGGATGGACAACGACTTGAAATTGCAAACATCACTGTTAGTTTAGTATAGGAAAGTGCAAGTTTTAAGAACAGTTTTAAGTACCTGTAATTTTATATTCTACCACTAGTAACTTGCCTGTCATTAATTACAGTATCATATGTTCTCTTCAATTGTTTGTTCGGTCTCTCTCTGTGCTGTGTGTCTCTCTGTGTGCCCTCTCTCTCTGTGTGCCCTCTCTCTGTGCCCTCTCTCTCTCTCTGTGTCCTCTCTCTGTGTGCGCCCTCTCTCTCTGTGTGCACCCTCTCTCTCTCTCTGTGTGCACCCTCTCTCTCTCTCTCTCTGTGCGCCCTCTCTCTCTCTCTCTGTGTGCGCCCTATCTCTCTCTCTCTGTGTGCGCCCTATCTCTCTCTCTCTGTGTGCGCCCTCTCTCTCTCTGTGTGCCCACTCTCTCTCTCTGTGCGCCCTCTCTCTCTCTCTCTGTGCGCCCTCTCTCTCTCTCTCTATGTGCGCCCTCTCTCTCTCTGTGTGTTTGCGCCCTCTCTCTCTCTCTCTCTCTCTCTGTGTGCGCCCTCTCTCTGTGTGCGCCCTCTCTCTGTGTGCGCCCTCTCTCTGTGTGCGCCCTCTCTCTGTGTGCGCCCTCTCTCTGTGTGCGCTCTCTCTCTGTGTGCGCTCCTTCTCTCTCTGTGTGCGCCCTTTCTCTCTCTGTGCGCGCCCTTTCTCTCTCTGTGCGCGCCCTTTCTCTCTCTGTGCGCGCCCTTTCTCTCTCTGTGCGCGCCCTTTCTCTCTCTGTGCGCGCCCTTTCTCTCTCTGTGCTCGCCCTTTCTCTCTCTGTGTGCGCCCTCTCTCTCTCTCTGTGCCCTCTCTCTCTCTCTCTCTCTCTCTCTCTCTCTCTGTGTGCGCCCTCTCTCTGTGTGTGCGCCCACTATCTCTCTCTGTGCGCCCTCTCTCTCTCTCTATGTGCGCCCTCTCTCTCTCTCTGTGTTTGCGCCCTCTCTCTCTCTCTCTGTGCGCCCCCCTCTCTCTCTGTGCGCCCTCTCTCTCTGTGCGCCCTCTCTCTGTGTGCGCCCTCTCTCTGTGTGCGCCCTCTCTCTGTGTGCGCCCTCTCTCTGTGTGCGCCCTCTCTCTGTGTGTGCGCCCTTTCTCTCTGTGTGTGCGCCCTTTCTCTCTGTGTGTGCGCCCTTTCTCTCTGTGTGTGCGCCCTTTCTCTCTGTGTGTGCGCCCTTTCTCTCTCTGTGTGTGCGCCCTCTCTCTCTGTGTGTGCGCCCTCTCTCTCTCTGTGTGTGCGCCCTCTCTCTCTCTGTGTGTGCGCCCTCTCTCTCTCTGTGTGTGCGCCCTCTCTCTCTCTGTGTGTGCGCCCTCTTTCTCTCTCTCTGTGTGCGCCCTCTCTCTGTGTGTGCGCCCTCTCTCTCTCTGTGTGCGCCCTCTCTCTCTGTGTGCGCCCTCTCTCTGTGTGTGCGCCCTCTCTCCCTCTCTCTCTCTCTGCGCTCTCTCTCTCTGTGTGCGCTCTCTCTCTGTGTGCGCTTTCTCGATCTCTCTGTGTGCGCGCTCTCTCTGTCTGTGCCCTCTCTCTCTCTGTCTGTGCCCTCTCTCTCTCTGTCTGTGCCCTCTCTCTCTCTGTCTGTGCCCTCTCTCTGTCTGTGCCCTCTCTCTGTCTGTGCCCTCTCTCTGTCTGTGCCCTCTCTGTCTCTCTCTGTCTGTGCCCTCTCTGTCTCTCTCTGTCTGTGCCCTCTCTGTCTCTCTCTATACACGCACTCTCTCCCTCCCTTTCTCTCTCCCTCCCTTCTTTTCGCCATATTTAATAGCAATTGTAACATGTGCTGCGCAGAGTGCACCACGCAGGTGTTACACACTGATTAATAATTATTATAGTTGATATTTGGAACATTCGTAAAACACTGAGGTTTTGTACAACCTATAGTGGCCCTTGAGAGCTGGAATATAAGGCTTTAGTAATACAAGTTTGTGGCCCCCGGGGATATGGTGCAGGCCACCTCATCACAGAGTATGATCAGACAGCAGGATACGAAGCTGTCACACAGGTTTATCTCGAGTGTCCGGGCTGTCACAGGAGGGAGTCTGCCATTTGTGCTGTAATAATCACCTTTGGACAGGTTAATATGGCTGTTAGAGGCCCAGGACGCGCAGCGAGTCACTTCCTTTGCTGCTGACACCCATAATAACTTGGGCTGCGTGATATCATGCATGTGTGTGGCACAAGTGCCCCTGTAATGCTCGTACAATAGGGTTTCATTTGTATTATTATTATTAAAAAAAAATAAAAAAATCAGTATTTGGAGGGAAACCATATTTGTATTTGTCTTCACTAGCTCATAGCTATCCAGGGAGTGGAGGAGAGTCTGCCCAGGCGGCTTTTCTATTTTTTTCTGACCAGTGTAGTAATAGCCACTATAGGGAAGTTTGTAGATGAAAAATAATATCAGGACAACAGATAAAAACTGAACATTCCCCCTGGGCAGATTCTCTCCCATTCCTGGGCACCTTATAGGGGGCGGAGAGCAGCATATCTGCTGAAGTCTAAAACATTAACTTCAGATGTGACTATACTGATTTGATTTTATATTCATAGTAGTTGTATGAATATAAAATATTTCCGCCCCATCCCCCTTGGCCTGTTTCTCTCCCTCCCCTGTGTCTCTTCCCTTCCCTGTGTCTCTGCCCTCCCCTGTGTCTCTTCCCTCCCCTGTGTCTCTTCCCTTCCCTGTGTCTCTTCCCTCCCCTGTGTCTCTTCCCTCCCCTGTGTCTCTTCCCTTCCCTGTGTCTCTTCCCTTCCCTGTGTCTCTTCCCTTCCCTGTGTCTCTTCCCTCCCCTGTGTCTCTTCCCTCCCCTGTGTCTCTTCCCTCCTCCCTCCCCCTCTGTCTCTTTCTTCCCCTCTCCCTCCCCTGTGTCTCTTTCCCCCTCTCCCCCCGTGTCTCTCTCGCTCTCCTATCCCTCCTCTTAGTCTATTCCCCCATCTCCCTCTCCCGTGTCCCTTCCCTGTGTCCCCCCCCCCTTCACTGTGTCTTTCCCCCCTCCCTTCACTGTGTCTTTCCCCCCTCTCCCTTCACTGTGTCTCTTTCCCCCTCCCTCCCCTTCTGTCTCTTCCCCCCCTTTCCCGTGTCCCTTTCCCCCTGTGTCCCTGTGTCCCTTTCTCCCTGTGTCCCTTTCCCCCTGTGATCCTTTCCCCCTGTGTCCCTTTCCCCCTGTGATCCTTTCCCCCTGTGTCCCTTTCCCCCTGTGATCCTTTCCCCCTGTGATCCTTTCCCCCTGTGTCCCTTTCCCCCTGTGTCCCTTTCCCCCTGTGTCCCATTCCCCCTCTGTCTTTCCCCCCTCCTTCCTCCCCTGTGTCTCTTTTCCCCCTCTGTGTCTCTTTCCGCCCCTCTGCTGGCGCAGTGCTGTGCGGCTAGCGACGCGCTTTGCGCAGCTGACGCCATGCGGTGCGCACTGCGGGATGCAAAAAATTCCGTGCACATAGTTTGTAAAGTGCGCATACGCTCCCATGGAGCGATACGCACTCTTTACAAACTATATAAGTGATTATTGCTAATAATTAAAACAATACTAAATAAACAAATGAAACCTTATTGTATGATCACTACAGTGCTTATTTACATGACACAAACTGAGCCTGCTAAATATGAGATTTTTTTAAAAATGTGTTTATGCTCATGGCTTATACGGTTACTAAAGTTTTAGTTTATAACATACTTCACAAACGTGAATTTTCATTCAATAGAACTGAATGCAGATATTATCTCATGTGCATCAAAGGTCCTCAAAGGGACCAGGTTACTAACAATTAAAAAAAATGCAGTTGCTTGATCTTAAGTTGTGAACTTAATAATTATTTCCACAAGTAGCTTCCATTCTATAAAATCTTCACCTGAAGCCTAGAAGGGCAATAGTGTATATGATTTCCAATTATATTAATTTTGGGGCTATTTCTATATTTTAAAGTGACGCACAAGGAGGCCCAAATTTAGCAGAAAATGAAAAATAAAACATTGCATTTGGTTAAATTAGATAATTAAGGTTGAAAGTTGGGTATCTGAAGCAGTAATTATCGACAAAGGACCTCCCTCTTAAGCCTGTTTTATGTAGGGGCATTAATTAACTGTAAAGGTGCGGGTGATACAGAAGGAAATCATGCCCAGTAGGTATAGGTTAGAATAAGTATTTTATATATAATAGTCTTTTAATTGTTAAACTGTATAAATAATAATATGAATAAGGAATCCCGATCACCCTCAATGAATGAATGAATTGCCTTAGATAAAAAGGGCTAGAGAGGGAGGTCCTTTATGGATAATTTATGCTTAAAATACTCAGCCTTCAAATTGTGTAACTTTAATCTGCTCATATACCTCCATTGTTACCTACTGAAATTAAGGCCTCTCTCCTGCCCTACAGGTGTATGTCAATCCCAGTGACCATGCGAGCGATCCGTAGGAAGGCAGAGACCATCCAGGCAGACACGCCAGCACTGTCCCTTATTGCAGAAACTGTGGAGGACATGGTGAAGAAAAATTTACCCCCAGCTAGCAGCCCTGGCTATGGAATGACACCCGGCTCCACTGCGTTAAGTGGAATGACCACTCCAACTAGTTCATATCCCTCAGGGCCCATCTCATCCCTATTCAACATAGGTATAAAGGAACGTCACGATTCACAATCCCATGGAGAAGATTTCAGCAAAGTGACACAAAACCCCATCCTCACCAGTTTACTGCAGATCACTGGAAATGTTGGGGGGAACCTGGGGTCCAGTCCTACACCTCCCCACCACACACCACCTCCTGTTTCATCGCCAGCCAGCAACACAAAGAATCACCCTATGCTAATGAACCTTCTGAAGGATAATCCAGCCCAAGACTTCTCTGCATTGTATGGGAATAGCCCCTTGGAAAGGCAGAACTCTTCTGGATCTCCACGAACAGATATGGGGCTCTCAGGGGCTGGGAAGCCCAAGAAAAAGAGACCAAGGACAGGGGCAGAGAAAATGAAGAACCAAACAGAGGATGACTTCCAGAGAGAGCTTTTCTCAATGGATGTTGACTCACAGAACCCAATATTTGATGTCAGCATGGCTGGTGATGCACTTGATACACCACATATCACACCAGCTCCCAGCCAGTGTGGCACTCCACCAACTGTATACCAGCAGCCCATGCCCCACACTCAGCCTGGCATGCAAAGGATGGTGAGGCTCCCCAGCACAGATGCCATTATGCCTGATGTCACAGACATTCTTTCCGACATAGCAGAAGAGGCGTCCAAGCTTCCAGGGCCTGGTGAAGACTGTCCCAACCTGGGCACGCCTGTCAGGGACTCCTCCAGCTCTGGACACTCTCAGAGTACGCTTTTTGACCCGGATGTGTTCCAGGTGGATAGTGCTGGAGGAGCAGGAGACAACACATATCAAGATGCAGCTGACCTTATAGCTGAGGCTAATGGAAGTCCAAACAGTGACTCATCCAACCATTTTTTTACTAGTGTAGAATTCAACCCAGATCTTTTGAACAGCCAAAGCCAGAGTGGTTTTACAGATGATTTTAATGATGACAGCAGCCAGAGTGGGGATCATGACTTCAAGGACTTTCATGGACAAAGCTTGGCTGCTTTGGGGGTGGTAACTGGACTGCCAGTAGATGGGGGTGATAGCAAATACAAAGTTGGACTAGGAGCAGACACTGTTGACTTCAGCATCATTGCAGGTGGAGGTGGAAAATCTATAGCAGGAGATATACTAGAGACACACAGTAGAAGCCAAAGCCCACTCCTGGGTGGGGAGCTGGGAAAGGAGAGGCCTCAGAAGCAGAGAGTGAAAGATGGCAACAATGGAGGAGGAGGGCCAGGAATTAGTGTTGGGATGCAGGGTGCTGGAATGGAAGGGAAATCTGGCAAACGCAGCCGGACACCCTCGAGTGATGGCAAGAGCAAGGATAAACCACCAAAGCGCAAAAAGGCAGAGCCGGATGGGAAGTCCCCATCACACATCTCTAATCGACCCTTCACCCCACCCACCAGCACTGGAGGCTCAAAATCTCCAGGGACATCAGGGCGATCACAAACACCTCCTGGGATGGCTACCCCACCCATCCCCAAAATAACAATCCAGATCCCAAAAGGCACCATGAGTGTAGGAAAACCTTCACACAGCCAATACACCAGTGGGTCAGGGAGCTCATCCAGTAGCAAAAGCCACCACAGCCATTCTTCATCATCATCTTCCACCTCAGGGAAAATAAAAAGCAGCAAGTCAGAAGGGTCTTCTGGGATAAAGATGGGGAGTGCAGGGAGTGGGATGTATACTAGTCAAAGTGGGTCAAGTGGCAGCCAATCAAAAAGTGGCACACAGTCCCTGGGCAAGCAGGGATCTTCCCCAATCACAAAACATGGACTTGGCACTGGGGTTAGTGGTTCTAGTAGCAGCAAGACTAAACCCCAAGGGAAGCCATCAGTGTTGATGAATCCGGCACTGAGCAAACCTAATATCTCCCCCTCCCACTCCAGACCCGCTGGAGGCTCTGAAAAACTGTCTTCCCCCATGAAACCCATGCCAGGAACTCCCCCATCCTCTAAAGCCAAGTCTCCTATTGGTTCTGGGGCTCCTCATATGTCAGGGGGAGGGTCGAGTTCCAATATGAAGAGTTCTTCCGGTCTTGTATCATCTGGGTCTCAGAAACCAAATTCTTCCTCATCCTCTTCTTCCTCCTCATCCTCTTCTTCCTCCTCTTCTTCCTCCTCGTTTTCTGGAGGATCAAATATCTCACAGAACATTCATGGCAGCTCGAAGGGGAAGTCTCCCAGTAGAAATAAGAAGCCGTCCTTGACTGCAGTTATAGATAAACTCAAACATGGAGTGGGAACTGGAGGACCTGGTTCAGAAGACCCAATGGACGGTGCTGGAGGTGGTGGTAACCCAGGCCCCCAAAGCCACAATATGTCATCAAAACATGGTATGGTGGGGAGTGAGTACCCAGTAAAGCGCGAGAAGAGTGAGAAAGAGAAATCAAAGGTGTCTGTCTCTGGGGGTTCGTCTGATCCCAACAAGAAAGGAGGTGGGGACCAAAAAGGTGCCGGAAGTACAGGAGTAGCCAAAATCATTATTAGCAAGCATGAGGGCGGGTCTCCCAGTATTAAAGCCAAGGTAACTCTACAGAAGCCCGGAGAAGGTGGGGGAGATGGTTTGAGATCACAAATGTCTAAAAGCTATGGGTCACCACTTATCAGTGGTTCCACCCCAAAACATGAGCGTTGCTCTCCAAGCTACAATAAGTCTCCTGCCTACACTCCTCAGGCTGTTGACAGCGAGTCAGAGTCAGGCTCATCATCTATTGCCGAGAAATCCTACCAAAACAGCCCAAGCTCAGACGATGGAGGGGGGAGTCGAACACTGCCAGAGTATAGCGCAGAGAAACACAAGAAGCACAAAAAGGAGAAAAAGAGACTGAAGGACAAGGAAAGGGAACGGGAGAAGAAGAAGTCATCTTATAGTATGAAACCAGAGAACTGGTCCAAATCCCCCATATCCTCTGAATCAACATTATCCATGGGGGGAGGCTCCATGATGAATTCGGAAAGATCATCCAGACCCAGTGACAGCTTCCTATTGGGTGAAGATGATGATTTGATGGATGTTGCCCTTATAGGCAACTGAACTGATATTTGCATAATCGCTTGTGGGATTGCTCTATTTTAATTTGTATATTCATCTCTACCATTTTACAAGTCCAGATGTACCAGACATATACTAAAGTCTTAAGGGGAAACCATGACCCAAAACAGTTTGGTTCAGTATTATGGCACATAACAATTAGCTGCACATTGCAGTAGCCACACTAAATACGTTTTTGGATATATTCTCTTGGTGATGATGACATTAGGCCCTCAATCTGGATTACTCAAGCACACTTGTATCATAAAGTAGGAACAATTATATGTATTTCACAATATATCTAGGTTCAAACAGGTTCCTGTACTGATACTTTTTAAAGGACAAATTGAATGCATCTGATATTAGTTAAAAGTGTCTCTTTTAGCTTAGAACAAAAAATGTCCATTATAGACATTTTTTTAAATTCTGAGCTAGTTTTGGTGAAGCTTTGCTTTTACGGTGACATGGAAAAGGTTACGTTTGTTGCAATATAGTAAACTACAAGTCCAAATAATCACAATCGCTATGTATTGATATTAGCAACAAAAATAAGCTAATGCCTGAAATCTCACTGTGAAACAATGCAGCTTCTTAATTATAACCAAGGGTATATTATTCCCTCCTTGGTGAGTGAGCACCAATTCTAAGGAGCTCTGTGGTGGGCTTGCATGTCTAGCAATGGTTGTTCAATGGCTCTGGGCTGTATAATCTGTAGCAGGTCATTAAACAATAAGTAATATGCCTGCAACCCCCCTACAAATACTAATAAGAGGCATGTGCTTTGATTACATCTAATTCAAAGTAATATTTCTGGCATTAAAGTTATATGGAAGTTTCCCTGTTTTTCCCTTTTTCTTATCTAACACATGCTGCTTATATCAGAAACACATATTACATTGAGATTTATCTTATTAAAAAAATGATTTCCACACCCCCAGAGCTGCCTACACAGGCACCGGTTATTAACCAATAGAAACACTGCATTCAAGTACATTTTTTAATACTAACATTCCAGCCAATAGCAGCACAGTGCATAGAACCTGAGCACGAGAGATGCTGTGATGCAGAGACTGAATCCCCATACACTTGCTACATTGTTGTAGCTGCCTTTGATTGGCCACAACAAATTAGGAATTTTATACTAATTTAGCTTGGATTTTCAGGGGCATTCCCTCTCAAAATCAACTGCCAGAAATCTGAAGAAATTTCCAAATCCAAGGGTAAGTTTATTAATGTTTATTTCGTTGTTTTTTTTTCATGCAAAAAAATGTTTGTATACACTACCCATTCTCCTCATAATCCAGGAAACTTCCATATACCTTTACTTTTTGCTAATACCAATAAATAATGAAGTTGGTTATTTAGAATTTAGTAGTTTATAATGTAACTATTTTGTGTCTTTTTAATTAGCGCTTCCACACTTTCTTTTTAATATTGGCTGCGTAACTGTTTTTATTTTCAGATACAAAAGTGAGTTTTGGCCAAAATATAAATGTATTACTGCCCTAAGTGTTTGTAAGATAATTACATATTCTATTTTAATATGAATTAAGTTTTAAACCTGATCGTACAACTGATTTGTAAAAAAAAACAAAAAACATTTTTTTAACATTACATTTGCTTATTCTTCATGAATATATTTTTATTACTGTGCTCGTCCACTTCAGTAAATAGCCCCTAGCCCTAAACAATTTCCTTTGTAAATATTCCCATATTGGTTTTGTTTTGTTTTGTTTTTTCATTTGCTGTGTGAAAGCATTTTGAATTGTTCAGAAAATGTTTGTAAAAAAATAATAAAATTTGGTAAAAAAACAAACAAACTCATGGTGGTACAATGGATTAATATGAGTACTAGTCGACGGTCCCCTGTGTCTCCCCCCCCCCCTCCCCAGTGTCTCTCCCCCCCCCCTCCCTCCCCTGTCTCTCCCCCCCCCTCCCTCCCCTGTCTCTCCCCCCCCTCCCTCCCCTGTCTCTCCCCCCCCTGTCTCTCCCCCCTCTCCCCCCCCTGTCTCTCCCCCCTCTCCCTCCCCCCCTGTCTCTCTTCCACATCCCCCCCTCCCCTGTCTCTCTTCCCCATCCCCCCCTCCCCTGTCTCTCTTCCCCATCCCCCCCTCCCCTGTCTCTCTTCCCCCTCCCCCTGTCTCTTCCCCCTCCCCCTGTCTCTTCCCCCTCCCCCTGTCTCTCTTCCCCCCTCTCCCTCCACCGGCTCTCTTCCCCCCTCTCCCTCCACCGGCTCTCTTCCCCCCTCCCCTGTCTCTCTCTCCCCCTCCCTCCCCTGTCTCTCTTCTTTCCCCCCTCTCCCTCCCCTGTCTCTATCCCCCCCTCTCCCTCCCCTGTCTCTATCCCCCCCCTCTCCCTCCCCTGTCTCTATCCCCCCCCTCTCCCTCCCCTGTCTCTATCCCCCCCTCTCCCTCCCCTGTCTCTATTCACCCCCTCTCCCTCCCCTGTCTCTCTCCCCCTCCTCTCCCTCCCTTGTCTCTCTTCCCCCCCTCCCTCCCCTGTCTCTCTCCCCCTCCTCTCCCTCCCTTGTCTCTCTCCCCCTCCTCTCCCTCCCTTGTCTCTCCCCCCCTCCCTCCCCTGTCTCTCCTCCCCCTCCCTCCCCTGTCTTGCTTTCCCCATCCCCCCCTCCCCTGTCTCTCTTCCCCCTCCCCCTGTCTCTTTCCCCTCCCCCTGTCTCTCTTCCCCCCTCTCCCTCCACCGGCTCTCTTCCCCCCTCTCCCTCCACCGGCTCTCTTCCCCCCTCTCCCTCCCCTGTCTCTCTCCCCCCTCCCTCCCCTGTCTCTCTTCTTTCCCCCCCCTCCCCTGTCTCTATCCCCCCCCTCTCCCTCCCCTGTCTCTATCCCCCCCCTCTCCCTCCCCTGTCTCTATCCCCCCCCTCTCCCTCCCCTGTCTCTATCCCCCCCCCTCTCCCTCCCCTGTCTCTATCCCCCCCCTCTCCCTCCCCTGTCTCTATCCCCCCACCTCTCCCTCCCCTGTCTCTATTCACCCCCCTCTCCCTCCCCTGTCTCTATTCACCCCCTCTCCCTCCCCTGTCTCTATTCACCCCCTCTCCCTCCCCTGTCTCTCTTCCCCCCTCTCCCTCCCCTGTCTCTCTCCCTCCCCTGTCTCTCTCCCCCTCCTCTCCCTCCCTTGTCTCTCTTCCCCCCTCTCCCTCCCTTGTCTCTCTCCCCCTCCTCTCCCTCCCTTGTCTCTCTTCCCCCCTCTCCCACCCCTGTCTCTCTCCCCCTCTCTCCCACCCCTGTCTCTCTCCCCCTCCTCTCCCTCCCATGTCTCTCTTCCCCCTCTCCCTCCCCTGTCTCTCTTTCCTCCCCTGTCTCTCTTTCCTCCCCTGTCTCTCTTTCCTCCCCTCTCCCTCCCCTCTCCCTCCCCTGTCTCTCTTCCCCCCTCCCTCCCCTGTCTCTCTTCCCCCTCTCCCTCCCCTGTCTCTCTTCCCCCTCCCCCTCCCCTGTCTCTCTTCCCCCTCCCCCTCCCCTGTCTCTCTTCCCCCTCCCCCTCCCTTGTCTCTCTTCCCCCCTCCCTCCCCTGTCTCTCTTCCCCCTCCCCCTCCCTTGTCTCTCTTCCCCCTCCCCCTCCCTTGTCTCTCTTCCCCCTCCCCCTCCCTTGTCTCTCTTCCACCCTCTCCCTCCCCTGTCTCTCTTCCACCCTCTCCCTCCCCTGTCTCTCTTCTCCCTCTCCCCCCTCCCCTAAGTCTCTTTCCATCCCTTCTCCCTCCCCTCCTCCTCCCTCCCCTCCTCCTCCCTCCCCTGTCTCTCTTTCCTCCTCTCTCTTACCTGTGTCTCTTTCCCCCCTACCCTATGTCTCTTTCCATCCCTCCTCCCTCCCTGTGTCTCTTCCCCCTCCCATGCGTCTCGGCTCCCCTGTGTCTCTTTACCCCTCCTCGCTCCCCTGTGTCTCTCCCCCCCCCCCCCCCTCTGGTGCTGCGTGCATGAGCGTCTGTCGCAGCACGTTGTGCGCGGTTGGCACTGTGCATGCGCGGCTGGCGCCGCTCTGTGCACATGCACCACTGGCGCCAATACGTACATATAGTTTCTAAAGTGCTCATGCTCTCCCACTGGAGTGTTACAATCACTAACATAGTTTCTAAGTGTGTGTATTGCAAGTGCGCAGGGGGTTACTTCTGTCTAAATCAGCGGTTCCTCAAGATCCACCAGACAGGCCATGATTTTGGATTAACACTGATTGCAAATGAGGCAATTAGGGTCTGTTGAATGCTAATTGTTCCTTCTGAGCTCACTGAAATAATGGCCTGTCTGATGGGTCTTGAGAGGTTTGGAAACTGCTAATCTAGACAAATATATTTGGACTACTCAGGATGCAGCCGCTGCAGTTTTTGCTCATCAGTATATTTGACTGTGTGTTTGCGTCGCTCAGTTGTGTCCGACTCTCCGTGACCTCATGGACTGTAACACACCATGCGGATCTACAGCATACAGTTCCTGGTATTCCAAGTACTGATTAGGCCAAACCCTGCATGGCTTCAGGGTGGTGTGACCTCTTGGTTCCCTGATTGGAATCAAACACAGGTCACAGCGGGGAAAGCACTGAATCCTAACCACTGGACTACCAGGGAACCCTGTATTAGACTGTACCCACCACTAAAGGCAGTCCAGATCCAAAAAGCCAAGTCGTCTCTGCACTGGGGAATCTGCAGCCTCCAGCTATATCTAAGGTAGAGGTGCACAAGTTCGGTCCTTGAAGGCCACACACAAGCCTGTATTTGAGGATTTCCTTTCTGTGCGCAGGTGAGTCAATCAGGATGACTGATGAAGCGATTGACTCAGCAGGGATATCTTCAAATCCAGGGCTGTGTGTGGCCCTCCAGGACAGAACTTGTGCACCTTTGCTCTAAGGTCTTCCTGAGCAATGGAGGGTAACCAAGATGTGGGTCCTTTCTCTCTGTGCTTAGTGTGATAAGTGAAAGCTTCAGTGTTATGCTGCTGATTGTCCTAAGCACAGTGAACCACATCTTGGTTGCCCTCTATTCCTCATGGAGACCTGAAAGAGCCATTGTAAGCAATTTTTTTATGTTATACCTGTTCTTAGTTCACCATTAACATGGAAAAATTCACATGCAAAAAAAAACTAACTTTAGGCAGAAAATATAATTTAAAAACAGAGTTTACCCCTACACATCTCTCTTTGTCCTAAACACTACTGAAAGGAAGTATAATATTTCAACTGTGATATTATTCAAGCCTTACCAAGACAGCCTGGTCAATGGGAAATCTATCACTTCCTTTCAGTAATGCTTAGGACAGGCAACCTGAAGAAATTTGCCTAGAAGTTAAGTGTATCTTATGGTGCAGACTTGCCTGCTCAGGGTCAGGTTATATCAACAATTTTAGTGCCATAAAAGCAGTCACTTTTTATACCGCTATAAAAAGGAGAAAAGATTGTTAAATGATAATAAAAAATACGTTTTATACTTTGTGCCTGATTCTAGCTGCTCTACATATTGGTTACAGGGTTATGTGTAACCTGAAGGTGAGCTCAGAAACATGACTGGAAACGGACTGGAAATTCAAAATCATTGGATTAAATGGCTCTGAAATGTATTATAGCCCCAACAGAACCAGTCAGAACTGTACAGAACCACATTATCATACAGAACCACACAGTACCACATAGAACCAATCCGAACTGTACAGAACCACAATACCATACAGTACCACATAGAATCATACACAACACAGTACCTGTGTCTCTTCCCCCCTCTCCCTCCCTTATGTCTCTCCCTCCCTCTCCCTCCCTTATGTCTCTTCCTCCCTGTGTCTCTTCCCTCCCATGTCTTTGTCCCGCTCTCCCTCCCATCTCTTCCCTCCCTCTCCCTCCCATGTCTCTTCCCTCCCTCTCCCTCCCGTGTCTCTTCCCTCCTTCTCCCTCCCGTGTCTTCTCCCTCCCTCTACCTCCCGTGTCTTCTCCCTCCTGTGTCTCTTCCCTCCCTCTCCCTCCTGTGTCTCTTCCCTCCCTCTCCCTCCCCTGGGAGGGATTGAGATAGGGAGTGAGAAAGTGAGGGAGGGAGTGAGAAAGTGAGGGAGGGAGTGAGGGAGTGAGAAAGTGAGGGAGGGAGTGAGTGAGAGAGAGAGAGGGATTGAGAGAGGGAGAGGGAGAGAGGGAGGGAGGGAGGTGTTGAGAGAGGAAGTGAGTGAGAGAGGAAGTGAGAGAGGGAGGGAGAGAAGGAGTGAGGGAGGGGGAGGGAGGGAGTGAGAGATGGAGGGGGAGTGAGGGAGGGGGAGTGAGGGAGGGGGAGGGAGGGAGTGAGGGAGGGAGTGAGAGATGGAGGTGGAGTGAGAGATGGAGGTGGAGTGAGAAATGGAGGGGGAGTGAGAGAGATGGAGGGGGAGTGAGAGAGAGAGAGGGGTAGTGAGAGAGCGGGGTAGTGAGCGAGAGAGAGGGGGAGTGAGCGAGAGAGAGGGGGAGGGAGCGAGAGAGGGAGGGAGCGAGAGAGGGAGGGAGGGAGCGAGAGAGGGAGGGAGCGAGAGAGGGAGGGAGGGAGCGAGAGAGGGAGGGAGTGAGCGAGAGAGGGAGGGAGTGAGCGAGAGAGGGAGGGAGTGAGCGAGAGAGGGAGGGAGTGAGCGAGAGAGGGAGGGAGTGAGCGAGAGAGGGAGTGAGCGAGAGAGAGAGAGGGAGGGAGGGAGCGAGAGAGGGAGGGAGGGAGCGAGAGAGGGAGGGAGGGAGCGAGAGAGGGAGGGAGGGAGCGAGAGAGGGAGGGAGGGGAGCGAGAGAGGGAGGGAGGGAGCGAGAGAGGGAGGGAGCGAGCGAGAGAGGGAGC
>CM050174.1:39770125-39860125 GCA_027410445.1 Discoglossus pictus
CTATGGGGGATGTGGATTGCCATGCTGCCAGTAAGATACTTTTACTAACTTTTGAACCCCTGGTCTGATTCATGCCATTTTTTAATATGTTGTTCCCCTGGGTGAGAGCTATTGAACGGTTCTGGACTTACAGGTGTACCCCCTGTTTTTGGGGTACATCCAGAATGTGGTTAAAATTGTGTCTGTTTTAATTGTGTTACCTGTTATCTGATGGGAGGAGACGTGGGGGTTGAACCATGTATCTAATTGGCTGTGATAATTATGTGGGTGTAGCCCTTCAGAGGGCACCATTGCATAAAAGGAGATCCCCTGTCATTAAAGGCTAGTTCTTCTTGACCCTTCAAAACGTAGCCTTGTCTGGGATGGCTCCGGGATGGCTCTATCATACTGGGGATTGCTATGCTTTTGCATACTCCCTTGAGCTGTAACTACTGAACGCTTGTTCCTGATGTGTCCTCCTTGGAGGAGAGGTCTTCCCCACACGGTCCTGGATGCTGGAGATTCATACAGGGTGGAAGGAAGACGGCGCGGCTCCAGCTAAACTACGGCGGTTGTGGAGTCTGTGGTGGTTGAGGTGTCCGGTGCGGTGCTTGTAGGCCTCGGCGCAAACTAGGACGCGTCTATCAACGGAGGTACCCGGTCGGGGTGCCAGTAGATCCGTTACATTGGCTGGCAGTGGTGGGATGGCGTCCTAGTAAGAGGAAAAGCAGCACAGAGACACCGGTAACGTTTTGAGTTACAAATTGAGGGCAACGCTAGTATCCGTACAGCGCCCCTGGCTACAGCAGGATGGAACCGGCTAGTTTTCAGACAGCGTTCCATGAGGAGGAGGAGGCCGCGGACTACAGGGATGCAGACAGAAAGGAACTCTGGTATGATGCCCTGGAAGATGCCCAATGGCGGCGAGGTGAGAGTCTCCCCAGTGATGAGCAGCGGCTACAGAAGCGTGTGGCGATCTATTGGGAGAGCAGCCCCTGGATGAGTGGGTGACAAGACTAGAGACCCTGGTACGGCGAGAGATCTGGCTAGACAACGCATACCAGGCCCTCTGGTGGCATACCGTTCGACTTACCCCCTGGACGGCTGAACACGACTTACCGGAGGGAGATGATTATGATGGCCCGGGTTTATTATGGGATGCCTTGGAGGACGACATTGATCTTGGCAGCACGGAGGAGTCTAGGTTTTGGGACATCTACGACTACCGGATGGGCATGTATGTCTGGGATGATGAAGGCGAGGTGAGCAAAGACATGACCCACCTGGTAACAAGAGAGTGGGAGCTGGAGCAGGACTACCAACACCTGCTCAGCTTCGTGCAGCCCCAACCTACTCGACAAGCGGAACCAGACTTCATTGACTGGTCCTGGGATGACCTCCAGATGGCAGGTAGAGATGGGACCGAGGTCTCTCTACCGGCCCTACAGGGGGCAGAAGGTGTCGTTCTTCCCCCCCAGCGGCAGTGTGAACCCCAGGGGGCAGAAGGTGTCGTCCTTCCCCCCCAGCGGCAGTGTGAACCCCAGGGGGCAGAAGGCGTCGTCCTTCCCCCTCGGCGGCAGTGTGAACCCCAGGGGGCAGAAGGTGTCGTCCTTCCCCCCCGAGCGGCAGTGTGAACCCCAGGGGGTAGAAGGTGTTGTCCTTCCCCCCCAGCGGCAGTGTGAACCCCAGGGGGCAGAAGGTCTCGTCCTTCCCCCCCAGCGGCAGTGTGAACCCCAGGGGGCAGAAGGTGTCGTCCTTCCCCCCCAGCGTCAGTGTGAACCCCAGGGGGCTGAAGGTGTTGTCCTTCCCCCCCAGCGGCAGTGTGAACCCCAGGGGGCAGAAGGTGTCGTCCTCCCCCCCCCAGCGGCAGTGTGAACCACAGGGGGCAGAAGGTGTCGTCCTTCCCCCCCAGAAGCAGTGTGAACCCCAGGGGGCAGAAGGTGTCGTCCTTTCCCCCCAGCGGCAGTGTGAACCCCAGGGGGCAGAAGGTGTCATCCTTCCCCCCCAGCGGCAGTGTGAACCCCAGGGGGCAGAAGGTGTCGTCCTTCCCCCCCAGCAGCAGTGTGAACCACAGGGGGCAGAAGGTGTCGTCCTTCTTCCCCAGCGACAGTTTACCCTAACCAGGGGAGACACCAATCTCCCAGACGGCGCAGATGGGACTGTGGTCTCTGCGCCCACAGCCTGTCCAGATCCCCAACTACCGTCACTGGGACAACCGGAGGAGGGGGTAAGTACAAATTCCCCTCCCCAGCTAACTTCTAATGTGGCCCCAGGGTTAAAAGAGGAAATGTTAACCCTCACTGACCTCCACCTTTCCCTGGCTACTGAGCCGGAATATGTCCCAAGTACCACAGCAGAAGAGCTGACAGCGGGGCAGAGTGCAGTCGGCCTCTGCCCTCCCTTTGTCCCTTGTACAGAGCAGGATGTCCTGCAGGATATACCAGCAGAAGAGCTGGCATCAGGGCAGAGTGCCGCTGGCCTCTGCCCCTCAAGTCCCCTCAGTGTGTTGCCACATCACCACAGCGAAATATCCAGGTGCCGTAACTGTTTGTTGTGGGTGGGCTGCTCTTGCACTTTGTTGTTGTGGGGGGCTGCTCTAGCACTGGTTTATTGTGGGTTGGTGGATCGTCTAACGGAGGCACTGACCGGCAGAAGGTCAGGTGCCTGGTTAGACTTCCCCCCAAAGGGGAGATGTGTGACGAAGTGCCCTTCGCCACTTTGTCTTGGAGAGGACTGTTTGCCAGCCTCCTGCCCTGCGACTATGGCCCTGGTACATATTGCCCTTCAAACACAGTATTCGGCCATACCAGAGTGTATGTCACTCATTCTGGCCCTTTACATACAGGGGGGTCATTCGGTACTTGCCCTGTGTGAACCATGATACCACAGATAGCTATGCCATGGAGCCCATTCATATAATGAAAGACTATGGGAAAGACTTTAGCTACATGGCAATTGAACTGTGTGAAGATGATCTGAGCGCTATTCGGTAGTTTTGTGCGCTCAGATCCCAGCTGTAACGGAACCCATCACTGTTTTACCCTGTTTATGGTTATTTAATTCTTGGTTAAAATATGATCCTAGTAATATACTGTATGTATGTTGGTTTATGCTCTGCAGAATATTGGCCCCAGGCTAGTGCAGACCTTGGCAGGATAGATAATCCTGTTACAGATAAGGAGGTTTATTCATTCTCAAACATAAGAACAAAGAAGGCTCATTTAATCATTGTCTGATTATATAAAGGAGCCTCGGGGAGGGGTGACCACACCTATTGTTCTCTTTATGTGTATTGTGTGGCCAACTATGGGGGATGTGGATTGCCATGCTGCCAGTAAGATACTTTTACTAACTTTTGAACCCCTGGTCTGATTCATGCCATTTTTTAATATGTTGTTCCCCTGGGTGAGAGCTATTGAACGGTTCTGGACTTACAGGTGTACCCCCTGTTTTTGGGGTACATCCAGAATGTGGTTAAAATTGTGTCTGTTTTAATTGTGTTACCTGTTATCTGATGGGAGGAGACGTGGGGGTTGAACCATGTATCTAATTGGCTGTGATAATTATGTGGGTGTAGCCCTTCAGAGGGCGCCATTGCATAAAAGGAGATCCCCTGTCATTAAAGGCTAGTTCTTCTTGACCCTTCAAAACGTAGCCTCGTCTCGTTATTGGAGGGGATGGCTCTATCATACTGGGGATTGCTATGCTTTTGCATACTCCCTTGAGCTGTAACTACTGAACGCTTGTTCCTGATGTGTCCTCCTTGGAGGAGAGGTCTTCCCCACACGGTCCTGGATCCTGGAGATTAATAGATCCGTTACAGAGGGAGAGAGAGAAAGAGAGGGGGAGTAAGAGAAAGAAAAAGAGGGGGAGAAAGGGAGGGGGAGAAAGGGAGGGAGAGAGGTAGAGAGAGAGTGATTGAGAGGGGGAGTGAGAGAGAGGGAGAGATTGTAAGAGAGGAGAGAAAGAAAGAGAGGGGGAGTAAGAGAAAGAAAGAGAGGGGGATAAAGGGAGAGAAGGGGAGAGGAGTGTGAGAGGGAGGGAGTGAGGGAGGGAGGGAGAGATTGTAAGAGAGGAGAGAAAGAAAGAGGGGAGCGAGTGAGAGAGGGAGGGAGTGAGGGAGTGAGAGAGGGAGGGAGTGAGAGAGGGAGTGAGTGAGTGTGAGAGGGAGGGAGTGAGAGATTGTAAGAGAGGAGAGAAAGAAAGAGAGGGAGCGAGTGAGAGAGGGAACGAGTGAGAGAGAGAGTGAGTGAGAGAGTGAGTGAGAGAGTGAGTGAGAGAGGGAGGGAGTGAGAGAGGGAGGGAGTGAGAGAGGGAGGGAGTGAGAGAGGGAGGGAGGGAGTGAGAGAGGGAGGGAGGGAGTGAGAGAGGGAGGGAAGAGTGAGAGAGGGAGGGAAGAGTGAGAGAGGGAGGGAAGAGTGAGAGAGGGAGGGAAGAGTGAGAGAGGGAGGGAAGAGTGAGAGAGGGAGGGGAGAGGGAGGGAAGAGTGAGAGAGGGAGGGAAGAGTGAGAGAGGGAGGGAAGAGTGAGAGAGGGAGGGAAGAGTGAGTGAGTGAGTGAGTGAGGGAGTGAGTGAGTGAGTGAGAGAGGGAGTGAGTGAGTGAGGGAGTGAGGGAGTGAGTGAGAGAGAGAGGGAGTGAGTGAGAGAGGGAGTGAGAGAGAGAGGGAGTGAGAGAGAGAGGGAGTGAGTGAGAGAGGGAGTGAGTGAGAGAGGGAGTGAGAGAGGGAGTGAGTGAGAGAGGGAGTGAGTGAGAGAGGGAGTGAGTGAGAGAGGGAGTGAGCGAGAGAGGGAGTGAGTGAGAGAGGGAGTGAGTGAGAGAGGGAGTGAGTGAGAGAGGGAGTGAGTGAGAGAGAGAGGGAGTGAGTGAGAGAGAGAGGGAGAGAGGGAGTGAGTGAGAGAGAGAGGGAGTGAGTGAGAGAGAGAGGGAGAGAGGGAGTGAGTGAGTGAGTGAGTGAGAGAGGGAGAAATAGAGGGAAAGAAAGAGAGGGGGATAAAGGGAGAGAGGGAGTGAGAGAGAGGGGAGAGAGTGATTGAGAGAGAGGGAGTGAGGGGGGAAGAGATTGAAAGAGAGGAGAGAAAGAAAGAGAGGGGAGAGAGAGTGATTGAGAGAGAGGGGGAGGGAGTGTGAGAGGGAGGAAGAGATTGAGGGAGGAAGAGATTGAAAGAGAGGAGAGAGAGTGATTGAGATGGAGTGAGAGAGAGGGAGTGATTGAGAGGGAGAGATTGTAAAAGAGGAGAGAAAGAAAGAGAGGATGAGTAAGAGAGGGGGGAGAGAGAGAGGGGGAGAAATTGTAAGAGAGTGATAAATAAATACATAGAGGGGGAGAGAAGAAAAATAAGTTGTTTAGCAGTGACACTTTATTTAATGACAGGATTTTTTTCTTTTTAAAAATAACTAGGCCCAACTCTTATAAGATATCCTACACATTTGGGCCTGGAGGGGTCCTGTAATCCAGGCCCAGCTCTATCAGTGTCCCTGGATGGGTTAATCCTCCAGATGAAGCTTCTTTGTCTCTGATCAGTAAATCTCCTTAGTGACAGGTTGAAGACACAAAACACAGCAGGTAAAGCCGATTAACCCTTAACGCAGCCCCAGCCTGGCTGTACTCCAGCGTTTAGTGGCACTGCTGCTTTAAATCCCAGCCTGGCCTCTCTCATTTCCCGCGGTAATGACGTCATTTTTAAATGGCTAGGCTCCAGCTCTGATTGGCTGCTACACCAACAAAAGAAGGAGGAGCATTCAGTGGGCCCCTAAGGGCCCGATCGGTGTGTGGGAGGGTGCAGAGTGTAGAGAGCGCGGCTCTAGCGGGTTGGGGGAGGTCTGAGAGCGGTGTGTGGCCCGGGACCGGTATCCGGTAGGGCCCCAGGAAGCCGATCAGCTGTCAGGGTTCAGGCTCCGCCTCTCCGGGCTCAGCCGTCCAATCACAGGCGGCGATGCTGGCAGGTGCGGGTGTTATTGTTTTGGGCTGAAGTTAAAGGCCTCGGAGACAGCTGAGCGGCCCCGGGGAGTCCGGTGATACTGCCCGGGGAAGATATACAGAGAGACACCGCAGCACACAGCGCCCCGAGCCGCCCTCATGAGGAGAGACATGAATGGGGTCACCAAGAGCCGGTTTGAGGTGACACCGGGCGAGGGCTTATATGGAGGGGTTACAGTGTGGAAGGGGGTATGTGGAGGGGAGAGTGTCAGAGGGAAGAGGGGGTAAGGATGTGATATAGGGAGGGTTATATGGAGGAACTAGAGGGTAATGTGAGGGGGTATGTGGAGGGGTGAGTGTCAGAGGGGGTAAGGATGTGATATAGGGAGGGTTATATGGAGGAACTAGAGGGTAATGTGAGGGGGTATGTGGAGGGGAGAGTGTCAGAGGGAAGAGGGGGGTAAGGATGTGATATAGGGAGGGTTATATGGAGGAACTAGAGGGTAATGTGAGGGGGTATGTGGAGGGGAGAGTGTCAGAGGGAAGAGGGGGGTAAGGATGTGATATAGGGAGGGTTATATGGAGGAACTAGAGGGTAATGTAAGGGGGTATGTGGAGGGGAGAGTGTCAGAGGGAAGAGGGGGTAAGGATGTGATATAGGGAGGGTTATATGGAGGAACTAGAGGGTAATGTAAGGGGGTATGTGGAGGGGAGAGTGTCAGAGGGAAGAGGGGGTAAGGATGTGATATAGGGAGGGTTATATGGAGGAACTAGAGGGTAATGTGAGGGGGTATGTGGAGGGGTGAGTGTCAGAGGGGGTAAGGATGTGATATAGGGAGGGTTATATGGAGGAACTAGAGGGTAATGTGAGGGGGTATGTGGAGGGGAGAGTGTCAGAGGGAAGAGGGGGGTAAGGATGTGATATAGGGAGGGTTATATGGAGGAACTAGAGGGTAATGTAAGGGGGTATGTGGAGGGGAGAGTGTCAGAGGGAAGAGGGGGTAAGGATGTGATATAGGGAGGGTTATATGGAGGAACTAGAGGGTAATGTAAGGGGGTATGTGGAGGGGAGAGTGTCAGAGGGAAGAGGGGGTAAGGATGTGATATAGGGAGGGTTATATGGAGGAACTAGAGGGTAATGTGAGGGGGTATGTGGAGGGGTGAGTGTCAGAGGGGGTAAGGATGTGATATAGGGAGGGTTATATGGAGGAACTAGAGGGTAATGTAAGGGGGTATGTGGAGGGGAGAGTGTCAGAGGGAAGAGGGGGTAAGGATGTTATATAGGGAGGGTTATATGGAGGAACTAGAGGGTAATGTAAGGGGGTATGTGGAGGGGAGAGTGTCAGAGGGAAGAGGGGGTAAGGATGTGATATAGGGAGGGTTATATGGAGAAACTAGAGGGTAATGTGAGGGGGTATGTGGAGGGGAGAGTGTCAGAGGGAAGAGGGGGGTAAGGATGTGATATAGGGAGGGTTATATGGAGGAACTAGAGGGTAATGTGAGGGGGTATGTGGAGGGGTGAGTGTCAGAGGGGGTAAGGATGTGATATAGGGAGGGTTATATGGAGGAACTAGAGGGTAATGTAAGGGGGTATGTGGAGGGGTGAGTGTCAGAGGGGGTAAGGATGTGATATAGGGAGGGTTATATGGAGGAACTAGAGGGTAATGTAAGGGGGTATGTGGAGGGGAGAGTGTCAGAGGGAAGAGGGGGATAAGGATGTGATATAGGGAGGGTTATATGGAGGGACTAAAGGGTAATGCAAGGGGGTATGTGGAGGGGAGAGTGTCAGAGGGAAGAGAGGGTAAGGATGTTATATAGGGAGGGTTATATGGAGGAACTAGAGGGTAATGTGAGGGGGTGAGTGTCAGAGGGAAGAGGGGGTAAGGATGTGATATAGGGAGGGTTATATGGAGGAACTAGAGGGTAATGTGAGGGGGTATGTGGAGGGGTGAGTGTCAGAGGGGGTAAGGATGTGATATAGGGAGGGTTATATGGAGGAACTAGAGGGTAATGTAAGGGGGTATGTGGAGGGGAGAGTGTCAGAGGGAAGAGGGGGGTAAGGATGTGATATAGGGAGGGTTATATGGAGGGACTAAAGGGTAATGCAAGGGGGTATGTGGAGGGGAGAGTGTCAGAGGGAAGAGGGGGTAAGGATGTGATATAGGGAGGGTTATATGGAGGAACTAGAGGGTAATGTGAGGGGGTATGTGGAGGGGAGAGTGTCAGAGGGAAGAGGGGGTAAGGATGTGATATAGGGAGGGTTATATGGAGGAACTAGAGGGTAATGTGAGGGGGTATGTGGAGGGGTGAGTGTCAGAGGGGGTAAGGATGTGATATAGGGAGGGTTATATGGAGGAACTAGAGGGTAATGTGAGGGGGTATGTGGAGGGGAGAGTGTCAGAGGGAAGAGGGGGGTAAGGATGTGATATAGGGAGGGTTATATGGAGGAACTAGAGGGTAATGCAAGGGGGTATGTGGAGGGGAGAGTGTCAGAGGGAAGAGGGGGGTAAGGATGTGATATAGGGAGGGTTATATGGAGGAACTAGAGGGTAATGTAAGGGGGTATGTGGAGGGGAGAGTGTCAGAGGGAAGAGGGGGTAAGGATGTGATATAGGGAGTGTTATATGGAGGAACTAGAGGGTAATGTAAGGGGGTATGTGGAGGGGAGAGTGTCAGAGGGAAGAGGGGGTAAGGATGTGATATAGGGAGGGTTATATGGAGGAACTAGAGGGTAATGTGAGGGGGTATGTGGAGGGGTGAGTGTCAGAGGGGGTAAGGATGTGATATAGGGAGGGTTATATGGAGGAACTAGAGGGTAATGTGAGGGGGTATGTGGAGGGGAGAGTGTCAGAGGGAAGAGGGGGGTAAGGATGTGATATAGGGAGGGTTATATGGAGGGACTAAAGGGTAATGCAAGGGGGTATGTGGAGGGGAGAGTGTCAGAGGGAAGAGAGGGTAAGGATGTGATATAGGGAGGGTTATATGGAGGAACTAGAGGGTAATGTGAGGGGGTATGTGGAGGGGTGAGTGTCAGAGGGGGTAAGGATGTGATATAGGGAGGGTTATATGGAGGAACTAGAGGGTAATGTAAGGGGGTATGTGGAGGGGAGAGTGTCAGAGGGAAGAGGGGGGTAAGGATGTGATATAGGGAGGGTTATATGGAGGAACTAGAGGGTAATGTAAGGGGGTATGTGGAGGGGAGAGTGTCAGAGGGAAGAGGGGGTAAGGATGTTATATAGGGAGGGTTATATGGAGGAACTAGAGGGTAATGTAAGGGGGTATGTGGAGGGGAGAGTGTCAGAGGGAAGAGGGGGTAAGGATGTGATATAGGGAGGGTTATATGGAGGAACTAGAGGGTAATGTGAGGGGGTATGTGGAGGGGAGAGTGTCAGAGGGAAGAGGGGGGTAAGGATGTGATATAGGGAGGGTTATATGGAGGAACTAGAGGGTAATGTGAGGGGGTATGTGGAGGGGTGAGTGTCAGAGGGGGTAAGGATGTGATATAGGGAGGGTTATATGGAGGAACTAGAGGGTAATGTGAGGGGGTATGTGGAGGGGAGAGTGTCAGAGGGAAGAGAGGGTAAGGATGTTATATAGGGAGGGTTATATGGAGGAACTAGAGGGTAATGTGAGGGGGTGAGTGTCAGAGGGAAGAGGGGGTAAGGATGTGATATAGGGAGGGTTATATGGAGGAACTAGAGGGTAATGTGAGGGGGTATGTGGAGGGGTGAGTGTCAGAGGGGGTAAGGATGTGATATAGGGAGGGTTATATGGAGGAACTAGAGGGTAATGTGAGGGGGTATGTGGAGGGGTGAGTGTCAGAGGGGGTAAGGATGTGATATAGGGAGGGTTATATGGAGGAACTAGAGGGTAATGTAAGGGGGTATGTGGAGGGGTGAGTGTCAGAGGGGGTAAGGATGTGATATAGGGAGGGTTATATGGAGGAACTAGAGGGTAATGTAAGGGGGTATGTGGAGGGGTGAGTGTCAGAGGGGGTAAGGATGTGATATAGGGAGGGTTATATGGAGGAACTAGAGGGTAATGTAAGGGGGTATGTGGAGGGGAGAGTGTCAGAGGGAAGAGGGGGATAAGGATGTGATATAGGGAGGGTTATATGGAGGGACTAAAGGGTAATGCAAGGGGGTATGTGGAGGGGAGAGTGTCAGAGGGAAGAGAGGGTAAGGATGTTATATAGGGAGGGTTATATGGAGGAACTAGAGGGTAATGTGAGGGGGTGAGTGTCAGAGGGAAGAGGGGGTAAGGATGTGATATAGGGAGGGTTATATGGAGGAACTAGAGGGTAATGTGAGGGGGTATGTGGAGGGGTGAGTGTCAGAGGGGGTAAGGATGTGATATAGGGAGGGTTATATGGAGGAACTAGAGGGTAATGTAAGGGGGTATGTGGAGGGGTGAGTGTCAGAGGGAAGAGGGGGGTAAGGATGTGATATAGGGAGGGTTATATGGAGGAACTAGAGGGTAATGCAAGGGGGTATGTGGAGGGGAGAGTGTCAGAGGGAAGAGGGGGGTAAGGATGTGATATAGGGAGGGTTATATGGAGGGACTAAAGGGTAATGCAAGGGGGTATGTGGAGGGGAGAGTGTCAGAGGGAAGAGAGGGTAAGGATGTTATATAGGGAGGGTTATATGGAGGAACTAGAGGGTAATGTGAGGGGGTGAGTGTCAGAGGGAAGAGGGGGGTAAGGATGTGATATAGGGAGGGTTATATGGAGGGACTAAAGGGTAATGCAAGGGGGTATGTGGAGGGGTGAGTGTCAGAGGGAAGAGGGGGTAAGGATGTGATATAGGGAGGGTTATATGGAGGGACTAGAGGGTAATGTGAGGGGGTATGTGGAGGGGAGAGTGTCAGAGGGAAGAGGGGGTGATGTGATATAGGGAGGGTTATATGGAGGGACTAGAGGGTAATGTGAGGGGGTATGTGGAGGGGAGAGTGTCAGAGGGAAGAGGGGGAAAGGATGTGATATAGGGAGGGTTATATGGAGGGACTAGAGGGTAATGTAAGGGGGTATGTGGAGGGGTGAGTGTCAGAGGGAAGAGGGGGAAAGGATGTGATATAGGGAGGGTTATATGGAGGGACTGTCAGAGGGAAGAGTGGATGGAGGTCTAAGAGTTTATTGGAAGGGGGTAAGTGGAGTGCCAGAGTGAAGAAGGGGATTTTATGGAGGGGAAATAATGTGATATAGGGAGGTTTATATGGAGGGGTGAGGGGGATGTATAGAGAGTTATATGGAGGAACTAGAGGGTAATGGAAGGGGGCATGTGGATGGGTGAGTGTCAGAGGAAAGAGGGGGTAAGGATGTGATATAGGGAGGGTTATATAGAGGGGATGTAGAGAGGGTTATATGGAGGAACTAGAGGGTAATGGTAGGGATATGTGGAGGGGTGAGGGTCCAATAGAGGGAAGAGGGGGTTATATAGAGGGATTAGAAGGGAATGGAGATAAGGTACTATGGAGGAGCTATAGTATAATGGGGGGGGGGAGGCCTGTGGAGAGGTGAGTGTCAGAGTGAAGAGGGGAAAGAATGCGATTATGGAGGGTTATATGGAGGGGAAATAATGTGATATAGGGAGGGTTATATGGAGGGGAAAGAATGTGATATAGGGAAGGTTATATGGAGGGGTGGAGATTGGTGTGGAAGAGGAGCTTGGGGTGAAGGGGTTATATGGAAGGGTAAGAATGTGATGTAAATAAGACCAGCACAGTTTGTGACTTGGGGATCTTCAGTTAAAATAGAACAGAGTGTGCAGATTATTATATACTATATACACCCCCCCCCCCCCCCCCCCCCCCCCCCCCCCATATTTATTGGAGAGGAAGTTCAGTATTGGTGTTATTCTATATTTTAACAAATAAACAATTGACAAAACTTGGTAATTCTTCTCACTACAGAGAACAATGGGTGCTCAAAGTTCTATACTTTCTTTCTATATTTCAATGTTTCTAAAAGTTATACAGAAAAGCACCCCCCACTATGTATTATGTGTAAACATTAGGGGTTATTATAACAATAAGGACATTAGTGCCATATAATTGTATATGTAAGGGATTGACAAATGCCAGGAGCCAGGGAGCAGCATTAGTTGGGATAGGTGGAGGATGAGTTGTGGGAATAGGAGGAGGGACGAGTGGTGGTGGGGGGGGGGGGGGGGGGCGATTGGCGGAGGGGCAGCTGGTAGGGACAAGTGGAGGAGCATAATCGGAGGAACCAATGTCGAGGGGGATAGGATGAGGGGCAGCTGGGGGATAGGATGAGGGGCAGCTGGGGGATAGGATGAGGGGCAGCTGGGGGATAGGATGAGGGGCAGCTGGGGGATAGGATGAGGGGCGGGTGGGGGGGGGGCAGCTGGTAGGGACAAGTTGAGGAGCATAATCGGAGGAACCAATGTCGAGGGGGATAAGATGAGGGGCAGCTGGGGGATAGGATGAGGGGCAGCTGGGGGATAGGATGAGGGGCAGCTGGGGGATAGGATGAGGGGCGGGTGGGGGGGTCAGCTGGTAGGGACAAGTTGAGGAGCATAATCGGAGGAACCAATGTCGAGGGGGATAAGATGAGGGGCGGCTGGGGGGGGACAATTGGCGAGGGCAGCTGGGGGGGGACAATTGGCGAGGGCAGCTGGGGGGGGACAATTGGCGAGGGCAGCTAGGGGGGGGGAACAATTGGCGAGGGCAGCTAGGGGGGGGGAACAAGTGGCGAGGGCAGCTGGGGGGGGGGGGACAAGTGGCGGCGGCATAACCGGAGGGGCAGCTGGGGGGGGGGGACAAGTGGCGAGGGCAGCTGGGGGGGGGGCAAGTGGCGGCGGCATAACCGGAGGGGCAGCTGGGGGGGGGGGGACAAGTGGCGGCGGCATAACCGGAGGGGCAGCTGGGGGGGGGGGGGGGAACAGTGGCGGCGGCATAACCGGAGGGGCAGCTGGGGTGGGGGTGGACCAGTGGCGGCGGCATAACCGGAGGGGCAGCTGGGGGGGGGATAAGTGGCGAGGGCAGCTGGGGGGGGGATAAGTGGCGAGGGCAGCTGGGGGGGGGATAAGTGGCGAGGGCAGCTGGGGGGGGGACAAGTGGCGAGGGCAGCTGGGGGGGGGGGCAAGTGGCGAGGGCAGCTGGGGGGGGGGGACAAGTGGCGAGGGCAGCTGGGGGAGGACAAGTGGCGAGGGCAGCTGGGGGGGACAAGTGGCGAGGGCAGCTGGGGGGGACAAGTGGCGGCGGCATGACCGGAGGGGCAGCTGGGGGGGGGGGGACAAGTGGCGAGGGCAGCTGGGGGGGGGGACAAGTGGCGGCGGCATAACGGGATTGGCCACAATATAGATTCCCCCCCCCCCCCTTCCACTGTGTTCCAGCTGCCACCCCACTGTATCCCTGCTCCCCCATTCACCTATCTTTCCTACTCCCCTTATATCTGTCCCCACAAGTATATTCCATATCGCCCTCCAGGGGATTGACATATTTGGAGCCAGTCAAATTAGTTAGGAGCCGGCAGCAACATTTTAGGACTAATGTCCTTATTGTTATAATAACCCCTAATGTTTACTCACAATACATAGTGTCCTGTATACAATTTAGAAAATGTAAATATAGAAAAACACAATCTGTTCCATTCAAATATTGCAACAAAGGTCCCCACCTCACGAACTGTGCTGGCCTTATTTATAACATGTATTGCTTAAAGGACATCTTGCGAACTTAATTTAAGTTACAAGTAATAGATTGATATTCATAAATGCAATGTAACTGCCTTAAAGCAACATCCACTATATCCCATGACTTCTCTCTACATCACACCCTCTATTCCAAGCCACCCACCATCCATATTACCTCCCTTTATCCCAAATTCCAATTCATATCACCCCCTGGCATCACCAACACCCATTCTATATTACTCTTTGCCCTTCATATAACACCCCAGTTACACACAGCCTCCACCCGGGCCGGTTTAAGACCCTTAAAGGCCCTAAGCACTTGCAAGGTTTTGGTGTGTGTGTGTGTGTGTGTATATATATATATATATATATATATATATATATATTATTCAAAATATATAAATAATAATAAACCTTTACAATGCATATCAGTAAACTCCATTATTATTATTATTATTATTATTATTATATGTATGTCATTGTTTGATTTACCGTGGGAGCCCCTTTTTTTGGAACCTGGTTCAGCTGCACCATTTGTAGTTTTGCACCATATGGTCCATGGTAAATCCGACAATGGGACATTTCTGTGGTGCCCTCTTCCCTTGATGCCCTAAGCATGTGCTTATTTTGCCTAATGGTTAATCCAGCCCTGCCTCCACCATAGGACACCCTTTACACCCCAGTTCCTCTTTATAAAGACTGTGTCACCCAGAACTCCCTCTATCCCCACCCAAATTATGTCCTGGTTACTGGGGGCTACCCCCCCCCCCCCCCCCTATTCCTCCTCCCCACTGTGTTTTGGCTCCCCCCACCCCCTGCTTCTTCCCCCTCTTTTATCACATCTCTCTCTGCCCCCCCCCAGTTGACATTTTCCCTCTATTCCCTATGCACATTTTATCTCCTCTAATATCCAGACAAGAGCTGTGTGCTCATTTCAAATAGTATCATGTAGTATATATAAATGCTTCTACATCTTTACAGGTTTACTGAGGTTTCAATTATTTTGATAGTAAAGTAGCAATAAAAATGTGAATATTTCTAAATGGAAGTTGTTAAAAAAAAAAAAAAAAAAAAAAAAATCTCTGGTAATAATAAATTACTCATTATCCATAAATGGATACTTGATTAATAATTTACTTTTCCAGGCATTTTCTCTGTTAGTCAGTGAGCAGCCAGTCTCTGTTACCACAGCAGCTGGCTACTACAGGAAGCAATTCATTGGATAATTAAAAGAAACCCACACTCTACAGCTGAGGGACAGCCAAAATCTAGTAAATACAAAGTTGTTGTTTTTTTTTTTTTTTTCTATTACTAAATTTAAAATAATTTTCCAATTGCGGATATTTATATCTGTATTAGTACTATTACTAGTTCTACCATAATTGGGACCTCTACTGTAGTCCTAAACATTTGCTCACATTCTGCGGTAGTAAAACAGTATATAGTCTAAGGCATGTTGATGGACTAGAATTCAATGCTTCAAGAAGGGAGCAGTTTATTTTCCAGATGTACCACCCTTTGCATCCTGGAATGATGCCATTGTATAATCATTTTTCCATGGTAAATTTATCTTAGGTTGCAAATCTACCACCATCATCCCATCAACTGTTTGGATGGACAGTCCGATCTGTTGATCACCTTAACTGATCCAGTGTGGCGTTTTTAGAAATAAAGTGTTTCCTGGTTATCACCAGCCTTGTTCAAAACCATGTCCTTGGGTTAGGTTCTAGTATGAGATGCTCTGATGTGGGATCTGTTTTTTTTTAAAGTTATTCTAATATTGTCTACTAATGAAATGGCATGGTAGTGGATGTCCATCTTTCTCCCATTCAAATCCGATGCACAACCCATGCATGCCCTGTTCTTTGCCCACCACCATGGTCTAACCAACTAGGATTCCATACTGTAAGAATGGAATATCTGTGGAGTCTGAACTAAATCAACTCATCACTACATAGATCTCTCTTCCTGAGTTTTTGGCAGCTGATTGGATATGGATTACTTGTTACTTGTGCTAAGTGGCATGGTAGCAAACTCTTCCAGGCTGAAAGGGTGATCATGTTGGGAGTTTGAGACTTGATCATTGAATCTCTGACAAGCAAATGATCCATACTGGGTAAAGGGTATGCAATAGACCATGTGGAAACTCTGCTTATGCGAAACCAGATGGAGCTATAGTTTATTCACACCAAGATAACTGGGCAAGCATGCAGTTGTTAAGGATTGCAACAAGCTCTTATTATCTTCTTCATACTTTCCTTCTTCATGAGATGCTAAATTTTACTGGTGTTTGGATACTGTTAGCTACTTGGGCAATGGTTTGGGATACCCACACCATCCTCTCCACAATTTTATTCCCACTGGATGTACCACTCCACTAAGACCACCTGTTTTACTGACCAGTCAGTTTCTAAGATCAGAACTTGAGCCAATGCTCTCCACATCTAAGATGGACCTTTTGTTTAACTATATAAAAAAAAAAAATTGCCCTTTAGATTGTAAATATGCAAGATTGTAATCCCATATGGTGCTTTAGGAAAGCACTTTGTACACCAGATTCAAAGCTCAAAAACAAGGCCCTCTGTTTGTTTTATATTATAATATCTGTTGGTGCTGCTCAATAGCTGGGAACAGTTATTATCTGTTGGGACACAATGGAGACCATACTGCAACAGATCACATTTTCAGAGACATGCCATTTCTCTGATGATATGTATTGAGATCCTGATGAGCCATTAAATACCACTTTTTAAGACTCATGGATAGTAACTTCATAGTTGTTGCTATCCATAGTGCACATGCAGTTATTTTATTTTGGTGGCATAAAACCCAAATATTGAGTTAATTCTTGCAGGTGGGGACTAGAGCATTGAAGCTCAAGTGAAAAGGGAAGGCATAGCCTTGTATGTGGTATGCAGCTCCTTGTTAAAGGCCATCTAGCCCTGTTATGTGGTCGCAGACCTTTCCAATTGTGCTCTGCAACCATCATAGCAGGGTTAGGCAACATTGATCCTGGGCTGCCTGTAACACGCAGGAATTCTCCTGCATTAGCTCATGCAAATGCAGGTAAGGCATGGCCAAGACTGTCATTGCCCATATGTGAAAGAGGCTTGCTTGACATGGAAAAAATTGCAGCGGAGTTGGTGGAAGTAGAGCCATCTATTATCAGGGGTTTCAGAATGAACAAATTGCTCCATAATGAGGCTCCAACAGATGCATCTGTGTGCGGTGCTGGTGTAGGGTCTTAGGGCCCTAGACCTGAAGTGTGACATTGTAAAAAGCCATACAGGTACAATATCATCACTCGCTCAGTCTTGTAGAGATTTTTTGGACCTCAGAAAAAAAAATCTTAGTCCCTTTCCTAAATGTTATAGGCCGTAATTTTTCCAGGTGATTTTTTTTTTTTTTTTTTTAACTGAGCCCGCAGTTTTAACATTGCGTTACGAATGACCTTTGGGAAGGCCGCGCTGCTGAGAACTATATATGTGACTAGCGACTTGCCTGTCAAAAAATGACGGCAATAAGATTGTAAGGCAGGTAATGTTGTTTGGGTGCAAAATCAATTTTGTTGGTGTTTTTAAGATGCTTCGGCGCTCATTGCGAGGCTCTTGGTTGTTGGTGTGCTATGAGCAGCGTTGGTGTTTTTTTTTTGGTATGGCAATGAATAATTAATAAAATAAGAAATTAATATACTTTACCTATTGTGAAGTAATATATGCAGGAAGCATTGTGTTGAAGAGCTGGCAATCTGTTTTCATGTTGCTGCAGCATCAGTGCTGTGGAGCTGCTGTGTAAGTGTCATGAATGTGTGCAGTGTAATAGTGTGCGTGCGCGAGGCAAATCCATTAGCGTAGCTGTGTACTTCCGGATTGTATAAGTTATTGTTCTAAAATGGCTCCTAATGTGTGGTATGCAGCTGTGGCTGATTTAACGTCCTTGTTTTCGGATGTCGTCCGACTTTTTCGGAAAATCCGTAGGTGTTTGGTGGGGTTTTGCGTGTTTAGGGTCTTTTAGCCTCGTTTTCGTTTTGTTCGGCGGCCTTTTTTTCTCTCGCTTAGGTGATTTTCGGGTGTTTAAACTCCGAAATTTGGACTTAAATCGAGGTGTAACTTCACTTGCAGAGGTCCTGTGTGCCCCCCCCCCCCCTTGCTGTGGGTAAGCTTTTTATGTGTTTGTTGTGTGTATTTACTGTGTTTGTAATGTTTTTGGGGTCGCGTGGGTTGCATCCTTGTTCTCGGATCTCTTACGTCTTTTTCGGGAAATCCATAGGTGTTTAATGGTGTTTTGCGTGTTTACGGTCCTTTAGCCTCGTTTTCGTTTTTTTCGCGGACATTTTTTTCTCTCGCTTAGGGGATTTTTGAGTGTCTAAACTCTTTTATTTGGAGTTAAATTGAGGTGTAACTTCAGTTTTCGAGGTCCTGGGTGCCCCCCCCTTGCTGTATGTAAGCTTTTTATGTATTTGTTGTGTGTATTTATTGTGTTTTTCATATTTTCATGTGCTCGGGTTTCGGATACTTTTTGCGAGGTTGTAATGGGTTGTAACGTGTCTCGTATTTTGCTTTCGTAACTCTGTAAATTTTGCGAGCCGAGCCCGCAAGCGTTAGCAACAGCCCGCATGCTCACAACTATATATGTGATTGCTCTTTGCCTCATGTCCTACAGAGAAAACGCGTTGGATAAATTGTCATTTATTCCACTATTGTTCTCACTATGCCAAGTCGAACATCGGTGCCTACGATCGAAAAACACATGAAGGGCCCAGCTGGGAGTTCTCCATTTCACAGTCGGTTATAATGCAGATACTTTATATAAGATTTGATCTCCATGTTAGACTTGGCATTGTCAGAACAATAGTGGAACGCGTTGGATAAATTATCGTTTGTTCCATTATTGTTCTAACATGCAGATCAAATCTTATATAAAGTATCTGCATTATAATCAACTGTGTCTGAGAAATGGAGAACTCCCAGTTGGACCCTTCATGTGTTTTTCCCTCGTAGGCACTGATGCAGCACAGCTCTATTAATTTGATTGGCTGGCCATTTGAAGGAGACTCCATTGTCATTATCTATGCAGCGGTTTGATGTGACGGCAGAGGGAAAGGTAGATAAGATGAGACGTTCTGGTAACTACTCCCTTTTTAAATTCAATACAAACCTTGGTTGTGGTAAAGTCTCGTCTTGAGCAAGCCCTGGACAACGTGACTGTAGAGAATCTCACAGATGAAGAACTGCACCTGTAGAGGAAGTGCACTCTCTGTCCCCTGACTTCACAGTCATGTGTATATTGTGCTTCAGGGTCACATTGACTTGATGTCACAATCAGTTGGTCTTAAAGTGATATTTAGTGTTTCATTAAGATATCCATACATATCATGTAAGCAATGACATGTCTCTGGGATTGAACATCATGGACTTATACACTGGAGAACATCTGATCTGTTGCAATATGGTCTCTGTCTTGACCCAACGCATAATGCCTGTCCCCAGCTATTGAGCGCCACCAGTTATCTTTTCCCAGTTTGTGTAAGGGCACCCTCAAGAATGACTCGCTAATAAAGGAATATAGATTACAAGGGTGTGAACTGGTTGCTCCTCTTGTTGACGTCCATTACTATGGAAACAGACATGGCTTTTGAGGTAAAAGATCACTTTTTTTTTACGGACACATGTGTTCTGAGGATCTTATATGTTATGGGTGTCATCTGACTGACCATTTCTGGTCTCTTTCAGTGTGGTACTGTTCAAGTCCATGGTTCATTTGCTGTTTTAGCACCCCATGACTCCAGAATTTGTTTACATCTGGGGTTGTTAAATGTATATCTAACTTTGGAGCCAGATAGACTACAGGAGAACCAGCCACATTACTCTGATCCAGGCAATGGTGTGTGTATCTGTGTCTCCAAAAGGGGTTAGGAGCCATGGATCCCTGACTCCCAAGCTTTGTCAGGCTCTGGTCCAGTGATCTGCTGTTCTCCTGTCCTGGGGTTCGATGGTGCATCCCTTATAAATGAACAATTCCGTTAAGAGTAGCCCCTCTTGTACTTGGCTTTCTGACCTCAGACCTGTAGTAATTGGTGGCCTTGTTTTTAATCTTGCTGCACAGGGATGACTGAATGTCTTTAGGGTTTAAGCCTTTTTTGGATCTACAATAGGATTCCATTCACTCAAATGGGCAGGCCTGTGTGCCGGGAGGGATAGTGCCGGGTGTTTGTAATGGTACCGGGTGGTATCCCTGGTAACTACTCTGTGTAGCCATCCGATCCTGAAGGAACAGTGCCCCCCAGGTGAGAACTAAATACCTTGGTACTTGGTACTTTTGGTATATTAGGGAGATCAAAGTGACACCGAGCTCTTGTCTCATACTATGGTGTTAAGGATGGTATCAAAAAGTACCCTTATTATCAGGGGAAGGCTGGGTTGGTCTTGGTGAGTTGTACACAGATCAGTATGTGAGGATTTCCCTGTAGTGTGCAGCAGATACACCTTTAAATCCCAGACTGTGATACTGAGCTGTTGGGGGGGGGGGGGGGGGGGTCTCTGCTGCTACTACTAGTCTCTGCAACTACTACTTGTCTCTGCTGCTACTACTGTTCTCCACCCACTATAAGATCAGTGGGGGGAGGAGACATTTTTTTTACGTAGGCAGTGCTAAATTTCAAGGCACAAAGTGCAACCAACAAAGTGCTCTCAATTGGCTGAAGTCTTACTGTGTTAGTGATTTCCCATGACAATAAGCTTTCCCTGTGTGGGTAGTTATATGGTTGTTTTTGGCCTCTATCCATTGTTCTTAAAGTCATTTAGACTGCTGTTTTGTCTTAACCCCTGCCCCTGGTGATGACCATGTGTCCTTTAAGGGTTTTTTATGCATCGGAAATGTAACGGTTTGTTTGTACTCTTATGTGGGGCCCCTGCTGTATATAAGGGATCTAGGTGGCACAGCTGTGAATTGGGCGTCTTAGTAATCATAGGCTTTTATGAGGGTGTGACCTGTATACGCTGTTAGATGAGGAGTCCTATATAACAACTAAGCAATTTTTAAATTGACAGAAGTTTGAGTGGTTGTGGGAAAATATGGTTGTTTGTACAATAAATGGGGTTATACGGTATGTATCTGTGCTGTGCATCTGTAAATGGAGGAATGCTGTTTGACTTCTGTACTAAAGGGCCACCGTAGTCCAATATTTGAATATTCTGTTTTGGGGAACTGCATTTCAAGATGTTTAAACATTTTTCTTTTTTTATTGATTTTTCAGAGGTAGGACGAGCATTTGTACAGAAAGTTGCATAGTAAATGTGGTATCAGAAACTGTCAGTGATATTCATGAAAGTAACGGAAAGCTCAATAGAGAAAGTAACAGAATCAAATGAGAAAAGAAAATGGCTCTTTGCATATATAACTTGAAAATGTTCAGGCTTGTGTTCTTGAACGTCTAAAACCAGTTGAAAAAAATAGTTATTGCACTGCATTTTGGGAACCTTGGCAGATACATGAAAATGTGCCCACAGCGGCTTTGCTCTTGCAGTCCATAACAATTTCAAACATGGCCTCCTTTTAAGCATATGCCTGTTGTATTGCAAAGCTAAGGTTGGATTATACATAAGCTAGGAATCCCACCCGTGTGCAGCTGTTTTGAAGGTGGGGCCAGTTCCTAGCTTGTGTAGTAGATTTTTTGGAGGAAGTAGTTTACCACAACAATCATTTAATTTGTGGTGGGCAAGAGAGTGATTTATATAAAAAATATGACATGTCGCAAGTACAGTAAAGTAAATCTGGGCTTATGTGACACTGTTGTAGTGGCATCAAGAATGTGAGGGCTGTGCATATTGTTAGTCTACAACAGCGATTCCCAGTACTCTCCTCAAGGACTCATAGACAGGTCATGATATATGTTTAACACAGAGTAAATACAAGCAATTAGTATTGCACATGTCAGGGACCGTCTGATTGCCTCCCCTGTATTCACACAGTGAAACCTAAATCATGGTGTGTCTGAGTGTCCATGAGGAGAGGATTCAATATCTACAGTGTTATGGGATGTTGTATACGGCATGAATGATGTCGTTTCTTGTACATAAAGGGGTAACATAAGGCCATGGAGTGGCAAGATGTTTCTCTTTCTGTCTCCATGGCCTCTTGAATCAAACTCCTTAAATTCAGATGATTTGATTTTGTTTTTAAATACACAATTAGCTAAGCTCTCAGATCTATAGGACCACTTGCAGCTTTATATATATATATATATATATATATATATATATATATATATATATATATATATATATATATAATGTATTTAGTGACTGTATTATGCTTATTTAGGCAGGATTAATATAGTTTTTTAAATACTTGAATTTTAGTGTTTTGTTCTTTAACAGATCTGCTGCTTTCCATCGCTTTCATGTATACAAGGGCCACAATTACTGGAGCCCGTAAAAGTTACTGATATTTTAATTGGCTTCTTTTAGCTACCCGCCTTCCATTAGCGAGTTACAGGTTCAAAATCACTGCGGTTGTCAAAAACGTAACTTCGTCCTATCGCCTCCATTGATGTTTCAAGCTTTTAAATGTTACCAGTGCTAAAGACGCAAAATCCATATTTAATTGCAACAATTCAACAAGCCCGCAATTGCCTTGGAACACGTAAATGGCAAAAGTATAAAAAAATCTTATGAGCACTAGATAGGACACACAAGTGGGTTAAACAGCTGTTCGTAGCATTGCAAAAGCAGATAAACACACACTACTGTACTTCATCATGCTCTGAAATGCTATGTACGGGTTTATGGTTTTAGCCTTCGTCGCTGTAATTGCGGGCTTGTTCAATTAAATACCTCTGTAGCTGTTGCAAATTTCTAACCCACAGACATATTTACATGTGACAGTAATTACGGGCTTGGAATTAAATGGGGACCAAGGTGTGGTAGAGGATCTGCCCCAATAGATGTCTATCTGTTGTCCCGATAAAATTGCTAACTGGTCTATTTCTCTACTGCGGACATTTAAAAAACAGGATAGCCTGCTAGGCTCATCTCTTCACCTTCTAGACACCTAATATTGGTTAAAGTGAAGCATATCTGCTGGAGTCTACAATGCTAATTTCAAATTCCAGTTTTTAAATACATGTTTGTTTGTGTGTGTTTTTTTTTTTTTTTTTGGAAGCACAGCTATTATTTTAAAATGTATGAATTGTTCTTGGTTTTCTTATTTGTGCTTCTTTCACTTGTTCACGCTTGCGCATTCTTAGGCTGCTCACCATTTTGCTCTCTTTCAGATGTTCTCAAACAATGATGAGGCTCTCATAAATAAGAAGCTTCCCAAGGAGCTGCTGCTCAGGTAAGGGACTGATGGGGAAGTGTGCAAGGGCACAATTGGGTAATAATATGTGCTGTTTGTCCCTCCCCCTATTGGGTGACACAGACCATAAGGGTTATTTGGGTCATGACCCTGTATCCTTGATCCAGATATTATGGGTTACTGTCCTGAGCTGACTGTGTCCATCTTCTCCCAGGATCTTCTCTTTCCTGGATGTGGTCACCTTGTGTCGTTGTGCGCAGGTTTCCAGGGTGAGTGGGGGACTAGGAGGCTCTCACTACTTATGGATTGGGATTGGGGTGTGTCACTGATCATCCCGTGTTTCTGTTTTGCAGGCCTGGAATGTCCTAGCTCTTGATGGCAGCAATTGGCAGAGGATTGACCTATTTGATTTCCAGAGGGATATTGAGGTACCAAGGAGATGGGAACTACTTTACCCCTCTGTTGCCATACATGCGACTGTGACTCTCTCCCTTTCTCTCTGCCGTCTCGTCTGACTTTTCTGTGCCTCTGTCGTTCCTCCTGTATAATCTGGGTTTGGCACCTCTCCTTCTTTTTTCCTTCACTATCTTGTTTGGCTTTGGCTCCCCTCTTCCTTTCTGCCACCAGCCTCTGGTCTGGCTGTGACACCTCGTCCTTTTTTTCTGCCTCACATGGGTTTGGTTCTCCATCCTCTCTGTCTCAGTTGGGGTTGCTGCCCTTCCTTTATCATCTCCTCCTCCTCGTGTCTAGGTTTGCTTTTGGTGCCCCTCCTTACTCTCCTCTATTTTTCTCAATTTGGTGCATCATCATTCTCTCCTCCCCTGCCTTGTCGTACCGTTCTCTCCTCCCCTGCCTTGTCGTACCGTTCTCTCCTCCCCTGCCTTGTCGTACCGTTCTCTCCTCCCCTGCCTTGTCGTACCGTTCTCTCCTCCCCTGCCTTGTCGTACCGTTCTCTCCTCCCCTGCCTTGTCGTACCGTTCTCTCCTCCCCTGCCTTGTCGTACCGCTCTCGCCTCCCCTGCCTTGTCGTACCGCTCTCTCCTCCCCTGCCTTGTCGTACCGTTCTCTCCTCCCCTGCCTTGTCGTACCGCTCTCGCCTCCCCTGCCTTGTCGTACCGCTCTCGCCTCCCCTGCCTTGTCGTACCGCTCTCGCCTCCCCTGCCTTGTCGTACCGCTCTCGCCTCCCCTGCCTTGTCGTACCGCTCTCGCCTCCCCTGCCTTGTCGTACCGCTCTCGCCTCCCCTGCCTTGTCGTACCGCTCTCGCCTCCCCTGCCTTGTCGTACCGTTCTCGCCTCCCCTGCCTTGTCGTACCGTTCTCGCCTCCCCTGCCTTGTCGTACCGTTCTCGCCTCCCCTGCCTTGTCGTACCGTTCTCGCCTCCCCTGCCTTGTCGTACCGTTCTCGCCTCCCCTGCCTTGTCGTACCGTTCTCGCCTCCCCTGCCTTGTCGTACCGTTCTCGCCTCCCCTGCCTTGTCGTACCGTTCTCGCCTCCCCTGCCTTGTCGTACCGTTCTCGCCTCCCCTGCCTTGTCGTACCGTTCTCGCCTCCCCTGCCTTGTCGTACCGTTCTCGCCTCCCCTGCCTTGTCGTACCGTTCTCGCCTCCCCTGCCTTGTCGTACCGTTCTCGCCTCCCCTGCCTTGTCGTACCGTTCTCGCCTCCCCTGCCTTGTCGTACCGTTCTCGCCTCCCCTGCCTTGTCGTACCGTTCTCTCCTCCCCTGCCTTGTCGTACCGTTCTCTCCTCCCCTGCCTTGTCGTACCGTTCTCTCCTCCCCTGCCTTGTCGTACCGTTCTCTCCTCCCCTGCCTTGTCGTACCGTTCTCTCCTTTTTTTTTTTTTTTTGCTCCTTCAATTCCATTTTTGTCTAAATTTTTCCCCCAGGGTCGTGTAGTTGAAAATATATCCAAGCGCTGTGGGGGTTTCTTACGTAAACTTAGTTTGCGAGGATGTCTTGGAGTTGGAGACAACGCTCTCAGGTACAGTACTGATTGGAGCAGTTTCTGTACAAAAATCAGGATTATTTTATCATCATTCTTACCTGCCTTAGTTTTTTCTCTCCTTTTTGTAACTTTTTTTTTTTTTAACTTGGTTTTTACTTTCACAGAACATTTGCCCAGAACTGCAGAAACATTGAGGTTTTAAATCTGAATGGCTGTACCAAGATAACAGATACGTGAGTGATACCTATAGACTGGGGTGGGGGACTTCTGAAGGGATACATGTAATCCTTTGTTATGTTAGAGACCAAACAAGCTATCATAGGTTGCCCCAATAGCAAGGGAAACCATATTCACAAAAGCCTCCACCCAAAGGAAAACATTGTGTTGGTGTAACATTGTGCCTGATAACTTAGCACTGCCTGCTCATCCACTTGACCTTATAGTGTGCTGATACCAGAAGCAGCAGTTTCATCTTTGGAAGTAAGTTTAATACTGAATGCTGCTGATTGTTTGTTTTTTTAATATGATAAATGCCTAATTAAAGGGCTATGTTCTGCTGAGGACCAAAGTAATGTATAATGGTGACATATATGTATGTCTCTTGGGTAAGAGAGAGAGGATAGCATTTTCTTTTTTGTATAAGAGACCGGATCACCTTACTCTGCTCTCTCTCCTCTGCAGCACATCCTCTAGCCTCAGCAAATTCTGCTGTAAGCTGAGACATCTAGACCTGGCATCCTGCACTTCTATCACAAACCTGTCCCTCAAAGCACTAAGGTATGTGATGGAGGCATCTTGGTTTGCATTGTGTTCAGTGTATGTGGGCCTGGCAGCGTCCATGTTTTTTTTTTTTTTCTTTCTATGAACGAGACAATCAAAGGACTTTATACAGAGAGATCCACAAAGGACCATTTTTACAATTAAATATATATGTTGTAGTTTGATAGGTAGGAAAAAATCCCAAAGGCAGTTTAAAATTAGAAAAACACATTGTATTGGCTTTGCTGGTCCCTGGATGCATCCATGACATGTTGGTGGTGAAGGTTTGTGAGAGAGGGGTGTTTTACTTTTCTGATGTATAGCAGCTGACTTCTTGATTTATTTTTCCTTTCCTTTTTAAATGACACTGCAATGGTCCAGTTTGCATAATGAGTAGCAGTAAAGATTCATATCAACAACACTTTAGTCTATTGTGATATAAAAATTGATCTTTAGTGGGAAAACTTAAACTGAAAATTGCTAGTTTTTCTCCTGACCTTTTAGGAAGGAGCATCCCCATCTTTTACAGATTGTGAAAAAGTAGGCAATTGCAGTGGCCCTTTAATGGCTCAAGATGAAGAGACCTAAATGAAGGAGATACTTTATACTTAAAATACCAAACAATTCCATTCAATTTTCATTTTTTTTAATTTTTATTACAGAAATATGAAGTACAATACTCCATATAATCAATCAAAAATAACCAAGAAAGCTAGTTCAATTTCCCCTGAATAAAATGTATTTCCCAGATTAGTCTTGAAAAATGTTCCTCAGATTCAAGAAAAACCAGATCCTGAATCCTAGTATAAATTGGCTGAATCAGAAGTATCTTCCCTGGAAATCCTTTCATGTTCTGCCTAATATTCTGAGGGGGGCGTTACGTTTTTAATGAGTCAGCTGATCGATTTATGTAGCAAATTAACATTAATAGCTTCACAGAAAATTCAATTTTGTGATACATATATGTGTATTGAAAGCGTCCATGTTCTCTGACTTGAGCACTTTCTGCTAACTTGGAGCCTGAGGTTTGTTTTGTTTTTTACCTTTTTTGTTAAATAATTGCATCTTTTAGTATTTGACTCCTCCTCCTTCCCTTGCACATGCCCAGAATCATATGGTTGTAACTATCCATGGGAGCAGATTTTAGTTAAATGACCCTCGCTCACACACCCCTTTCACTAAAGTTTCTTGATGCCGACCAGCATAGGCATCAAAATGTGTGTGTGTATGTAATATATATATATATATATATATATATATATATATATATATATATATATATATATATATATATATATATATATGTGTATGTATATATGTATATATGTATATATTTATATATATATATATATATATATGTGTATGTATATATGTATATATGTATATATTTATATATATATATATATATATATATGTATATATGTGTGTATATATATATATATATATATATATATATATATATATATATATATATATTTATATGTATATATATATATATTAATATATATATATATATTAATATATATTTCTAAAACAAGTAAAAAAAAATAAAAATTCTTGCTCTGAATTCTGAGAAATACAATGATTACACTGCATTCTGGGAGGCTGAGCAGGGACATGCAAATGTGCCCACAAATGTTTCGTTCTTCAATACGTAGACCATTTTAAACATGGCTTCCTTTAAACCTATGCCTGCTGCATTACACCGCTTTTATGCAAAGCCAAGGTTGGATTATACATTGGGAGGCAGAAAGATAGTCTAGTGGAGCGAGGCAAGGAGTTCCAAAGAATAGGGGCAACACAAAAGTCCTGAAGGTGGGAATGAGAGGAGGAAAGTAGAAGGTCATTAGCAGAGAGGACTGATGTATTTTGAGACAAGAGCAGAGATGTAGGAGGGTGCATTATTGTGGAGGGCCTTATATGTTAGGGTCATGATTTTGAATTTTATTCTGGAGGCTATGAGAAGCCGGTGAAGTGCTCGACGGAGAGGTGCTGCAGACACTGAGGGCCTCATTCTATTATCGGCCGTAAAATGGCTGTAAGGCTGCGATTCCTTGCGGGGGTTCCGTTATCTTGGAATTCAATTATACGGCCCCACAAGGATCTCCCCTTACGGCCGGCCGTATATCTTGCAACCGGCCGTAAGCTCCGAAAAATTTAAACGCAAAAATAAATTCAAGCCTGCACTGTACAGCTCTGTAAATGCTAGGGATCATATTGGGGGACATGAGGATTAATAGTAACCCACTCTCAAGCTTGCACATCAGCCCAAATCAGAGTTTACATTAACTGTTTTTTTTCCGGCCGCAGCGTGGGCGTGTCTGAGGTGCTCCAAGCACTCTGGACTTTTTCCATGGATATTTGACATATATAAAATTTTTTTTTTACGGATTTGAGTATAGGGGAATGTTGTGCTATTTTTGCTAACACCGAATATCACTTTATAGTCTCCTCAGAGTGCAGGATGGCTTTATTTGGGCTTTATAATGTGCTTAATTGGTGCTAGCGGGACCTTTTTGCTGCAAGTAAGCTGCGGCTCGGTTTTAGCCTTGCAGAGAGGTTTCCCGGAGCAATTGAATAGCAAATAGGATTTTCTTGCGGCTGAAACTCTTGCGGCCGTTTTAGATCAAAGGCTTTCCTCCGGCGCGTGCGGCCGCAAGGGATAGCAAGGCGCCGGTTGCAAGCCTGCCGGAATCCCCGGCCGGAGGGGAATAGAATAGCAGAATAGCTTGCGGCCGGTCCTTGCGGCCCCGCATCTCCTACGGCCGATAATAGAATGAGGCCCTGAGCGTTTAGTATGGTAGATGAGTCTAGCGGATGCGTCCAATATGGATTGGAGTGGAGAGAGACCGGTGATGGGGAGGCCAACAATGAGTGGGTTGCCGTAGTAGAGGAGAGATATGATGAGCGAGCGGATTAGGATTTTAGTTGTGTTTTGTGTAAGATAGTGACATGTTTTGGAGAGATTTTTTAGGTACTATGCCCACACATACTCCGCATCATCCACTTGACGTAAGGCCAGTTTGTTGATATAGTGTATTGCAGTTGTCTAACTACCTGGTTTTAGTAACACATGATTTGTTTTTTTGGGTGGGGGTTTTCATGGGGGAGGAAAATCCCTACAAATGTCAAAGCTTGTTTATCAGAAGTACAATATGTACTAGGCAGAAGAAGCTGAGATTTGCAAAACTGTCACTCGGACAAGTATCAACATATTCATAAAACATTAAAATTATATGAACACTTCTGTGGATGCAGCATTTTGTTTAAAAAAAATGGCTTCAGGCATTGATGGGTCCACCCTCTAAATAGTGCTATTGCTGTAGGACATTCCACCGGTGTTTGAAACTTTATCTTCTTTATCTACGCAGCATGTTACTGATATAATCATTTTGGAGGTAATATTGCAGCATATAAGTTCTTTCAACTTGGTTCCCTCAACAAAAAAAAAATACGTTATTTTTAATACCCCACTGCCATCAAACATGGCAGCATTTAACCAAAACGTAAAGGTACATCATCTGGAGAGTCTCTGTACACTTGGAGATTCTGCTAAAAGTAACATTTATTGTAAAAAAAATAATGGTATGCTCCTGGTTAACACAACACTAAAAATCTAATTTGTAACCAACTGTAATGGCTATGTTTCTTCCCATTTTCTAAAACCATTTTGGCATTTATCAAGCCAAGCTCTTCAAATGTAGCTTCAGTAGTCCTCTAAATTCTACTCATAGGTCCCTTCACTGGACCAAAACATATAAATGTTTTTGAACCGCATCATTTTAAGGACAATAGAAAAAAAATACATTTGTTATTTCTACTAGACCCTGGATTATTTTTAATAGGTGGAAGGGCATTTACACTTCTGGAGAAATGTGGTTGCATCTATTGATGCAACTTCTTATTTCCAGGCCAGTGAGGGGAAATGAATCTGGTGACCATTTCAATCTTCTCCATTATCTTGACCATAGCTCTCTTCTCCACCACTCCCTCTATAGCCAAAACACACACACACACATTCATGATACAGCTTTGAGAAAGTGGTATAAAAACGCTTAATTAAATCCTATACTCAGAGTCTTATTTTCCCACAAAATATTTGTACAATGGCTTGCACAGCTGATAGTTGCTGGTTTGGTACATGATTAACTGCAATGATCCCTTTTTTTTTTTTTTTTTGTTAAGTTGGTATGAGCCTATAGAGTCCTCAACAATCCTGTGCATTTGATCTCCAAATACTCTCCTAATTGCTTCCATTTCTCTATCCACCTATTTCGACATCATGCCGCTGTTATGTACAGGATGTTTCCTTTTTAAATCCTATAATTCTCTACCTTGAAGTTGTGGACAGTGGGAGAGTATGACACATCAAACCCTGTTAGAACATTGCTTTTATTTAATGTACTCCCAACATCCACTAAGCATGCTGACTGTAAGATGCAGTAAATTACTTATTTTTAGTTGATCATGCAGCTTGATCAGTGTTTCATGCCATATTGTGCTGGAACTCAGGTGACGATTAACGGTCATCCAAGATGGGCAGGTCAGGCACTGTCCACTGGAGAAGGAACTAGCAACCCACTCCAGTATATTTGCCAAGAAAACCTTATGAATAAGCACAACCAGATTCAAAGATGTGCCTGGCATGCTGCAGTCCATGGGGACATGGAGAGTCTGACCAGACTGAACAACTAAACAAAACAACTTCATCTGCATCAGTTGTTAAATGCAATTCCGTATATAGGGAGAATTTAGTAGGGTGTTCGCTGCACTTGTAGTACTTTTAAAAACATTAAAGTCATCAAAATAACTTTTTTTTTGAAGAAGAAGAAGTAGAAGAATAACATCATATTAGTTTCTTAAAATGCCTTTTCACAATAATGTTTTAGGCTAAATGGTCCCTTTCAAACCTTTTATGGTGAAATCCATTTTTTCCCGATCTATGTTCAGTTGTGTGTTTTTTGTGTGTGTAGGAGCTACAATAGCTATTGATCCATGTGTGGTGCTTTCTCTAACCTGTGTCCCCTCATCCTCCACAGTGAAGGCTGTCCTCTCCTGGAGCAGCTGAACATCTCGTGGTGTGATCAGATCAGTAAGGATGGAATCCAAGCCTTGGTGAAGGGCTGCGGTGGGCTCAGATTTCTCTCTCTAAAGGGCTGCACCCAGGTATAACACATCCAGTGTACCCCCTCTTAGGACCACAGTACAGTATATTCTTTCTGCTTTATGTACATATGTTTGGAAACTTGATTTGACTGATCTGTATACAGATGTTTTGCATTTTAGGTACGACCCCATCTGTTCACATAAATACTTATGTTTTCTCCTTTTTAGCTTGAAGATGAAGCTCTTAAATATATTGGAACACATTGTCCAGAGCTTGTAACATTAAATCTACAGGCTTGTTCAGTAAGTATACTCTGGTGTGTGGAAGGTTGTATATTATACTAGCGAATTGCCCGTCAAAAAATGACGGCAATAGAATTGTAAGTCAAGGAATGGTGTTTGGCACACAAATTAAGTTTTTTGGTTGTGTGAGTAGTCTTTGCGTTGATTGCTAGCCTCGTGGTGAGCGCCTTTGGTGCTCATCGTGTGGCTGGCAATGAGCGCCTTCGCCGTTTATTGCGTATTGTGGTGGTTTTTAAAGTGTTATATATCTGTATGTTTTAATGATAATTAATTACTAAATAAATGAAATCATAAATTAATATACTTTACCTATTTGTAATTAATATATGCAATGAGCTCAAGAGCTAACAATCTGTTTTGATGTTCCTGCAGCACCCAATGTAGATTTGCAGTGTTGGTGAGCTGAGGTGTAAGTGTCAGCAATGTCTGTAGTGTAAATAGGCTGCGTGCGCAAGGGGAAGCCGTTAGTGTAGCTGGGTACTTCCGCATTCTGTAAGTTAGTGTTGTAAAATGGCGGCGAATGTGTATGTGGTACACGGGTTTGGATGATTTAGTGTCCTTGCTAATGGTGTATGTTGTAGGTTGTACAGGTTTTAAGTATGTATTACGCGGGTCTCTAGCATTTTCCGTCCTTCCTAATAGTGTATTTTGTAGCTGGTACATACCTGGGTAAAAGTCGTATGTGCTTGGTGGTGTTTCGCGGCTTTAGAGGTTGTGTAGCTTAGTTTTTTAGTTGTTTTTTTTTTTGGCGGCCATTTTTTTCCTTGCTTAGGGGATTTTTCGAGTGTCTAAACTTTTTTTTTAATTGTACTGAAATGGAGGTGTAACCTGTCTTCCAGATGTCCTGGGTGTCACCCCTTGCTGTGGGTAAGGTTTTTTTTGTTGTTGTTTTTTTATGTTTTCGGCTGTGCGCGGGTTATGCGTTAAGGTCATATATTTGCGAGTCCGTAACAGATTTTTTCCAAGTCCTGCGGCTCGTAACTTTTTTTTGTTTTAAGTTCGTATTTAGTCATTGCGTGTTTTGTCCGCAGTTAGTTTAATTTTAGATGTCAGCCAACCAGTATGGTGGACTGTAAGGGCCGTGCTCTTGCAAGCTCACAATACATAGGGGTTGCGGTTTCAGGAGAGGCACAAGATTAGGGTGGAGCCGTATAGAACATTGTATGTGAATGGATATTATTTGCTATATAGTAGTGTATGGACAATAGGGGTTTTTGTATTTTATAATATGGGACCATTGTGTTTAATGGACAGTTAAATAGTAGTAATGAGGTGGGTTATAATGCTGGGGTGGTGACAAGTTGCACATATCTAATGAATAGGGAAATGTTGATTGCCTAGTATAGGATGTGTTGATTGCATAGTATCAATGCTGGGGATATCCTGTACTGAACAGAGGGTTTTTTAATTTTATTAAAGCTTTAGGTCCTTAGAGAGTGAAAAGGATGAACTCTGTCAATGTTATGTGAGTGGAGTTGACAGGATTGGGGGAAATGTTTGGAGTCTAAAGTGGCTCCTCAGAATGGACTTGGGTAGTGGAAGATGTTTTGGCATTGCCAATGGCGAGGGAGTTATTTGGTCATCATTGCATTTGATCAGCATTAGTCCCATCCTGGTGACCAATGCTGTCTGCCTCCTTTTACCTGGCTGCCTGTCCCAGCTTTCACTGCTTATGTCTTAGCAGCAGATCACGGACGATGGACTCATTACGATTTGCCGCGGGTGTCACAAGCTGCAGTCTCTCTGCGCCTCCGGCTGTTCCAACATCACAGATGCCATTCTCAATGCCCTGGGACAGAACTGCCCCAGGCTTAGGTAATGGATGGGGTAACTGTATTTAAGAACACCTTTAATAGATCTAATGGCAGACTATTTAATCAATCTACCCTCCTCCACTTTTCTTACAGAATACTAGAAGTTGCTCGATGTTCACAGCTGACAGATCTGGGGTTTACCACTCTGGCAAAGGTAAATTTCCATATAGTCCTCAATTGCCTTTTTTTTAATTTTTATTTTTTTGTCTACATTGTTTCATACTGTCTTTTCTACAGAACTGCCACGAGCTGGAGAAGATGGACCTGGAAGAATGTGTGCAGGTGAGATATTGATGGATGATCGCTCTTTTTGAGGGTGCACCACATATTCCCTACGAGGCCCATTACAAATAAATGCAGAATATTTTCCAGTGAATTCAACTGATTCCATGAACGAACAGGCAGCGAACTAGATATTCAGAACCCTTTACCTGCTCTTACACTTGTCCTTTTATTAGAGGCTTTGAAGGATTTGTAGATTTGGGTGGATCTCTACTCAATTTTTTACGAGCTCCCCATCTTCATGTTCCAGATTACAGACAGCACCTTGATCCAGCTCTCTATACACTGTCCCAGGCTACAAGTTTTGGTGAGTACCAGTCTTTATTAGTGTTGGTTTTTAACCTGTATAAAACCCTTTATGGATTTGATGCTCTGTGACTCCTCTACATTGTGCTTTAATCTGTCTTCTAGAACAGTGATGCCCAATTGCTGTCCGGATCTTCACTTCTTAATTACCAACTATCATTTATTTACTCATTAGCAATACAGTCAGTATTTGAAAAAGGGGGGGGGGGGGGGATAATGTAATGATTTCAAACTTACATTTTAACCTAAATGTTGCAGCTCTCTCTGCTCCACCTATTCATTACATGAGATGGGAGAGGACGTACCTAGAAGACTGTCCTGCTAAGAGTCTTCCTGGACAGATCCTCTACCACCTAAAGGTAGACAGAGAGAAGACATTCTGCTGGACACTGCAATGTTAATGTTAAATTGTAAAGTTTCAAAGCTACACTGAATTTTTAATGGTAATTAACTATTAAGTAAACCATCTCTATTGACAGACCATGACAATTGTCCTGTAAAAATATTTAAATTGTATCCTTTCCGTTCTCCATCACCATATAAACTTCCTTTCTTTGCCCCTTTTTAGTACTGTTATAATAAAATCTTTTGAATGTCTATAAATATAGTGACCCTGGAGTTTTCACAAATGCACGTTGTAAGACGATTTGTCTTCCCCCGACATAAAAGGTTTCACCTACATTAATGATGGTGATGGTAGGCCTATCTTGGGTACTGTGAATATATAAGTTGGCAGTAACTGTTCCCTCCACATGCAGAGCCTGTCGCACTGCGAGCTCATAACGGACGATGGAATCCGCCACCTGGGCAATGGCGCCTGCGCACATGATCGTCTGGAGGTGATTGAACTGGATAACTGCCCCCTGATCACTGACGCATCCCTTGAGCACCTCAAAAGCTGCCAGAGCCTAGAGAGGATCGAGCTGTACGACTGCCAACAGATTACCAGGGCTGGCATCAAACGTCTGCGGGTGAGAACATGGTGGCCTTATGGCTTCAAAGCAACACTTTTTTTTTTCATGCCTTAAGTAGACTCCGGGTTCTTCCTTATGGACCGGCTCACAATGTTCATTTCCTTGCACCATTTTGAAAACAAGGGCCCACACAAGTGTATTTTGAGAATAGCAGCACTGTGATCTTAAGTTTATCACTGGACCAGTTTACTAGAGGTGGACAAATTATTAACCCGTTTAAGTACAGGTAGTCCATACAGAAGGAGATTCAGGACCTTCAGCCCATATTTTCCCAATCTCCAGATCATTACGTTTTCTAAGTATCCCTGATCAGTGGTGGAGATATTGCCGGTGCAGTTGGTGTAAAGCACTGGAGCCCTCTGTGTTACTGGATGTACTCCTAATTTATTAGGGTAAGGGGGCCAATTAATCTTATATTTTTTTCCTCATTCATTTTTTTGTAAACTCATGACAGTCTCTCATAATGTTGTTGTTTTTTTATTTATATATATATATATATATATATATATATATATATATATATACACAGGGAGTGCAGAATTATTAGGCAAATGAGTATTTTGACCACATCATCCTCTTTATGCATGTTGTCTTACTCCAAGCTGTATAGGCTCGAAAGCCTACTACCAATTAAGCATATTAGGTGATGTGCATCTCTGTAATGAGAAGGGGTGTGGTCTAATGACATCAACACCCTATATCAGGTGTGCATAATTATTAGGCAACTTCCTTTCCTTTGGCAAAATGGGTCAAAAGAAGGACTTGACAGGCTCAGAAAAGTCAAAAATAGTGAGATATATTGCAGAGGGATGCAGCACTCTTAAAATTGCAAAGCTTCTGAAGCATGATCATCGAACAATCAAGCGTTTCATTCAAAATAGTCAACAGGGTCGCAAGAAGCGTGTGGAAAAACCAAGGCGCAAAATAACTGCCCATGAACTGAGAAAAGTCAAGCGTGCAGATGCCACGATGCCACTTGCCACCAGTTTGGCCATATTTCAGAGCTGCAACATCACTGGAGTGCCCAAAAGCACAAGGTGTGCAATACTCAGAGACATGGCCAAGGTAAGAAATGCTGAAAGACGACCACCACTGAGCAAGACTCACAAGCTGAAACGTCAAGACTGGGCCAAGAAATATCTCAAGATTGATTTTTCTAAGGTTTTATGGACTGATAAAATGAGAGTGAGTCTTGATGGGCCAGATGGATGGGCCCGTGGCTGGTTTGGTAAAGGGCAGAGAGCTCCAGTCCGACTCAGACGCCAGCAAGGTGGAGGTGGAGTACTGGTTTGGGCTGGTATCATCAAAGATGAGCTTGTGGGGCCTTTTCGGGTTGAGGATGGAGTCAAGCTCAACTCCCAGTCCTACTGCCAGTTCCTGGAAGACACCTTCTTCAAGCAGTGGTACAGGAAGAAGTCTGCATCCTTCAAGAAAAACATGATTTTCATGCAGGACAATGCTCCATCACACGCGTCCAAGTACTCCACAGCGTGGCTGGCAAGAAAGGGTATAAAAGAAGAAAATCTAATGACATGGCCTCCCTGTTCACCTGATCTGAACCCGATTGAGAACCTGTGGTCCATCATCAAATGTGAGATTTACAAGGAGGGAAAACAGTACACCTCTCTGAACAGTGTCTGGGAGGCTGTGGTTGCTGCTGCACGCAATGTTGATGGTGAACAGATCAAAACACTGACAGAATCCATGGATGGCAGGCTTTTGAGTGTACTTGCAAAGAAAGGTGGCTATATTGGTCACTGATTTGTTTTTGTTTTGTTTTTGAATGTCAGAAATGTATATTTGTGAATGTTGAGATGTTATATTGGTTTCACTGGTAAAAATAAATAATTGAAATGGGTATATATTTGTTTTTTGTTAAGTTGCCTAATAATTATGCACAGTAATAGTCACCTGCACACACAGATATCCCCCTAAAATAGCTAAAACTAAAAACTACTTCCAAAAATATTCAGCTTTGATATTAATGAGTTTTTGGGTTCATTGAGAACATGATTGTTGTTCAATAATAAAATTAATCCTCAAAAATACAACTTTCCTAATAATTCTGCACTCCCTGTATGTATGTATGTATGTGTATATATATATATATATATATATATATGTATGTGTATATATATATATATATATATATATATATATATATATATATATATATATATATATATATATATATATATATATATATATATATATATATATATATATATATATATATATATATATACTGATCTGATATAATGCTCTCACGCCTACATATATTTTCTACTTTTTAGTTGACAATCTAGACTATTCATTCCGTAGATCTGATACAGTCACCACTGCAAGCTTACATATCCTTAAATGTGGTGCTTATTAAATTGTATCTTCTATTTTACTTTTGTGTATGTTACTTTTTTTTTTTAAGTGCTTAAAAGCTCCTTTTCTGCCTAAACTAATGCAAATAGTACCTGCTTGGTTCTGCCACCCACAGCTTATTAAAAGAGAATTAGCCAATCAGTGAATTCTCTCAAGCACAATGTTGCTGAGAGAGCCCCTGACTAGCTACTATGAGACACTGGACACCCAGTACGACTTTACTTTTTATAAAAAAATAAAAATAAATAGTACACACACAGAAATTAAGAAACCTTTTATATCCCTTTACCACTGAAAATATGTATAAATAAATTGTTAATGCCATTTTGTATCTCGCAATGAGCGCCGAATGTGCTCACAGGGGGCAGAGCCTCGCATTGTGTGGCAAACAGCGGAGCAAGCCTTAACATTTTCTTGCCATTATTTTTTTTTTTTTATAATTAACTTTTTTATTGAAAGAATAAACAAATAGAACATCGTAAGTTCAGCAAATCATATAACAAATCTCTCAAGTATCAACAAGATATATCAAAAAGTTTCTTTCAAAGTTTTTCTTTTTTGGTTAGAATAACACATGAACATGTAAAACATATATATAAAGTCACACAAGGTCTTGAACATATATACATTCCTCAAAGCAGACATGTGTCTAGGAGGTACAGTAAGGTGAAACCATAGATCAAACATCAGGTCAACCCATAAAAGTAGTTCACACGAACCTTATTGTGGACCTCGTAGAGTCCATAAGTCCCAGCAGGAGGCCCATCGACGGTATCTTTCATCAATTTCAGCTGAAAGTGAGCTCATAGCCCGAATGAACCTGATTTTGTGAAGTACTTCAATGTGAGTAGGGGAGGTAAGTTTCCAGTGTTTAGCTATGATGCATCTCGTGGCCAAAAATATCTGTGTTGTTAAACATTGTTCTGATTTGAATAGCCCCGTAATTGGAAGGCCTAGCAAAGCTTCCTCAGGCTTTTGTGTTACTGTTGTCCCCAAAAGTGTTTCTAATAGGTCGTATGTTGCTGTCCATATGGGTCTTATTTTCGGACACTCCCACAGCATGTGAATCAGTGTACCAGTGTCTGTGCAGCCCCTAAAACATGTGTCAGGGTGTGTTTTGTTCAGAAGATGGAGTCTTGCTGGTGTAAGGTACCACCTCATTATTGTCTTAAAAGAGTTTTCTTTTAGTGTCACGTTTAGTGAAGAGGTATTGGCTTGTTTTAGGATCTTATTCCATTGGCTGTCGTCTAGAGTTACCTGCAAGTCAGCCTCCCATGCAGTTTGGTAATGTGGTTTAACCCTGTTGGTGAGAGACACCATCTGATTGTAAATGATGGCTATATTGGCCTTACCTCCGGGATTGTTGATACAGCATTTCTCAAAGGGAGATTTGGTGTGATATTTGTTGATTTTCGTAGAGTGTGTTAGTGTCTCATTAATTGCCATCAGATTAAGCCACTCTCTATGTGGCACCTGAATTATGTCAGTGATAATTGACGATGTGTTGCTTTGTGAGGTCACCCAGGTATCTGCCACAATTGTTATTTTGTTCTTTATCCACCATTTCATCTGGGTAAATTTATTGAGGTGCTGACCTTTGTGTGATTGCCATAGTGGAATCAAGCCAGAACCCACGCTCAGGAGGTCCACCCTTCTGTTCAGGTCTTTCCATAATTTCAAAGAGTGGCTAATACAAATTGGTAACTCTCCTGTTCGTAGGTCCCGACCTAAGCTAAGCCATAAAACCTGCGATAGTACCCAATGCTTGTCTTCTAGAAGTTGCCTCTCTATGTCTGCCCACACCGGTATGGCCTCTTTTTTAAACCAGGTCGTGGTTTGAGCTAATCTAGTGGCCTTATAATACTTGATTAGATCAGGGAAGGCTAGCCCCCCTTTCTGTTTAGGCGCACACATTGTGGTTCTATTAATTCTTGGTTTCTTGTTATTCCATGCGAACTTAAAAAGTGTTTTTTGCAACACTCTAAGGTCGGGTAACCTGATCGGGGTTGGGATTGTCCTAAATAGGTATAATAATTTGGGAATCACATTCATCTTGATGGAATTTATTCTGCCCAACCATGAGATGTTAAGGAAGGACCACTTGGAGATATCTGCCTTGATTCTGTTAAAGACAGGAGGAAAATTTGCCTCGTATACCAACGCTATAGACCGCGGAATATGAATACCCAAATAAGTTATCTGTTTGGGTGCCCATTTTATGGGAAAGCTGTTTTCTAAGTTCTGTTTCACCGTTTGGGGTAGTGTAATGTTGAGGGCTATGCTCTTGTTAGTGTTGATTTTGAACCCTGACACTCTGCCAAAGTCTGTGAGCAATTGGAATAAATTAGGCAGGCTTGGTATTGGATCTGTAAGTGACAGCATGATATCTTGCCATTATTTTTGACGGGCAAAGTCGCTAGTATATTAGTAGTGTTGGTACAAAGTTTAGGTAAATACTGCTCTTTTTTTTTGTCCCACTCATGTTTCCTATAACATACCAGGACAGAGAACCCTGGCTTGTCTTGCTTTAGTGTAATTTGTCATAGACCACCTATTTTCATACATAAAACTTTTTTTGATTGGTTTTAAAATTATATTTTTAAAAACATGACCATTTTTGGGCTACCTTGACTCCCGAATAGGGGCAGTTTAGGATAAGCCATGAGGTAGGTAAATGCTAAGGCACATCTCTTATAATTAACTCTCATTTGGCTCTGATTATTGAATTTGTAAGACATTCAGGCTCAGAGGTCCCAATTATGGCAGGATAGTCATAGAATAAAATATTACAAAACCGGGCATTGAAAACCTTTTTTCTATATTTTGTCTGTCGCTGCGCTATTATCCACGCCGTTTGATTTACACTTCTTTCTCTTTCAGACTCACCTCCCGAACATTAAAGTCCATGCCTACTTTGCCCCGGTCACACCCCCACCTTCTGTTGGGGGCAGTAGGCAGCGGTTCTGCAGATGCTGTGCCATCCTATAAAAGAGGAGACCCCCAGCCTTTCCCACCCTCCCAGAGGCAACGGTGGATCCAAGTGGACTCTACTGCAGGAAACAAAGTGGTTGTGAGGGGGTTCGGAGACAGTGTCTACCCCCTCTCCTCCAGAGAGAGCCCACCTCTATGGATGGCGTGGAGCTGGGCCGTCCTTTATGTTATTATATTTGGAATTCCTCCCTCCCCTTATTTTTATTTAGTTTCTCACCTAAACTGGTGGAAATGGATTATTTGAGGAATCTGGGGGAGGTGGTGGGTTGTGAGAAACCCCACAGCACTCCAGGAATTTATCCCACATCATAGGAAGGGGGTTAGCTGCTGAATATGAGGAGGGGGAGACCTATCATTGTTAGCTGTTTGGGGGCTTTGCCTCCCCCTCCCACCTGCTCCCATCCTGCATAATGAGGGGTCTGCACTTTGATGTCTTGTGGGGGAGGGGGTCTCTCTGTTCGTCTCCTTTTAATCATAGGATACAGGCTTATGGGCACAGGTAATTCGTGCTGTGGTTTTGGGGAGAGGTGTTTATGTGCGGACACATTTGGGCAGCCTTCTGCCATGTTCAAGGACCTATAGATGTGCCCCCTTTCTCCCCCTTAACCCTCGCACTGCAGCTGGGATGCAGCCACTGGGTCGTCCTCCCTCACTGCCCTCCCCTCCCTGAGGTGTACATCTCGAACTCTCTTCAGATCCTCGTCATGCATTCCCCGGAAATGGAAAAAGTACAAAAAAGTAAAAAAAAAAAAAAATATTAATTATATATTATATATATAAATATATATAGACTTTGTACAATATAATTTTAATGATATTGCAGGGTGCACCCTCTTCACACTCATGTGGATGTGATAATGATGCCAATTACAGAAGTAAACGTTAAGAAAAGGAATAAGATGCGGTCGGTCAAGAGATGTTGGCGTGTGACTGGAAGATTTTCTGTGTGTGAGAACATAATTATCAGTGTCTGGGTATAAGATTGAGCGTGTGTTAGTATGGGGACAGATAATATGCATATTACACCTCTGAAACCTCTAATCAGAACGAATATGTCATGTAAAGTATATTAAATGTTCAATCTGTTTTTTTTTGTTTTATGGGCATACTGCCCATGTAGGCATCCTGCCAAAGAATGAAAATTGAACATATTCTAAATAAAAAAAAATGTAAAAAAAAAAAAACTTTTTATTTTTAAAACTGGTCCATGCGAGTTCATTTGCAGCTGTAATCAAGCACATTACATGCCCTCCATTGTTGTCACTCTGAGACTTCTATGTATATTATGGAGTCTGTGCACGGCTATCCCAAAACTTGGAGGAATAGTGCACAAATAACCGTCCCATAATTTACATGGAATCCTCCTAGATCTACGGTTCTCAACAGCGAGTCCTAGAACTGGTACCGGTCCCTTATTTGCTGGTCCACAAGATGAGAGCCTAGCATGGTATACAACCGATCGCCTTTTGTCACAGTTATAGATGGATTATATTGAAACTTATAAGCAATTAAGCTTTGCTCCGTTCAAAGCCATAGAATGCTGAATAAAAATTCAATAAATCGCATGAAGTATCTCCTAATTAATTTCATAAATGGTCCCCATGGCAGTGGACCAAGAAATGTTGAAAGCCACTGTTCAGCAGCAAAGGAGGACATGTTGTGCTTGATCTGAACTGCCAATGGAGTCGGGTGGAATAAAAAATAGATTTAAAAATGAAGTTTATATTTTATATACACACTGAATTTTCATACTTTGGTTTAATGCCTGTGTGGGCAGCTTGCCTTTAAAAACAACTTTTATATACTTGTCATTTTGAAAGGACCCTTGTATATTGGGGAGAAAAGAAATATGTATGTAATGGCTCGCAACATTATTGGCTTGTTAAGCCATGCGATAAAAGCATTATTTAAGTAAAAGACCAATTATTTTATTTAAGCCAACAGAGATTTCATGTTGGTGTTATCCATACTTCCTACAGACTTCAAGAATGATGGGTGTGTCTTATTATACACTGTGGGTGTGGAAGGAGGCATTGGGGAGTTGGATTTGTTTAATCCATTTGAAATCTGCCTGCCTGCCCCCCACATGCTCAGTGGAAGGAAGATTGCCTGGAGACATCCCACTTTGTTTGCCTTGCTATGTCACCACCCACTTGGACTTTGGAAAGGAAGCATGCCTTTAATGGAAGCTTTCATGCACCAGGAGAGTCTGCTAACATTTAAGACATTTAAAAATGTCTTGTACAGCTCCTAATGTTGCACACTCCAAATAATATTTTCCCTAATCTACATTGGTCCTTTTTAAATACTGTCATGATCCCCCCTGACCAGCAGTCCTTTGGACTCATATGATCCACCCAGAATGATTAGGATTTTGTGCTGGTCAGGGGGAGCAAAGGAAACTTCTTAAAAACTGCCTAAAAGTGGTACAGAATCAAATAACTTGCAAATAAATACATACATTTTTAAATATAATTACAGTTGGTTGTTGAAAACCAACAGCCCATGTCCAATTGGTATAGACCCGTATAATGAGGCTTTAAAGGCATATCTAAGTTTGCTGGTTTATGAATGCATCTAATAGAGGAGAATTAGTAGTGTATGCAAAAAAACAATTTTGCATGAAAAAAATCCCCCAAATAAACATTTAAACACTTCAATGTAAGTCAGCAAAATCTCTTGTAATTCCTGACCATTGCAAATTAGGGTTAACACCCTCCAAACCCAGGCTAAATTGACATCAAATTTAAAATTATTTGTTTTGGCAAATCAGGTTAGCTGAAACATTCCTGTTTGTGCTGCAAAGCCACCTGGGATATGTAGTGTATCACTAATATGTCCTATGTATTGCTGCTGACATAGACAGGAAACTGCAAGGGGATTGGCTGAGCAAGCAACAGCAGGTAAATCGTGGGTAATATTGTTCCCATGATGCTGCATGCTGATTGGGGGGGGGGAGGTGTCAAAGTAATCAATAGATGGATATTAATAAAAATAAAATGTTTTATGAGATGCATAGGAGAGCAGAAATGTATTAATCCATGAAGCTTGGATATGCCTTTAATAATGCAATTCTCTTGTGGCTAAAAGTCCCCCTCGGGGGATAAGTTACAAGAGATGGTCATTGGGAGACCAGAAAGAGTTTTTCATGTAATTTATGTGTAAAATACCACTGTTATTGACCACTTCCATTTTAATTTTTAGCAACCGTTTGGGACATATATATGTACTTTTTGTGTAGTAACTGGGTAGTATGTGGTGTGTCTGTGTATGACAATGCGTTGAATGATCCAAATATGGTATCATTTAAAACTATAGGTATTAACATATGGGTTCCTTGGTGGTCTAGTGGTTAGGATTTGGTGCTTGCACTGTTGTGACCTGAGTTCAATTCCTGTCAGGGAACCAAGAAGTCATACCACCTGAAGTTGAGTAGGATTGGGCCTGGTCCGTACTTAAATGGAAAACTACCTTGGAATACCTAGAGCTGTAATCTGTGGCCCTCTGGAGGAGGAACTGGCATCCCACTCCAGTATCTCCGTCTTGAATACCAAGTGGATCGGTATGGTGTGTTACGGCCCATGAGGTCGGAGAGTTGGACACGACTGAATATCGCAAAACGCACACATAGGTATTAACATGTACTTTATGAACTGAATGACATCAATAATTGCATGTTCCTATAGTAGAGAAAAATTGGAAACTTAACTGTCTTAATTACCTGAAGCATTGTTCCCATTGTTTTGAGTTAATTTGCATGCATAAAGGACTAGGCATACTCAGACGACTTTATCCCAAGCGACTGTACTCCAGAAAAGAGACCCAACGCTTTAGTAATTAATGGCAATGATCTCATTAACTCAAAAATCTGTTTATTATTATTATTTTTTTTTAGTACTTATTACCAATAGGACTTAATTTTACCATAATTGGATATTTGATTAGGGGTTGCACACTACTCCAGTAAAGAAAGATGTGTAGGCCATCGACTCCCTCTAGTGGTGGTAGTGTATTCATGAGGATAACCACCTTTTATGAACATTACATTTTTATAGCATAAACGGAAGACCGAATTGTTATCAATTATAGAGTATTTTATACATTTAACACGATAAACTGACAAGTCAACTGATCTTCTACCATCTTTGAATAGTAGTGTACAAGTGCTGGAGGTCTAGTGTTTCTTCTTTCAACCATTTTTATCCAAATTAATTGTTTGTGCCATACTTCCTAGGATGCAGCCAACTATAGAGACAATTGGTTATATTTAAGGAGAAAGAAAAGTTTGTAAGAAAATACAAAACTAATGGATTATTTTATTTTAGTGAAGGATTTTTCTCACTTTTCATTTATGTTTTGAGCTTAGGGCATCCCTGGTGCTCTAGTGGTTAGGATTTGGTGCTTTCACCAGTGGCACAACTTCTGGGCGCATGAGACGTGCGCGCCGCCATGTGCTCGGCCAGAATGCCTGACAAATGCGCGCACCCACACCAGCGCGCCCGGATGATACAGCAGTTCTCTTCTCTATCTTCTCCCCATTTCTTTCTTTTCTCCATTCCCTTCCTGTCATTTTTTTTTGCCACTCATGTCTCTCTCTCTATCCCCCCATTATCCTCTCTCTTCTCCTCCTCTTTCTCTCTATCCCCAGGCTCCCTCTTCCCCGTTTTTGCCGCCGTAATCGGGTGTTCCATTTTCCTCATCCACATCACTATGCCTTACCAGCCCTCCTGCAAGGCATAATGATGTGGATGATGCAAATGGCACCGTTCCTGATTCTGGCTCATCTCTGCTGGGTGACTATCCCCATGCCACCTCTCCCTATCTCCTTTCCCATATTGGAGTGCACTTGTGTTGGTGTGCGCATTCCTCTGCGCAAACATGGCGGTGCACACGTCTCGTACACTCTCAAATCGGGGTGCCGCTTTCACCGCTACACCCTTAGTTCGATTCCAGTAGGAGAACCAATAGGCCACACCACCCTGAAGCCATGCAGCATTGGCACTGGCCAGTACTTGTATAGGAGACCACCTACGAATACCAGGAGCTGTATGCCGTCGCCAACTAGAGAAGGAGTTGGCAACCCACTCCGCTATCTCTACCATGAAAACCAAGTGGATCAGCATGACCATGGACATAAAGATGTGCCTGTTGTGTTACGGTCAATGAGGTCACAAAGCGTTGGAAACGACTTCACCATGCAAAAAAAGTTTAACCATAATCATTGCTAATCCCAATTACCCCCTTGGGGTAGTTGGCATAAGTACAGAGTCTTTAAATGATTCTGAAGTTGAAACTTGGAGTTCAAATTCAGACGCTAAAATCAGAGTACATATAGACCCTCAAGGAAGGGTGGGCATTATTTGCATTTTAACACATTTAAAAACAAGGGCTTAGTGAGTGGATCAGAAATGCAGAGTAACCGACAGAAAAAAATATAAACTTTTAAAATCACACACCACTAATACTTTATCATTTGAATATCTCACAACTCCACCATATTTGGAACATTTTCAATGCTCGTTTAACAAAAATACGCTGTTTACCTGCAACTACGTTTATTTAAAACAAATACTACAGGGGTCTTCTTCATCACCTTCCACAAATATTCTCAAACTGCTGTAGTCATTTAACAAACTACTTTGAATAATTTCTCTATTCCCCATTTGACGTTTAAATTCAGTGCCTTTTTATTTATGGGGATTAACTGTCACCTCAAAATAGATGTGTAGGATAGAAACGTTTGAAATGTGGCTAGGTGGAGTAGTTTAATTAGGAGAGTATGTTGGACCCAAGAGACGTATCGCACAGATGAACCTACAGAATTCCCAAATTTATGGAAAATGCTGGTTAGTTATAAACTGTATTTAAGTGATTGGGTTGCATATTGTCCACTGTCATATAGTACCAATGCAACAGGTTGATGATGGCGTTACCAATGGGAGCATGGTAGTGGCAATTGCAGTAATGTCTCTACGCGTTTCACACACTACAGAAGAAACCCATAGTGGCTCAAATGTGTTGACAGTGGTTTCTAATACAGTGCCCCCTTGGTAGCAGAGTTATGCTGTGGTAAACTCATGTGGAAGTACAGTGGCACTGAGAGCTGAGCTGCAGCTACCAACTGGATGGAGTAAAGATTTACCTAAGATCTGGTAACTGCAGAAGATTGTTTTTAATATCGTCTCAGAAGCTTCAAGACCGCTGCAGTTACCTTGTACCTCACATCTACCCCGCTCTGTATTATCCATCCATTTGGATTTTAATAAACTAGACACAATTGCCTTGATATAAAGGTATAGTGACCACTTCTGTAAACACAACCCAGTGTGGTTGTACTGTACCAGATATGTCTTACCATGATTAACATGGGTAGAATCCTAAGGCAGAGACGTTCCAGATAAATCGATCCTGGTGGGAAGTATAAAAAAAATGGATGCCGATTGAAATCAGTTTCTACAGCCTGTCAACACAGGGTCATATTATAGTTTAACTGATCCATTTCCAGCTGAGCTGCTTGTTCTGAAATTCTGTCATTTCCAAATAGTGAAAATGATATCCGTGCAGCTGGTTTGTTATGAGGACCTGGAATGTGAAAAGTCTTCGTATTGGTTGCTTACTATTCTTTAAGGTGTCTTGGATGGGCGAGGTGTGACGCACTCTTCCTATAAGCCACATCCACGACTGTTTGCGCTTTCAAAAATATATGTAGTTTACCTACTGCCTATGCCAAAATATGTATTTGGCTGCCTTATTAATTAATTGACTGATTGGGTGACCATAGTTAAATATTTAAATTCTGTTGGTAGAGGAAATATCTTCGATTACAGGTGCATTTATATCATTTTTTTTAATTATTATTTTGAAGGCCCTTGCACTTTTCTTAAATATCATGTAATGGCAATTTGTGTTGCTTGTGCCATCTACCGATTAAATGCACACTGTTATTTTTAAATAAGTAATGGGCATTTTAAAGCATATGTTGCACCCAGTCTAATGAAAGGCATTAGCCAAATTAACTAAAGCTGTATGTTATTTTTTACTTTTAATTCTTCCTTTGTTGGTCTATAAGTGGATACCATGTTTCACCTCCCTCCTTCCATCCCTTAGAGGGTGTGACTGCGAGCTGGGCAGGAAGCAAATTATGAATCTTCTCATGTGAACATGGCACAGCTTCTGGATCATGTGTCAAGTGATGCCAACTCCTAGTAGAACGCTGCAGGCTTTATATTGTACTTTAGAAGACGTGAGATGGAGATTCACAGCTTTCTGACTTCATCCTTCACAGAGTGAGATACTCTGAGGGATGGGAGGAGAAGTGAGCCAACCATTTCAATCCTATACAGGTGAGCAGGAGAGAGGAGAACAAAAAATACAGTACCACAGCATTTTTCAGAACCAAAACATCCCATACCCTTTAAATAACCTGTCCCATGCTTGGTCAACTGGTTACCATACACCATATTATCCTTTGGAAACTAATCTACTGTCATGAGTTTAATTATCTTGGCACCAAACAATTCTTATATTGCAGAATGCCTTTCAATTAATGATAACATATTTAGAAACTCAGTGTCTCTTTAACCAATGATATGAACATGGGTTTTTTTAGGTGTGGTGTACCTAAACATTATATACCCCGCCCCGGTAACTCACTACACTGTATGTGCTGCTTGTGAGAAGATTGTTTTTGTGGCTGTTATGGTGGCTCTATCTTACCAACCACTGAGTGCCAAAACTAAGTGACTCTTCGGTGCAGATGTGTCTTCTCTTGATATTCAGTGTGTCTTCGCTTGTACCTTTTGAATACTTTCTGCATAGATGTAATTTATCAATCATTTTGCTAAAAATGCAAATTCATATAATGAGGTGGAAGAAGGGAACCTAGAGTTTTTTTGCCATCTAGTAAAGAACAGAAGACCCCATTGGATGTAGTGATACCATCCCAAATGAATTTGGGATGAAGACTCTGTGAAGAAGACTCTGCACTCACAGTTTCTAGGACTGAAAATAAGAAGCTTTTATCTTGGATCACTTTAGCAAAACTGGAACCTTTCATGACTGATATCCTTTTTTCTCCTCATTTTTTTTTTTTTTTAATATTATACCAGCGAATTGCCCGTCAAAAGTGACGGCAATAAAATTTGAAGCCTGGCAATGCTGTTTGCTACACATCGCAAGGCTCCCCCCTCCCCACACCTCTAACCTGCCTGCCCCTGTGTCTCTTTCTCTTCCTCTCTTGTGTCTCTTCCCCCTCCTCCCTCCCCTGTGTCTCTTTCCCCCCATCTCCCTTCCTTGTGTCTCCTTCCCCCATCTCCCTCACATGTGTCTCCTTCCCCAATCTCCCTCCTGTATCTCTTCACCCCCATCTCCCCCCCATGTGTCTCCTTCCCCCATCTCCCTTCCATGTGTTTCTAACTCTCTCCCATGTGTCTCCTTTCCCCCCTCACTCCCGTTTCCCTCTCCTGTGCCTTCTTTCCCCTGTGTCTTCTTTCCCCCTGTCCCTCCCCTCCCTTGTGTCTCCGTTCCCCCTCCTCTCCCTCTCTTGTCTTCTTTCCCTCTCCTCTCCCTCCCTTGTGTCTCATATCCCCCCTCCTCTCCCCCTTGTGTCTCCTTTTCACCCTCCTCTTCCTCCCTTGTGTCTCCTTTCCCCCTCCTCTCCCTTCCTTGTGTCTCCTTTTCCCCTTCTTTCCCTCCCTTGTGTCTTCTCTAGCTCAGTCACCTTCCACCTGGTGTAAGCCTCTGCGGGTCCCGTCCTCCGCCCAGAGGACGGGACCCACAGAGGAGAAGCTAGTAAGTGCGGCGATGCTGGCAGGGTTGGAACCAGGTACAGGCCGCATCGCCTCAGCTACTGGCAGGGTTGGAACCAACCAGGTACAGGCCTCTGCTGGGGTAGATTCAGGCTAGGGCTGATGTGGGCCCCCAACATTCCTGAGCGTTACCAGCGTCCCCTAATTACCACAACTATATATGTGATATACATCCATTCAGCAGGACCCTGGATAATACTCCTCTATTGCATACTGATACCTATCTCTCTGTATAACTCTTTCACCACATAGACCTGGCTCATATGACCACTGTCTCCTAGAACGTGCCCCATATTGCTCTATGTATATATACACCTAGCACAGATGACCACTGTCACCTATCAAGTGTCTCATATTAATGTGACAAAAATGGCTGCTATCCAGTGGCATCTGGTGACTTTCCAAGTTGACAGAAGACAGAGACCTGGCCCCTCCCCTTACATTGACTCCACCCAACAGTATAAAACCCTGCCCTTCACATGTTACCTGTATAGGGCCTACCCAGTGACACAGACTCCATCCACTTATTATTTTTTTCCTGTCACTTTACTTCTTATCTTGATGAGGGTGAGATGCTGGTGCTTCTGCTCACTTTTCTTATGTTGGGAAGTGCCTCCATTTCCTTGATGACATTAAATAATTGAATAGAACACATACAATACATGTTAGATCAGAACATGTGGCCATGACAGCTCATAGAAATAGACAAAAGTGATCCTATAAAGAGAGACAGGGATAGAGAGAGAGAGAGAGAGACAGGAAGGCATAGAGAGAGGGGGACAGAATGTTATAGAGATAGATCCTATGCCTCTTGGATCCCTCTCTATCCATCTCTTCCCTTCTATCCCCCTACCACTCTATCCCTCCATCTCTATCTATCTCACTGAGCTTAGGTCAGTTATTTTATGACTGAGCCAATAATGATACAAGCAGATACTATGATAGCAGCAAATATACTGAGAGAGTACAACTGCATAAATAAATCATTTGTAAAATGAGCAAATAGATTAATTAAACAAACTGAGACTAAACGGCACGTGGGAGGAACATCTTGTATGACGCGGAGGCTGCACAGGCTTCCTGGGTCAGCACGTAGCGTTGCGTGACCCAGTGGAGCCTGTGAGGCCTGTCAACCAATCAGCTGCGTCGGGGTCGTGTCGGCAGTCCGCGTTTCGCGCCGTTTCACACGCGGTCTCCCGACTGAAACGGAAAGTTAAATACTGGAAAAAGGAAAGTTAAATACTGAGATTTGATCCCCGGCTTACCAGCACATAAGGGGCAATACTATTGAGGCTAAACTTGTGTGTTTTTTCTTCCCTCCGTTTTGTGTGTTTTTTGTGTCTTTGCTTGTGCTGCGTGTGTCTGGTGCTGCTGCCTGTTGTTTTTCCTCCTGTGTGTCTCCCTGCTAGCTATAATATGGATCCAGAAGGCTTAGAGGCTTTACTGGCTGAAGTTAGGACCCGGGCCCTAAGCCAAGGGGTCAGGTGGGTGAAGGACAAGCTGGGACCTCCCCTGCCTTCTGCTCTTGGCCCGCAGCACATTGAACAGGATCAGTCTGCGGTGGCTGGTGTCCTAGTCAATACTAGCGGTGCCAGGGAAACTCCTGTCCCACCACTGTAGGGCTAGCAGACCCCCGTCCATCAGTGAACAGAGCCATGAGAGAGGGTGGGGCTACTGGTCAGGGCGGCCCGGACCCCATACCCCTTAGACAGGTGAGCGCTAGGTCCACGGGCGGTGAAGGTGAGGGCCTAGAACTCCGGCCACCACCAGTCATTTTGCCTAAAGGCCCTAGGCCGCGACAATGGTCAAGAAACACCACGCTAACACCCCGTAGAGGGGGTGCAGGGGGTAAGAAAAAAGCCGGGAGCCCTAACAAAGCTCCTACAGACCCTCATGGCGCCGACCAGGCGGTCCCTAGGATTTCCCGTAATAACAGTGCTTCTGGTACTTTACAGGGAAGCCTATTAGGCGGTGAGCGGAACATGGCGACAACGAGAGAGAGAAGGGACGGAGTGATCAACGAGATGAATAGCCAGGACAGCATGGTCATAGTCGATGACGTGCCAGTAACAGCGGCAGTGGCAAGGCCGGCGCGCCCCACTCGAGCTAGGAAGGCTACAAGCAGGTACAGTCCACTACTATTCACGCACACCCCACTAAGATGTAGCAGGAGTGAGACTGAGGGCGAGACGGTTAGGCCACAGCAACAGGGGTCTAAGACCCAACAGCCAGACGTTACAACGCCTAATGAAGTCTCAAAGGAACCCCTACGGGGGGCGACCAAGGCGGCGCTAGCTTACTCCAGCCGCGCAGGCATAGGTGAACAGGGCCACTCCTCAGAGGAGGAGCGGACGGTATGGGCACGGGCATGCAGGTCGCGGAGAGCTAGTGACTGTTCCTCTTGCACTCACAGGTCCAGAAGGAGATCCAGATCAAGAAACAGGAGATCATGTCGGTGCAGCTGTGCCTGCACAGGATCAGAGTGAAGGAGCCCGAGGAGGGTCAGACGCTCAGAGTCCCCTGAGCACCAGGAGAGACGCAGGGATACTCCGTTGGCTGTTTCCACTCCAAGGCTTCTGGAAGCAGGTGAGCGCACAATGTTGAGTTGCGCAGCAGAGAAGGGTGATAGAGAACTCTCGCACACAAAGGCTGTTTTTTTTGGGTTGTTAAAGACCCTCTCAGCTGCGCACAACATTACTGTCAGTGAGCAAGAGATGGGTTCTTGGATAGGCGGGCTAGCGTAGAGCGCGTGGCCCCAGCCATCTGCCATTGTGGCGACAGCGCGTTCAGCTCCGGCCGAGGCAATAGGTACCATCGCATCCGAGCCGGTAGGCGCTCCTGTTGCAGTAGCTGGCAGTACCAACACAGGGTTTACCGACGCAGCCATGAGACCGATAGTCTTGTGCTCGTTGGATAACTTAGGCGCACATCTTACCCAAGAGGTTAAAGAAAAGATCTGGAGGAGGGAGTTCATAGAATTGTTCTCCCTTCTCCCCATGTCTAGACAACTGGAAATGTCCGAGAGGGGCCTCAGGGAAGGAGATGATCGGCGGAGGTCCTTTGGGAGGTTACCTAGGACTTTCGATACATGGCTGCAAGCATTCGCCATCTGGGCCTGCGTACGGTGTGAGCGACACCCCGAACAGAGTTCGGGATTATTCGTTTACATAGACGAAATTCGCAATGCCCACAAAGTCTATGGAGGCACGGCCTGGTGGCGGTACGACGAGGAATTTCGCCAGTACTTGGCCTCAAGGCCAACCATGGCAGGGAGTGACAAAGCGGTGGCATACTGGTTGAACATTATGACACCGATAAGAGTTACGCCGCCCTTGGATGAAGAAGTTCCCAGGCACGTTTCTTATCTGGTCCGAGATGATAAAAAGAAGATCTTGGCGTAACTCGCGCGACCCGGTCTGCCTGGATAAAGCAAGACAGAAGATCAACCAGCAGCTCGCGAGTTTCATTAGAAAGTTAGGGTTTGTCGCAATCCGTTATAAGGAGTTCGAGCCTGCCGGTGCCTACGATTTTTTCGGTAAGGACAAGGTTCACCTTACAGAAATGGGGCTGAAGTAATGATGCTAGAATTTAGGGAGAGCGTTTTACGGGCTTTGGCTTTGATGTCCAGCATTTAGGAGGCGTCCCTCACATGCTCCGTGCGGGAGGTGTCCGGCCCACTGGCCTAAGTGGGCGTTGCCCCTACCTCACAGGGCGTGCTTAAGATAAGCATTGGGGCTTTGGGCAGGGCTCAAAGCGTGAGGTTACTGTCCGTGGCCGGGCTCCTCCCCCGGTAAAAGGTTAAAATAGTTCATGTAAATAAAGTTAAGTTTACAAATTGTTATAATAAAGCTGTGGCCCGTTGTTCTCCCAATTTCAATCGTCGTGTCTGTTATTTATCACCCTAGCCTAAATGGATCATGCATGGGTCATGCACCTACAGAAGGACAGGGTGATAACTTACCAACAACAGGCCAGAACAAGAAAGTTGCACCCAAGTTGGTTCTGCACGATTCAGTATTGTTTTGTTTTTCCCTCCATTGTAAACATAATTTAAATAGCATGTGGGAGAAGCATCTCAAGCTGCCTTTATGCTATTTGGACTATCTTTACAAAAAATACATTTGAATAACTCAGTTTTTTAAATATGTATTCAGTTTATATGCTGCCTATACATAATTAATATTAAGTTGCAAAGAACATATTTGAGCAGTTAATTAAGCATATATTTCTTATTCTGCGCCTTCAGTTCTGGGGGGGATAAAGCTTAAAGAGCGTTTCACTATTAAATGCTGCCGATTTTATATATAAAGCTTTTTAAAGGTAAATAGCTTGAGAGTACACCCAACGTTCTTGGGACTTATCAGATATCCCCGCCAATCACTCTGGGTTAAAATAATCTAGCATTTACTGAGGAAACTCCTGAGTGATTTTTTTTTTTTTTTTTAAATATCACTGATGCTATTTTAGGGGGGCATAGAATGGAGACACACCAAATATGGATTGGAAGATAGATGAGACAGAGAGAGCATTTAGCTTGAAGCAAAGCCCTGGATGTATTATGCATAATGGTATTGGATTACAAGAGCAAAGCATTTGTGGACATATTTGAATTTCCCTGCAGCAAGTTCCCAGAATGCAGTTGAATAACTGTATTTTTGGAATTCTGAGCAGCAAATAGGTATTTTATTTTAGACATCCAAATGTGAACACAAATGTACTATTTATTTACTGTACGGTGGAGCTATTCTATCACTCTGTTACCCCAATAAATTACATTTTATATATATCACATATATAGCTGTCAGCAGGCGCGCTTGGCAAAACCCGTTGCTAACGCTGCAACCCTCACGAAGCACATAAACATATACAACACAATCGCAATCAACGGCGAAGGCGCTCATTGCCAGCCACACGATGAGCGCCAAAGGCGCTCAGCGTCAGGCTCGCAATGAGCGCCAAAAACACTTACTGTCTGGGGCAAACAGCACTACCTGCCTTACAATTTTATTGCCCCGTCATTTTTGATGGGCAAGTCACTAGTCACTATAATAGTTATCAGTGTTGGGGACGTTTGCAATGTTGGTAACGCACATGCGTCCCTCACGCAGCGAGGCGAGACGTCAACAGGCGCTCATTGCAGTCAACGGCGCAGTACTTAGGCGAGCCTTGCAAAGCACTTCGTTCAAGAGCGTAACGATAAAACCCCCCAAAAATAAGAAAATCATGTACAAAACCTTATACCACAATCACACACAATACAGGGAGAGAGACATGACCCTGGGAGTGAGGTTGCAAATGAATTAGACCCATGTGTGGCTTCTTTCGTCATTCGACTAAGCGAGGAGAAAAATGGTGGATGAAAAACATAAAATTTCTGAAACAGCATGAGAACGAGGCTTAGAAACGCCAGGCTCGCAGAACTTACAGTAACACTTACAAAACAACGCCAGGCACGCAGGACTTTGAAAATAAAACCAACGGCAGTCATTGCGCGCCACGCAAACATTCAGCACACACACAGAGGAGAAAGACTCAGGTAAGGCACAGGGGGGAGATGGTGGAAAGAGATACATTGCATTCCCAAGCACAAAACTTGCAGGTTAACGAACCATGCAATGAGCGGCCCGTACAGTTGTCGAGAGGAAAGGCTCGCAATGAGCGCAAAAGGCGCTTATTGATAGCCACACCATGAGCGGGAGAGCCTTGCAATGACCGCCGAAGGCGCTCATCACGGGCTCGCGATGCGCACCGAACGTCATCATTGCAAAACAGGAATGTTTAAGTACATGCGGGAGAGGCTCGCAATGAGCGCGGAAGTGCTCAGAGGATCAAAACCATTGCCAGCCTTACAATTTTATTCCCATCATTGTTGATGGGCAAGTTACTAGTATATGTATATATATATATATATATATATATATATATATATATATATATATATATATGTATATATGTATATATATATATATATAGTGAGGTAGCCAGTATATGGTGATACCTTTTTTATTGGACAACCATATTAATTTATTCTGACAAGCTTTTGAGATTATACTTCTCTTTATTACGTCTTTAGCATTACTGAAAGGATGCACCAGGAAAAGTTCAGATATCTGTTCAGCGTTTAGGAGGGGTGTGAAGATTAGAAAGTAGCAGCTACACAAGCCCAGGTCCACCTGCTATAGACTACAGGTTAACTACCAACAAGGACTGTGGGGTTCTTGGAAATCTCTGCAACAGCACCCTGATATCTGGCTTCTGTATCGGTCAGGATCCTTGCATCAGAAATCAATACTTCCAGTCTACAAAGAGACTCCAGATCTGCTTCTTCTTTGGGGGCTTGAGAAGACTCGTTAGAGTCAAACCTGCCCCAGCAGGATCCTACAGAGTCTCTCAGTACCTCTCTGCAGCCATCCAGGAGAACAGGCGCAAAATAAGAGACATACTATTTTTATATGCCTCAAAAATTAACTGTTTTATTTGGAAAAGTCAGCAATATTTGTAGCAGTTAGGTACAGAGGGGTGTACACAATGTAACAATGACAGGGAGTGGCAGACAATTACAGAAGATCACCCCACATGGGGAGGGGCGTCTAGCAGTAGCTTCCTGAGAGCAATAGGCTTAGCCTCCAATACACATCCTGTCATCGCTAATACATATCAGACGTGATAAACTTTATCTGGCAAACAATGGGACAAAACAGATTACAAATACAATGGAGGTATTCCAGTGGCAGAAACCAAGCTATCTGTCTTTTAATGGGCTAAGACCCATGAACTGAAAAAGGGGTCCGTGACAATGAAACAAATACATGCCTCATAAATTATGTGCTGTGAGTCTTTAGATCAGGTTTAGATAACAGAGCCCAGTAAATGTCACCACAGTTTGGGATAAGGACAATATCAATTGAACATTTGAAATGTGGTATAAAACATCAGTCACAAAAGATTTTGGAAATTAGATAATAATAATGAAATAATAATCCTAAATCCATATTTAAATCAGCATGTCCATATTTAAACCAGCATGTTTTGAATCAAAAAAAGTAATAATTTTGAATTCAAAAGTTTTATGCTATTAGAGACTTTTGAATTAAAAAAGATTAACATTTTTTATTCAAAATATGTTGGTTTAAATATGGACAGGCTCAGTCCTATAGTTTAGAGCATAGGTCGGGAAAGACAGCAATTTTGGTAGGGTAGTTGCGCATTTGCCTCTATGCACCAGCTGCCCGTGCTTCTCTCCCATATAAAATGTGTGACACATCCACATCATTAATAGAAGTGGTCATTATTTCAATGCTACCAAGACAAGGCTGATGGGCAGAGGTGGCACTAGTTAATGGAGGGTCCAGGTGCAAAAAAAAAATTGTCTGGTGCACACACACATTTGGGGAGCCTCCAGCAGCTCCTGACCCTCTTCCTACCTGATGCCCCTTTGGGGACCATCCAGTCGATCCTGATCTCCCCCTCTGCTCGTCCTGATGCCCCACTCTGCCCCCTCTTATTTCCCCCTAGCCTTCTTCCCTTCCTGATCCCCCCTCAGCCCATTTTGATCCTCCCCTCTTCCCATCTTGATCCCCCTGCCCATTCTGATCCTTCACCTGCCCATTCTGATCCCCCCCTTGGCCCCTCTTGATTTCCTTCCACGCCCCTTATTATCTTTCCCTTGGCACTTCTAACCTCACTAACACTCATCCTGCACTGCAGCCTTCCTATGTGGCACATCTGCTCGCTAGTGTGTGAAATTATTGGGATGCGCCGGCAGGTGAGGATGCAGTGCGGGAGAGTGCTGCGGGTGAGGCAGGAAGCACCAAAGGGGGGGGATCAAGCTGTGAGGGGTTCAAGAGGGCCGAGGGGAGGGTTAGAGGGGGGCAGAAAGAGCATCAGGTGGGGCCGAGGGGGGATTAGAAGGGAGCCCCTTCCAGGAGCAGGGTCCCGGTGCATTGCATTGGATGCACTGACGGTAGCTCCGCCACTGCTAATGGGAATTTCCATCTCCAAACAGCCTTCACGAGCTCCACGTTAAATCATGTACAGTTCATGGAATTGTGTATTGTATTTTCAGTTTCGTTCAACATTTCCATCTGCTCCTGTGTTTCGATTTACCAATCAACTATGTTATCGGGAGTCTCTTTCCAGCAGTCAAGAATAGAATTGATCAATATTTCAATTGTGTAGACACTGGGGTTTTACAGTGTCTGCACAGCCACCAGTCCAATATAGCAAGAAAGAATATCTTCAAGAGACAAGTTATAAATCAAAACAAGCCACTTATTAACAGTAGGCAATGTGCAGCTTTTAAATGTTGTAATTGTAAATCCTCTGTGGAGAAGTAAAAGACGTGGGGCCTACCCATTGTTCATAAATCTCAAAAGCTGAGAAATCTGTGTATGTGTAAAAAGGGCAACTTAATGTGGTACTTCCTAATAGACTTGATTAGAACAGATTAGAACTGTCACATCCCGCTCCTCCTTATTTTTTTTTTTGAATGGTTCCTTGTGTTTAAAAAAATTAAATGTTGCAGTTCATAGACTGCCTACTAGGGGGTAACAACCTAGAACAAGACAGTTACAACAGGAAAGGGAACTTACAGAAAAGGCGAAAATGGGTCAGTGGAGGAGCTCCTCCACTTCACTGCCTAAGGGCTCCAAAAAGGTAGATACGGCCCTGCACACAGGACATCTTAGCTGGATGCTAGGACAAGGATCAGATTCTTAGGTCAAGTTACTGGGTTCCCAGAAGTTGCAGAAACTGTTTCTTGATAAAAAAAAAAATAGTAAACGCCATTTTCCCTAAATGAAGCACACAATGCATATGTATCCCAAACAGATAATCTGTATTACTTGGTTCACCCTTTTTATAAATGTTTACATCCTTCAAAGATTATTTGCCCATAACAATTACAATTTAACATGTCTGACCAGTATTTGAGCACAGAGGAGGTTTGTTAGGGTACTGTGATTACTGGAAACGAAGTGCCTGGGAGATGGATTGGGTGTAACTTGAGCAGGGAACCATGAATCTGCGGTGTATAGACCTAGGTTCACGGAGAGAAGGCCTCCGCTAAGCGGGGAACCTAGCGCTGGGTAAAGGGGCCCGGTGTGCCCTGTAAATAGCATAGGGATATTAATAGGGCCCTGTTTGCTTAGGGTAAATGGAGTTAGGTTATGTCTGCTCCATAGCCGACCCCTCAGATATAGAGATCATTATTGAGTTGTAGGGGATTCAGCTCGGGGAGTTGGGGTGGCTCTGGGGTGTATTCACTTTTAGTGTCTGACCATGACTTCAAAAACATTACTATCCAATTCAGGGTCTTTATTAGATTATTTCTGGGGTCATGAACAATGACTAAGGTCAAGTATTTCCTAATTGGTATTTAACCACGAAACAAAGGATCAAAGGGGCATCACTCGCAGAGTACTTGACCTTTGTCTAGTGACATAAAGTGTTTCAATTGCTATCTGACAGCCAAATTAACCATACTTGATAGCTTAATTAGACCAGTGGATCTCCCATAGAAGTCTATGGAGCCCAATCTACCACTTACTACAAGTTTGAATTCAGCCAGGAGCCCTGGGCCTGAGAGTAAACTCGGTATTGCGGCTGTCTCCTCAATGCAATATTTATACCTTGAAATCTGTTATACATATAAAATAATTGCCTAACAATGCAAAATGAACCCAGTGCATGTAACTAGTGCTTAGGGGAAAAGAAATATCAGCAAACATAACAGTTTAAAAATTGGACCTTGGTCCTCTACTCATAACAAAGTGATATAGCTCCTTTAGAATTACCTTTATGGCCATCACAGTAGCATTTGTCCAACTGACCACTGTGGCTAGGGTATATAAAGGCCAAAAGACCAACAGTTGTGGGGGTTGTGACAACAACAAAAGGTAACATCTAGTCTGCCTTTTCTGTCTACTAAAAGACTTTGGTTAATTTTTTCATATCACTTTTCTTTTTTCTTTCCTCTAATCTAAACATATTAGGGGACAACTGTAATTCAGCCATTGACCATTATTAAATGTCATATTCAATTATTAAAAAAATATATATTCTGTATTAAATTTGCCATCAAAGTTCATATTAGGTAAATGGGGGGAGGTGGCTTTGTCTACCAGGGAGCTACTCATTTTTTGAACTTGGTGCCCCAACACAATTATCTCCATTCGCTGGATACATGTTGTGTTAGATATTTTTCCTGACAACAAAGTTTGCTGCTGTGACCGCATATCAATGCTTGTTTATTCTTTTATTATATCTGTTCTAAAAATCCTTTAGACATGTCTCTCAGCCAATCCCCTCACTGGTCCCTTAATGACCTTATCAGGGTTTGGACAGCCACTCAGTTGGATTCTAATCTTTGAAAATTAATATTGCTGTTATAAATGTATTAAATATGAATTTTAGTAATGACCAGTGCATACATAAAATAACTAACGTTGCTTGCTTGGGTTATGGCATTTGAATAGAATGACATCTTCTGTTATACGTTTTGTTTTCTAGACCATGCATCATTTTTGTAGCCCTCTTTTTTTATTTATTTTGAATTTATTAATATCCTTTTGGAGATGTATGGCAGAGTCACGTATGTGGCATCCAATAGTTTGGTTGACTGTATTTTGAATCATAATAATGTTAGGCCCTGGAGAAAGCCATGATACTTTGGTGGAAGATATGTGTGTGTGAGTTATAGAAAAAGAGAGAGACGGTACGTTTCATTCTATTGATGCAAGTAGACTGCTACTGGTCCTGTAAGTGAATATGTTTTGTCAATTTCAGTCTGTTCTGAAATATAAAAACACACCCTCTTGATCTAGCTTTCAGGAAGTGACATAACACGCCAAATGGATTTTCTCTAAACATGCATACAGAGCTGCTAATGTTGTTAGTTTGTTACATACTTCACAAACAAGTGACTTTTCTTGACCTACAATGGTCCTTTAAAAGGCTCAAATATAAATAATGGCTTAGAATAAAGAACATTAAAACGAATGTCTCGTCACCACTCCTACCCTTATCTATTGTTCTTCATGGGACATCTAATAGTGTCCTCCAGCAGTAGAAACACCATCAATCTGAGCTCCATTACTCACTTCATGGATACCAATGTTCTAGGTCAAACCCGAGATCCATTGGCTACTAGCCTGATCTTCTCTGGACCACCTTTGAGAACCAAACCATTATTAATATGCTAAATCTTTAATAATTGATTAGCTTTACTCTATTCATGCATCTGCCTCAACCTACCCCTAATATCTTTCTCTGAGGGTCAGCAGATGAGGTCTCTGTTTGAGAAACACATTTTTAGATCACCTACCAAAGATTAGGGTTGACCTCCAAATAGACTTCTTAATTAATGTGGACTAGCCCAGCTGGAGATGAAAATTTATCACAATTCTTGGGATTGTCCATATTTTTACATTGACAATTAATGTTCAAGTAATTTGCTAGCAAAGGAAACCAAGAAATAATGGCCATTGTTTTATTTATATTGTATCCTTGTTGAATTACGGATTTTAGACTTCTGTAGAGAGAACTCTTTCTGTTCAATATCCATAAACCATATTATATATCAAAAAGAACATTTTTTTTAAATTTAAATATTATATACGGTAATTAGAAATATTGGACAAAATGTGAAAAAGTTCACATTTGTACTCAGGGATTCTTTAGTCAAATGTGTTTTATATAAATAGTTTAATGAGGTTACTGCCGTATAAAATGTACGCCTCTCTTCCAAGGAGCCTTCAGAGTAACATTCTCTCCTTGAGGAGCCTCTATGTTTCTACCTGGTTTATCTTGTGTGCTGCAATGTTTCACATCTGTGAGTTGAGGCTACACTCACAGCGGCGGGTCTACTGACTACTCACACAGCATGCCACTATCTGTAAGCATGACACTAGTGTTAAGTTAAAGCTTCACATATTGCATACCCATCTCCAGCATATTTACTTTGTATCTCTTATCTTCTGGTCACTTGAAAACTTGGCAGATGGATTCTTTGTAAGCATGGCGTAATGTCTGGGCTGCAGTCACAATTCCCCCATATATGTATTGATATCACAAGCAGAAGATATGGCGCCCTTCAGTGACCTACTATACTGGACCCACTCATTTCTGCTTGGAAGGCCCCCTTCCTTTTGGAAGACCCCCTTTCCTTTTAATAATTCCACTAAAATTCAGTTTAATCCATACTTGATTACTTCTTCCTATATCGCATCAGTTTAGTACGCATCACTTTAAATCAGTCCCAGGTGACTAAACCAGGTAGAAACAAAAGCAAATGTCTACCGCCATTAAAGCAAAGTTAAATGCAATAATTTAAAACTACAGGTTGTATATATTTATTTAATATATTATTATAATCTCGGCACTCATCACAAGGGGCGTACATGACTAACTTGAAGGGGCTGCAATGGGCGAGGCCCGTACGTGACTGGCTTGAGGGTGGAGAGGCTCCAAACGGCTTACGAGTTACAGGATTTAAAAAAATGACCGCTTTAACGGACAACTTTTTTTCAAGCCTGTAACTCGGAAGCTGTCAGTAGACCGCCAAAAGACGCCAATTAAATAAAAAATAACTTACAACCTCACACACAGCAAAGGGCGAGGGGCAGGGTGCCTGTAAGTGAGGTTGCAAGCTAATTTGATATTTAATTGGCATTTTTAGGAAGTCTAAAAACGACTAATGGTGGCAGTAAAGCCGTAACTTTTTTTCAAGCCCGTAAATCGGAAACACATTTTGGGCTTGGGGAAAATTAACAATTTCCCAAGCCCCCAAATGGTTCACTGTGTCAGGGTTATCAATACAGTCAATACCATCTTTGTCCTAGAACCCTTAAGCATAATTACCCAAGCCCACACATTTTACTGGGCTGTGGTCTTGCAACCAGCCCTTCGGGTCCCCCTCCAGAGCCACACTTCCTAAAACAATCATCCACCCAATCCTGGGCTCCCAGCTCCTCCTGGGGTCCTGGTAGGTAATTTTCATTCCCGTCAGACTGACAGGACTTCTTCCATCTTGTGGCATAAAACCCTCCAGAGATGCTCCACATATTCAGCCTCCAAACTGCAACTGCAGATCTTGCTGAATCTCGGGTGACAGCAAATTACAGAGTTTAAAAAACAAGTTATTCTGCCTCTTTACTGTCCCCAGGCCACATTCAGGATCCCCATACACTATTTCCCAAAGCCCTTCCATCAGCTGCAACTGAAAATAGGGATCCCATCTGGTGGCAGTAACAGATTTTACCCACTTGTCATATTTATCCTCCAGGGCAATCTCTGTCCATAATAGTTCCTCAAGCCAGACTGACAGCTCATGGCCCTGCCACAGGCCCAGGAATGTAATCCATTACTTTAGAAGGGCCATTCCCTGCAGTCTTCCGCCTCCCTGTCACTTGGCTCTCCTCCAAGCCTGCAGAAGGTTTCAGCCTCCACTGGTGATAGAAGTTCCACATCCACAAGAACCGGGGATGGCAGTGAAGTACCCTGCTCTTCTTCCACTGGATCTCCTACACTATTTGTGTTCAGAGAGTCAACCGGCCGATTCGTGGCTAGCACTGGCATAACAGCCCTCCACATCTGAAACCTCCTGGACACCTTGTCCTCCTCAGCAACGATAACATTATCATCTACCTCCATTTTGTCCTCCCCTGCTGCTGGTTACTGCACAGAGATCCCACCGCTGCCAACCAATTGTCACAACCCGCAGATGAGGGGCCACATGCATTCCAACACCACTTGCTTTCTGATACAGGAATCCCTTTAGGTTGTGGATTTAGAGTTAATCTCAGTGTCCACCCTGCATAGTCAGCCTAGGAACTTTCAGTCCTCAGGATACAGGAAAAGGGAATGGTCCCTTAGGATAGGACTAGAAGGAACATCAGGATGTAAGCCAGCTTAATAAAATAATAAAATGTCTTTCCATTTGGAGGCCAGAATGAAATACATATTATATATATATATATATATATATATATATATATATATATATATATATATAAAAATATATAGAAGTATTTATGAGTATAACGACAGATACCAACATTTATTTATGTGATACAGTGTCCCAGCATGTCCCACCACCACACCTCCACCTTAGGGGGGTCAGCCCAAGACCTATATTGGTAATCTCCCTCCCGCTCTATGTACCTGTCAGGGGTCTTTTGATGTCTGTCCAGGAAACGGAACAATTCACACATTAATGTTAGGGCCTGGAATTCCTCTGCGAGGAAGCCTTCCCCACAGGCAGGGTAATATTGTAAAACTTCTTCTCAAACAAGGTCTCTAGGTAACCCCCCACGACTCTGCTGGCCAACTTCTGCCCCTACAAACAGGTAACCCCCATAACTGGACTCCCTTCACCTGAGGTCCCCGGTAATACACTCCATTAAACTCCCTGAAAAAATTTAGCATTTTAATACCAAACATGTCTGGGTACCACCTTTACATCAATACATTTACACAATAATACCATATTTCCTGTCTGTTAAGGCCACACACATATCACATAACTATGATTAACCCCAAAAGTCCAGTGGTGGGCCCTTCTGGGCAAGCTCTGTTTTTACTCACTGAAACTTTCCAAACAGTCCCTGCAAAGGTCTGACACCTGTAGCACACGCATACAATGTTTCTATAGCACTAGCTAAGCACCACCATCATATTTCTTTTCTGTTGCCTGAAAGAAAAGTAACAGTGGAGGTTCCCAATATGGTAGAATTTAAAACTATAGGCAATAAAAAGTACTCTTGTTGTTGTTTAGTTGTTTAGTCATGTCTGACTCTCTGTGACCCTATGGGCCACAGCTCACCAGTCACATCTTGTTTCTGGTTGTTCTTATTCATAAGGTTTTTTTGGCAAGGATACTGGAGTGTGTTGCAAGTTCCTTCTCCAGTGGACAGCGATTTGTCTGACATCTCTGCTAAGACCTACACATCTTGGGTGACTCAACATGGTTTAGTTCACAGCTTCACTGAAGTAGGCGAGCCCCCTCACCATGAGATCCAGAAGAAGAAACATGTACTCTAGCAAATGAATATTATTAAAAATGCCTTTACCTAAACATAGCCATCCTTTCTGATCCACCTACTAAGGACACTTTCATATCTCTTATTTATTGCAGATCATGACCAATATTTGGTGGTTATCCCCTGGGGCTCTTAATGTATTGTTATAAGTGTAAGCAATAAGTAAAACAAAAGCATAGGCTTGATCAGATGACAGGGACAAATGTATTTAATCACCTTAAAAAAAACCTGGGTTATGAGCATGCCTAGTCTTTTTTTTTGTTGCTTTTGTTGTACATATTTTTTACATACCCACCATTATTGGCCATGATCTGCAATTAAGAAGAGAAACAGGCAGGTAAAAATATTTGCTGTATCCATTTAAAAGACTACTGTAGTTAAGGAAAACTTCACTTGTTTGTGAGAAATGAAACAAACTAACAACATTAGCAGCTCTGTAAGCTTTAAGCATAGAAGCATTTTAGGAGAAGATTTTTAAACACTCTGGTTAGAGAAAGACCCCTCTTGTCTGGCTATGGATATGGGCTCATTTTATCAGTGTAAGGAATTGTGGGGTTGAGTAAAGAAGAGAGTTATATATACTCCCTGAGTAAATATATATGTATATCACATATTATAATTGTCGAACTATGAGATGTCGTCACGCTTTGTGTTGTGCGTACGACTTAGGTGATGAGCACCGCGAAGCAAGGCAAGCCGTTAACACGTAGAAATTAGGTGATGAGCACCAGAGGCGAGCAGTTAACGCGTAGCACTTAGGTGATGCGCTCCAAAGGCGCACATCGCCTGTGAGCCTCGTGCAGCGAGGCGAGCTGTTAAGGCAATTAAACTCGCAGCACAAAGGCAATGAGCGCCATTTTTCAAAAAATTTAAACAAGGCTACAAGGCCCACGGACCGCGCAAAACACTGCCAAACGCGTAGCACTTTTAGGGAACGAACAAACTACAAAACACACTATTACAAATTATGGAAAATGCTTGCGGCTCGCGTAACACATTAATAACATTACCAATATCTACAATGGGACTTTCCGAGACGCGGAACTTTGAGAAAAAAAAATACGACATAGCAAAAATACGAGGTTAATGGCCGGACATTCATTACACTTTAGCATCAGAGCACCAACACTCAAACTGTACATTGTATGCTGACGGAAAATATAAACAGATTGTTAACTCTTCAGGCTATTGATTGCTGGATATATTAATTACAAAGAGGTAATGTATATTAATTTATTCAAGAACTAATTAATAAATTAGTGATTAAGTAAATATAGATAAATATATATATCTCTCTTTATGAGTGACGAAGGTCCTCAGAGTTCAAAAAGGTTTACATTATGTGTCAAACAGCATTCCCATGGCTTCAAATTTTATTGCCCCGTCATTTTCGATGGGCAAGTCGCTAGTATATATATATATATATATAAAAAAAAAAAAATATATATATATATATATATATACACAGTGTGTGTGTGTGTGTGTGGGGGGGGGGGGGTATTTGCTCCCCTGCTGATTTTGAATGTTTGTCCACTGACAAAGAAATGATCAGTTTATAATTTTAATGATAGGTGTATTTTAACAGTGAGAGACAGAATAACAAAAAAAAAAAAAAACTAAAAGAAAAACGCATGTCAAAAAAGTTATAAATTGATTTGCAGGTCAGTTAGGGAAATTAGTATTTTATACCCTATCAACCAGCAAGATTTCTGGCTTCCAAGTGTCTTTTATACAGGTAACGAGCGGAGATTAGGAGCACTCTCTTAAAGGGAGTGCTCCTAATCTCAGCTTGTTACCTGTGTGAAAGACACCTGTCCACAAAAGCAATCAATCAGATTCCAAACTCTCCAACATGGACAAGACCAAAGAGCTGTCCAAGGATGTCAGGGACAAGATTGTAGACCTACACAAGACTGGAATGGGCTACAAGACCATCGCCAAGCAGCTTGGTGAGAAGGTGACAACAGTTGGCAGCTGGGATCATAGTCACCAAGAAAACAATTGGTAACAAACTACTCCGTGAAGGACTGAAATCCTGCAGCGCCCGCAAGGCCCCCTGCTCAAGAAAGCACATGGACAGGCCTATCTGAAGTTTGCCAATGAACATCTGAATGATTCAGAGGAGAACTGGGTGAAAGTGTTGTGGCCAGATGAGACCAAAATCGGGCTCTTTGGCATCAACTCACCGTGTTTGGAGGAGGAGGAATGCTGCCTATAACCCCAAGAACACCATCCCCACTGTCAAACATGGAGGTGGAAACATTATGCTTTGGGGGTGTTTTTCTGCTAAGGGAACAGGACAACTGCACTGCATCAAAGGGACGATGGACTGGGCCATGTATCATCAAATCTTGGGGTGAGAACCTCCTTCCCTCAGCCAGGGCATTGAAAATGGGTCGTGGATGGATATTCCAGCATGACAATGACCCAAAACACATAGCCAAGGCAACAAAGGAGTGGCTCAAGAAGAAGCACATTAAGGTCCTGGAGTGTCTGAGCCAGTCTCCAGACCTTAATCCCATAGAAAATATGTGGAGGAAGCTGAAGGTTTGAGTTCCAAAACATCAGCCTCAAAACCTTAATGAGTTGGAGAGGATCTGCAAAGAGGAGTGGGAAAAAATCCCTCCTGAGATGTGTGCAAACCTGGTGGCCAACTATAAGAAACGTCTGACCTTTCTGATTACCAACAAGGGTTTTGCCACCAAGTACTAAGTCGAGGGGTCAAATACTTATTTCCCTCATTGACCTGCAAATCAATTTATAACTTTTTCAACATGAGTTTTTCTTGTTTTTTTTTTTTTTTGTCATTCTGTCTCTCACTGATAAAATACACCTACCATTAAAATTATGGACTGATCATTTCTTTGTCAGTGGACAAATGTTCAAATTCAGCAGGGGATCAAATACTCCCCCCCCCCCCCCACACTGTATATATATATTTATATATATATATATATATATAATATATATATATATATATATATATATATTGTAACATAGTGCCCCCCAGAGGTGAGAGCCAAACACGTTATAAAGAGTTCTCCCCAGGAAAGAGAGAGTTAACTTCCTGGAGCAGTACTAAACGACTAATTGAACCTGCAGGTGTTGTAAGCCTGTTAAAGGCACACACAGGGTGTGGCCCCTGCAATTAGTCTCTGTTTGGCCTAAGCAGAGTAAGATCTCAGTCTGAAGCAAGCTAAGAAGGACGCTTGTATGTATCTGCCAGTGAGAGGAACGCACTATTTTTCACTTTGTCTGCTGGAAGCAGAAATTGTAACGGGCTGAGAGGAGCCTGAAAGTTTACAGTCTGGAGTAAAAAGGCTGTTTGATTTGGACTGCTGCTGTTTGCACAGCTCAGAGAGCAAACTGAGAAGTCTGCAACAGGGATTGCTGGAGCTGCAGAGAAAAAGGATTTGCGCCACAAGAGCATTTACAGGGGAGACTGTTTGCTGCAGAAGAGAGGATTTGCATTGGAGCTGCTGCAAGGTTTTTGCCACACAAGTTTACAGAGGAAACTGATTAATGCTTTCCCAGAGTTGGGAGAAAAGCCTGGAGAGAAAAGCCTGTGGAATTGTTAATATACCCCAGGGAGAAGTTTGTGAATTTAACAGATTTTAGCCTTCACCAAAAGAGGGTGTTAAGGGTCCCTGGAGGTTGGGGTATCTGGAGATTAGGGCAGGCCAGAAACCCACCCTATTGTGAGAAATTGAAAGACGACTGTTCAAAGAGTGGACTGTATATTTTTACCTGAAGGCCGAGAAGCGGAATCAGAGCTAGTAAGGGTGTTCCTGATGTTAAGCCAGTACGTTTATGCAGAATTTTAGTTTATGATGGAGTAAGCTATTTCTTTTGTAGTTTGGACTTTTTAATAAAAAGTACAAAAAAGATTCTTGGAATCTCTGCTGTTTATATGTATCTCAAAGGAGAAACCAGTCACCAATGGCCACATTACCACAATATATATATATATATATATATATATATATATATATATATATATATATATACAGTATATATACCGGTGTATATATATATTATATTTAGTTGATTAAATCCTATGACAGACGTTCATATTTAGTGATATATACTGAGCAGAAAGGCTTCACATTAGACTTACTACTTACAAACTCACCAGCACATCTTAAATAAAAAAAAAACCTGTTTGGTACATTTCCTTACCAGGTAGATAACTCAAGTTCTCAGAGTTTAATTTGTTTTTCCAGTAAAGGATTTCTATATACATTAATGAATAGTCTGGATTCTGTATAAATTTAATTTCCAATACTAATGACTTAGGGCAGGGAAAAGACCCATTAAGGGCCACGCGGAATAATTTGGAGCTAGTGATAGGGGACTCTGTTTTTATGAGAAAACTTAACTTTCCAAAATCTTCTAGCTTCAAAGTTTTGCTAACACATATAAACATTTTCTGATAATTCTTCAACATGACAAATTTGAGACCAGTCTCACTCATTTATATGAAAAGTTAATTTATTATATATATACAGGAATAAATATGTTTGTTTAAAAATAAGACTTCACTGAGCGGGCAAGGGCGCTGGTAATATTCCTCTGCCAGAGAGGCACTGCATTGCCATAGGTGTTTCTTCCAGACAAATGATTATTATGTGTAACAAATGGCTGTACCTGTATCACACAGCCTTGGCAGTTAAATGTTAATTTTTGACAGTGGTGATGGTTCCATAAAGATATGTCTGTAGTGATGCTGCAAATGTCTTCTCTTGACCTGATGAAAGGTAGGCACGGTGCCTACCGAAGGATGCAATGATACCCATCTGGATTTTGCACTGAAATAGGAAAGAAATAGTGGGGGCCAGTCAATGGATGAACAGTACCACCACTGGGGTGGGTAAGGGGTAAAGGTGCCAGGCATTCATATTTTTATAACATGCAATTAATATAGCTTTTTGAAATCTTCTAAGAGATTTTTTTTTAATAAAAATTATACATAGGAAATGCAGCTTTGCAGCACTGTTGGGATGTACCTCAAACAAATTGCATTTTTTTTAACAAAGCTAATAACCCCTCTATAATAGGAGGCTGTAACGGCGGTGCTTCTGCCCATTTAGGTGCCTGTAACACCCCCAGACTGGCTCCCGGTCGCCCACCACTCACCTTTTTGCAGGGTGGCAGTGAAGCAGGACTCATCTGTCATATTTCTCACCATCTATGGAGCAGAAAGAAAGAGAAATGTTACAAGTCTGTGGTAGCCAGTAGAGGACATATATGCCCTCTATGTGCATGTGAAGTGTGTGTGCTCTAGAGGGCAGTACTGAGACAATAAAATGTAGTTCTCCACAAACACACACACACATTACCCCCCAAACAGCTCTAGAAGTGACCGTCATGGAGCAGACTGGTGTCTGAGGTCACCAAATCTCTCTCATTTTATTTCAGGTATAGAGGAGTGTTGGTCAGTCTGTTCATAACGCAGTGTTTGGGTCAGTGTGCCCATAGAAGAGTGTTGGGGTCAGTCTGTGTAGAGTAGTGTTGGGATCAGTGTGTGTATAGAGGAGTATTGGGATCAGTCTGTGTTTAGAGGAGTGTTGGGATCAGTGCATGTATAGAGGAGTGTTGGGATCAGTGCATGTATAGAGGAGTGTTGGGATCAGTCTGTGTATAGAGGAGTGTTGGGATCAGTCTGTGTATAGAGGAGTGTTGGGATCAGTGCATGCATAGAGGAGTGTTGGGATCAGTCTGTGTATAGAGTAGTGTTGGGATCAGTGTGTGTATAGAGGAGTGTTGGGATCAGTCTGTGTATAGAGGAGTGTTGGGATCAGTCTGCATATAGAGGAGTGTTGGGATCAGTGCATGTATAGAGGAGTGTTGGGATCAGTCTGTGTATAGAGAAGTGTTGGGATCAGTCTGTGTTTAGAGGAGTGTTGGGATCAGTGCATGTATAGAGGAGTGTTGGGATCAGTCTGTGTATAGAGGAGTGTTGGGATCAGTCTGTGTATGGAGGAGTGTTGGGATCAGTGCATGTATAGAGAAGTGTTGGGATCAGTCTGTGTATAGAGGAGTGTTGGGATCAGTGCATGTATAGAGGAGTGTTGGAATCAGTCTGTGTATAGAGGAGTGTTGGGATTGGTGCATGTATATAGGAGTGTTGGGATCAGTCTGTGTATAAAGGAGAGTTGGGATCAGTCTGCATATAGAGGAGTGTTGGGATCAGTCTGCATATAGAGGATTGTTGGGATCAGTCTGTGTATAGAGGAGTGTTGGGATCAGTCTGTGTATAGAGGAGTGTTGGGATCAGTGCATGTATAGAGGAGTGTTGGGATCAGTCTGCATATAGAGGAGTGTTGGGATCGGTGCATGTATAGAGGAGTGTTGGGATCAGTCTACATATAGAGGAGTGTTGGGGTCAGTGCATGTATAGAGGGGTGTTGGGATCAGTCTGTGTATAGAGGAGAGTTGGGATCAGTCTGCATATAGAGGAGTGTTGGGATCGGTGCATGTATAGAGGAGTGTTGGGATCAGTCTGTGTATAGAGTAGTGTTGGGATCAGTGTGTGTATAGAGGAGTGTTGGGATCAGTCTGTGTATAGAGGAGTGTTGGGATCAGTGCATGTATAGAGGAGAGTTGGGATCAGTCTGTGTATAGAGGAGTGTTGGGATCGGTGCATGTATAGAGGAGTGTTGGGATCAGTGCATGTATAGAGGAGTGTTGGGATCAGTCTGCATATAGAGGAGTGTTGGGATCAGTGCATGTATAGAGGAGTGTTGGGATCAGTCTGTGTTTAGAAGAGTGTTGGGATCAGTGCATGTATAGAGGAGTGTTGGGATCAGTGCATGTATAGAGGAGTATTGGGATCAGTGCATGTATAGAGGAGTGTTGGGATCAGTCTGTGTATAGAGGAGTGTTGGGATCAGTGCATGTATAGAGGAGTGTTGGAATCAGTCTGTGTATAGAGGAGTGTTGGGATTGGTGCATGTATATAGGAGTGTTGGGATCAGTCTGCATATAGAGGAGTGTTGGGATCGGTGCATGTATAGAGGAGTGTTGGGATCAGTCTGCATATAGAGGAGTGTTGGGATCAGTCTGTGTATAAAGGAGAGTTGGGATCAGTCTGCATATAGAGGAGTGTTGGGATCAGTCTGCATATAGAGGAGTGTTGGGATCAGTCTGTGTATAGAGGAGTGTTGGGATCAGTCTGTGTATAGAGGAGTGTTGGGATCAGTCTGCATATAGAGGAGTGTTGGGATCGGTGCATGTATAGAGGAGTGTTGGGATCAGTCTACATATAGAGGAGTGTTGGGGTCAGTGCATGTATAGAGGGGTGTTGGGATCAGTCTGTGTATAGAGGAGAGTTGGGATCAGTCTGCATATAGAGGAGTGTTGGGATCGGTGCATGTATAGAGGAGTGTTGGGATCAGTCTACATATAGAGGAGTATTGGGATCAGTGCATGTATAGAGGAGTATTGGGATCAGTCTGTTTATAGAGGAGTGCTGGGATCAGTCTGTGTATAGTGGAGTGTTGGGATCAGTCTGTGCATAGAGGAGTGTTGGGATCAGTCTGCATATAGAGGAGTGTTGGGATCAGTCTGTGTATAGAGGAGTGTTGGGATCAGTCTGCATATAGAGGAGTGTTGGGATCAGTCTGTGTATAGAGGAGTATTGGGATCAGTCTGCATATAGAGGAGTGTTGGGATCAGTTTGTATATAGAGGAGTGTTGGGATCAGTCTGTGTATAGAGGAGTGTTGGGATCAGTTTGTATATAGAGGAGTGTTGGGATCAGTCCGCCTATAGAAGAGTACTGGGGTCAGTGGTGTATAGAGGAGTGTTGGGATCAGTCCGTGTATAGTGGAGTGTTGGGATCAGTCCGTGTATAGAGTAGTGTTGGGTCAGTGTATGTATATATGCATAATATATTATGTACATTATACACACATCCCACACACATATTTAGATCGTCTCACCATATCACTCAGAAGTATGTGTATCCCATGAGGTCCAGTCTTGGATATCCGTTGGATATGATTGGCTGGGACACTGAACAAATCGGCCAGCTTATTGGTCAGTTCTGCAGCAGTGACATCCTCCAGATAGACCTCCTGATAGAGTTGCGCTAGAAGGACAATCACGGTCATATTGTGACCCTCTGTTCAGTTGTGCAAAATATAACCCTCTCCGTGCCATGCTGCGCACTCTTACCTGTCTCCCTGGACTCTGTCGTGTCCTGGTTCTTTGGTGGAGACTCTGCAGTGATGTATAATGTGAGGCGGGGGCGCACAGACCTGTCAGTGATTGATTATACTGTCAAAAAAATGCCAGTCTACACTGCCCATTATGTCTACCTAAAAAACCTGGCTTAATATGCTCTCAGGATTGCATTACACTTATCCTAGGCGTGCCTAACTTCCTTTACTGTATTTGTCCACACAAATTTCACTGGAAGGCTGTTCCTACTACTTTATCACATCATCCAAAATATTCCACCCTGCAACTTCAATTAATGACCTCTTGATCTTGCATTTGTCTATCCTGATAAATTAGCAGTAGCTCTCATATTACCGCCCCAGGTCATGCAAGATCTTTTTAGATCATGAACCATTTTCATCGCCAAATTAGCCTTAGCACCCTCTTGCATCATGAGTACCCCAACTACATGTCTCCAATATACTGCTGGTCATGGCATGTACTCAGGGCCGGATTAAGACATTTAGATGCCCTAAGCACTTAAAAGATTTTGGTGCCCCCATATATATCTAATTTAAAATATAAATAGTAATAAACCTTTACAATGTGTATCATTAATTCCATTATTACTATTTTATTGTTATTATTATTATTATTATTATTATTATTATTATGTCATTGTTTAATTTACTGTGAGAGCCCCCTTTTTTGGAACCTGGTTCAGCTGCACCATTTGTAGTTTTGCACCATATGGTCCATGGTAAATCCGACAATGGGACATTTCTGTGGTGCCCTCTTCCCTTGATGCCCTAAGCATGTGCTTATTTTGCTTAATGGCTAATCCAGCCCTGCATGTACTCACCGGGCTGTCAGCGCATGCTCCAGACGGATCCCATCAGCCACACCGCAGATCTGAGTGAGGTCCCCACGGCAGAGCTTCAAGAGATCCGCACCTAGGCAGAGATGGTAAAAGCCACATTAAACCTTCAGTCAAATAGTCTTTAGTCCTAATCTTGTTGCCACAGTGGCTACAATGCAAATATGATATATGATCCAAAGGAGAGAGGTGACCACTATATTTTAGGAAAAACCTCAGATTTATGAAGTACATAAAAACTGACAACATTAGCAACTATTTAAAACCAATTTTAGCAAAATCTTCATTTTTGAAGACTGTCAGTGTAAAGAAAGCCTCCATTTTGTTCTAAATTGATACCTTGGAGCCTAAGGGCATATTCTAATGAAGAGCGGAGGGAGAGGAGATTTGTTAAATCATTGGACCTTTTGGTATTTGACACCGCACACATGCTCAGAATCAGGCAGCTTGCAAGAATAAGTACAATCCCTGCTCCTGCAGAAATGTAAATGTTCCTCTCACACATACAACCTTCATTTGAGTATCATGAATGCCTCCATGGCCCATCAAAGGCATCAACATATATTTTTTCTTATTAAAAATTAGCTTTATGATATTTTCCATGCCTTTTAGTGTCACATTTTTCAAGCTAAATATTATTTTTCCTTAACACAGGAGCCTTTTGAAAGAGCATATTTTTTAAAACAAGTGCCTATTTAATATGCTTTTGATGGCTATTCCTCATGGCTGACCATAGCCTCATACCTGTAAAATTGGAGAACGTTCTGCAATAATTGGAGAAGCGGTTCCTGACCAGCCACTGTTGAGTGTCCAAAATGGAGGCAGATGGACTGAGGCCCTGCAGAATAGACAGGACAGGTCAGAAGGTTACATGGAGTACATATGTGTCATGTTTGATTGATGAATTCTGATACTATATTAGAATTCCTGTTCCCTCTCATGAGAGCTGCCATGACTTCCACAGGGTAAGAATTTCAATTACCAATGTCATATTACTGCATGCAGACACACAGCCCAACAGTGACTGTTTGCTGGCAACATGACACTGAAGCAGTTGCCCTGTGGTTGTGGTGTTTTGTTACAGCTATGCAAGATGGCAACTGTCATGAGAGAGAACAGGAAGAGATGTGAAGGCTTCCCAGCATAAGTGAAGTATAAATAATATATCATCACTAAGGATAATAAACACAAAAACATATATTTGACGTCAGATAAGAATCAAAAGGCATATCTAATCTGTCCATTCTTTCTACCTAAAAGTTTGGTTAGTAAAGCCTCAGGATACCTGTATGCTTTTGTCTGTGTTTGTCCCTACTACTTCCACTGGAATTCTGTTACTCTTATCTACTACCCTTTCTGTAAAGTAGTACTTTCACATATTTCCCCCAAAACTGAGTACATTGTTTTCATAAGCTGCAGAGGGGAGAAACCAATAAGGAACTATTTGTATGAAGCACTTCTTAATAAAATAAAGTACATAAAAGTAAAAAAAATACACAGGGGTATTATAGTCCTAGTGGAATCCAGAAACCTTCAATGTCCCTTTAAGATTATTCATTTATAAGCACAGGTGAAAGAGTTGAGAGGAGTGCAAGAGTTGAGAAACACTTAACCATTCCTTGGGTGGGTTAGTTTAAACTCACCTCCCCAGCGCATTCTGTAGAGCTGTCTGATGGGCATACAGGGGATGTGCAGATCCTGAGGGAGAGGAGAGTTGGTAATTATTTCAGGGGCATATAAAGGGAAGGTTGGGGTAGTAGAGAGGGAGAAAGGGAGAGAGAGAGGGAAAGAGTGAGAGAGGAGAGAGAGAAAGAGTGCAAGAGCAAGGGGGAAGAGAGATGGATGGGGAGAGGAAGGGAGAAAGAGAAAGGGAGATAAATAAAGGAGCTAATGAGGAAAAAAGCTAGAGAGAGGATGTGAGAGAAGAAAGAATATACACTGAAATAAGAACAATGGCAAGATAATTTTCTTTTCTGAAATACAGTTTAATTAAAGGGTCACTGTGGCTATTTTTTTTAATGGTCTGATGAAAAACGAATATTTTTAGAAAGTAAGAAAGAAACACACCTTATCATTTTGTTTGCACATTTACATGCAATTACTCCTTACTGCAGGCTTCAACCTAATAGCTTTACTTGAGTATTAATGAAAACATTGGCAGCTGTAGTTGCCACTGTGTAGATAACAGATTCATGTGAATTCAAAAGCTACTCCCTACTCAGAATGCAGATCACTGGAAACCAAAATGGTAGATTCTACTGCAGCATAATTACTTGTAAAAGGTAAATTCTGTATTTTATGAACTGACTACAGTGCTCCTTTAATGTAGCAGCAAATAAATATGAAGTATATGAAGATGGTAGAGTTTGAAGGCCAGAATAAAGAGCTTAATAGATTCTGGTATCCTGCCAGATAGTCACCTTTCTGGAGTGGGTATCTTGCAGCTGCGAGGAGAGCCCAACCCAGGGCTAAGAGAGCTCTGTGTGGTATCAATGTCTGGCCAGGGTGCACACTGGAAAGAATAGAGAATGTGTAAGAGAGAAACATACATATTTATGGCAAATAGGAATCTACTGTCTGTCCAATATGTCCTTACTAATTGCTTGTAGATCCCCTTGCTCACTGTGCCTTAGGGAGTTCAGCTGCACCTCACTGACGAGGCCCATAAAGGCCGAAACACGTCTGGGGTTTGCTGTTTCTCCTGTTCAGGGTAGAATTGCCTGGTATTTCGGGGCTGAGTCACTCTTTTGAGTGGGACCAGACTGATATACTACAGGATATTTCTCTCAGAGTGGGTTATCATGGCTATAGAACTCAACTATTAAGGTTAGTTCATTCTCTGATGAGCACCTCTGACTTAGTTTTTCTGTAGATCCATATAGAACCGCATTAACATTGTTAGTGCTAGACCTGTATGGTAATAAAAGGTTTAAGAACAAAAAACGTTTGGGGAATAACTAAGGTTTAGACTAAAAGTTTCCTCATTTATACCAACGACTTATCTTCTCCTTATGGTATAGGAATCTGAGGCTCTACAAACCTCCAATCTCTACACTGGCCACTATTACACCATCCAATTGACTTCCATTGTTCACACTCTGTATTACTTCTACATGGGAAGGGTGCAGTATTAGTACATTGAAGAGGTGGTGAGAGGACAACTCAGAGCAGTATAAGTGAATGGAGCTTTGTGTGAAGAAGGCCATACCAGTATGTGGCCTACAAGGGCAATCTGTATTAGGAAGTCTGACAATAAGGATTTCTGGATCTCTATTTGTATATTCAGGTTCTCTCTGCTTTATCACATGGGTGTTACAGTTTTGGTCATTTATTAACCCACGTGTAAAGAAATATTGAAATATTGACATCTTAGGACCAAGTTGACTATTACTGCAATATATGATGCTACTACTATATCATGTAGATGGGGCGTACGCTTGATTAGTATTTATTTTTCTCTCTTTAATGTTATGTCATGTTGAAGGGTACCTCGGTGAGGACGGTGTGCTCAGAGGGAGGTTGGTACTTTTCACGTTCAGTAGGTGATCGCTTCTCAACCTTTTCTCGATCTGTTTTGAGTTTCCGATCTGCACCTTTGGGCTGGAGAAGATGTAGTGAGAGGAAATGAGTAGAGATATGAGGGGGGCTGAGAGAGGTGCAATGGAAAGAAAAAGAATGAGAGGGAGAGAGGTAGGAGAGACCAAAGAGGAGAAGAGAAGGACAACATAAGAATGGAAGGATATACTATGTCAGAAGAGAAGAAGATGAGGGAGAAGAAGATGGCATAAGAGACAAAGATGGGGCTGGGTGTGGAGGAGGACTTAAGATGTGAGAAGAGTTGAGAAGATGAGCTTTGAGAGGGAATAGGACAGAATATAATAATAAGAGGGGGAGCAAGACAATATGTGGCCAGTGAGAAGGTAGTCACTGAGGGACACTTACCTTAAACACCTTGATCTGACAGCTGGATGAGTAGATATGTTCAGTGAAACCACCATTACAATCACCTTTGTAGGTATCCACCTGGACCCGGAAGGGAGCCCCCTTCTCCCCTCCATTCTTCTTTTGGGTGAACTCTGTACTGATACAGTGAACCTAAAGGAGAGATCATGTCAGTCCCTTATTGTGCAGTGGGTTCACATGTATCCCACCTCTTCCTAATAGACCCCACCTTCACCCACAGTGGAATGACCCAGTTACAAGAAGATTTCCCCCCACCATCGCTAGCCAAGGAATTCCCAACTGCCCTCCCATATCCTATTAATTACCCACTCTATGCTGGAACACTTTTGCATCACAAATTGCAATCCCCTCACCTGTATAAACACAGATGTTCTTTTAAAAGGGTCCCATAAAAACTCCACAGTATTCACAGTGTTGGAGCTGGCCAGGGGCTCCATCACCCCCACAGACAGGGGGACATCTGAAAGGGAGAATGTATACCATTAGTAATGGCGTGGAGTTCAGGTGAGCAGGGTCATGCATTTTTGGTGAAATTACAGTCTTTTAGACAGTCCTGTAAGTGTATTAATAGCATGAGAATGTGTATATTATTGCAGAGAATGTGTATAGAATGTTCCACCTTGTCTGACTTTATTAATACCTGATAGCTTAAAGCCTAGAGGGAGGGTGGGAGAAGGGAGTAGGTTTATAGCACTAGGCAGTATAGCATCTAGCATCCTCTACCTTCTCATACAGGATGTTGCATGGATAACTGCAAGCCCTGCTCCTACAGACACATGCATTCCTCTATCATACAGATTACCTTCACAAACATATTATGGATTCCTCCAAAATCCAGCAGAGGCATAAATATTTTATTTTCTAGTTTAGGACTTTATGACTTTTTCTTGCATAATTATAACCTTTCTTTAGACTACATTTTTTCAAACCTATATATTATTTCATCAAACAGTGATCCTTTACTGAGGAATATAAATGGCAGTAATATAGTAAGTGGGTAGCCTCTCTTATATGAGTGTGTGCTCATGAAGGTTACCTGTTTAATGCTCAGTCTGTACTAGGATCAAAGTGTAGCAATGACTGTGGCAGGATCAATTTGTACTAATGGTAGTAAGATGGTAAAGAGCCAGCCTCTATTGGTCCAGTGTGTACTAATGGACCAAAAGAGGATCATCTGCTTGGATAAGAGAGTACTAATATTTGTACTCCTATTACCAAAATGTACTAATGGTAATGGCATAAGTCTTTCCTAGGACCAATGGCTATGAATGGCAGTGATATGGTGCTAATGACTAGATGTAATAATGTCATTCTTAAAAATACCTAAATCCAGTATCCGGTCTCCAGGATGGCTCAGCTGCCAGTTGTCCAGTTGTTCTCTCTCACTGTACTGCAGGCGCCGGTCATGGAAGACCACTCTTACTACACTCTACAAGAAGGGTATAGATTCATGAGTGGTTCAGAGACAGAGGATTAAAGATTGATAGATAGATAGATAGATAGATAGATAGATAGATACAGAGATAGATAGATACAGAGATAGATAGATACAGAGATAGATAGATAGATAGATAGATAGATAGATAGATAGATACAGAGATAGATAGATAGATAGATAGATACAGAGATAGATAGATAGATAGATAGATAGATAGATACTGACCTTTAGCAGCCTCCGACACTCTGGGTTCTCCCCCTTCCAGTTACTTAGCATGCGGATCTCATAGGATTGACCTGTATTTAATGAAAAACATACCTATCAGCTGCCATTTTCACATCCTCAGCATTTTCTGTCTGTCACAGTTTGATAGTGAGTGAACCCCCATAGGTTACATGCCTCTCCATTTTTAAAACAATCTCACAATTTTAAAACAAGGCTTCATGTAATAACAATTTACACTTCAGTTAATAGGATCCAACGATGGGAAAGGGTTCAACTTAGATTATTCTTATCCATGTCTCATGGTTCCACTCTGGAAGGACTGATGGTGTCTGTCCTTCCCCACTGATGAAGGACAGGCACCATAACACTATCGTATGTATCTATTAGTGTCATTGCAGTATGTTACTTGGAGGGTCCATTACCCTGGTTGAGGTAGGTGAGCGATTCCTCATGCAGTTTCACAGCAGGAGAGCTGGGAGCACACAGTACACATTGGAAAGCTGGGCACATCTGGCTGTGGGGTGGATGATCTTCTTGTTTCAGGAAGGGTAATTGGAGAGGGTCCCTGCAAGTAACAAAGTGACTGTCAGTTAGGGCTACACCTGGAAGGGGAGTGGAAAATTAGGGTGAGGAGACGGGTTTGAAGGGATGGAAGATAGGAGAGTGTGGGGAGAGGGCACAGAGAGGCCTGGTGGAAGAGGAGATTATGAGGCAGAATCAAGGCGAGTGAGCCAGAATTGGTATTGGGACAATAAAGGGCCAGTGCTGGGGGCCACCAAGGAATAATAAGGACAGGGGGAGAGTGGGAGCAAAAAGCCAGGAGTCAGGCAGAGACCTCCAAGGGAAATGTGACAGAAAAGCCTAGGGCTACATGGGGGTTGCAGGACATGAGTAGAGGGGTATCAGGGGATTTTAAGAACCAAGGGTGAAAGGTCATTGCAAAGAGCCTACAGAGAAAAGGATCGTAATAGGTCAGAACAAGAGGGTGAAAGTGAGAGCTAGACCAGGGTGACACAGTTGAGCGATTAAAAAAGGATAATATGCCTGGGGTATTTGGTTAGAGAAGGAAAATATTAACAGGAAGCTAGGTTAGGTTATTAAACTGGGGAAACTAAAAGAAGATGGAAATGTAAGAGATGACGGAGAGTTAGGAGGGGTGGGCAACAATTATAAAAAAAAAATGGGTCATCTAGAGGTGAATCAAGGGGTGGATGAGATAGAGAGAGTGGCAGGGGGCATTGAGGGCAAGGTGAGAATGAGAGCCAGGAGTCAGTGGGCAGTAGTACCTGGGCTCAGATGAGATTGAAGTGCCAGAAACAAAGTAATTGTGGAGAGAAAAGTTTTGGATCAGACCATGGTGTATATAAGGGCAGGTTTAGAGGTGAGAATAAGGGATAAGGACAGATTAATACATTAAGGAGGTGGTGAGAAGTACATCTCAGAGTATGGATATGGGAAATAAGAGAGGGCACCCAGGGGAAGTCAGTGCAGGAAGAGTGAGGTGTGTATATATATATATATATATATATATATATATATATATATATATATATTCCTGCTCACAACACACATCCAACCTTGCTTACCTGTATATGCTGGTTGGGGGGTTCTGGTAGTGCTCAGAAGCCGTGGGCCAGTAATGCTCAGGCTGACTGTGCCAGAAAAGCATGGTGCCAACTTAGTTCCTGGCAAGGTTATAATCCTAGAGGTCCAAAAAGCACATCCAGTGAGTAGCAACCAGATCCTAGTGGCGTCTAATACTAATGCAGTGGTCCATAAGGTATAATACTGAGGCAGGCAGAGGGCAGGGCGATTCTTATTCAGCAGGAAGCTGGCCTGTGATTGGCTGAAACTCACCTGTAAGGCCAGGTCTGTTGTATCTGCTTACCTGACTAAAGAGGGGGGGAGAGGGGGGGGGGGGGTCCTGTGTGTACATATACACAGGATGAGACATCACAGAGCGCCATGTGTTTATATATATACAAAAACACATTTAGAGCCCCATAATCAGTACAGTACAATATACAGTCTGTTTATACCCCACACAGACACACTTTGCACACGTATAAAACAAAACCTCTTCCCTGCCACAGAGGGTCCTCTACAGTATACCAAATTATTCTCTCTCCTCCTTTTATCTACCACCCCTCACTTTATTTGATCTTTTGCTAACAGGGGTGTAGGAATGAAATTAATTAGTGAGCCTACACCCCAAAAAGCTACATTTTATACAGGTTTACACTTCCCAATATGTGCTACGGATACTGAGCAATATTCTATTTCCATTACTACCCCTATTTTATATTGAATACAGTCACCAACCTAAGAGATCTCTCCATTGTGATGTTAGACCTCTGATAATCCTATATTATTCTATGGTGCTATATTATTATACATTAGTCCAGGGGTACTTAATTCTTTTTGGACTACTAAAAAGTTGAGCTTTGACAGATGACCTGAATACCTCAGAGGGTCTTTGCAGACCCCCTAATGGTTTTCATACCTGCAACATGCACTTATAAATCATACAATCAACTATAACAATGTTGTATTGCTTTTAATTAATTTTTTATAATTTTCTCAGTTATATACCACATAAATGCCTCTCCCAGACCCTGGGGACCTCTGCTCTGATCATAGAAATAACATAGAACTAGTGAGTAAATACTATTACCATCCCAGTTTCAAAGCTGTTAGAACCGCTTGTTCTAATTTTCCTTCCACTTCCTTAGTTCTCCTTTGCTAGTGAAGATCTCTGCTTACAAAACAGAGCATACAGCGCTCTATGTACACCACTACTGCATATTCTCAGCAATATATTTAACTAGTGAATTGCCCGTCAAAAAATGAAGGCAATAAAATTGTAAGGCAGGTAATGCTGTTTGGTCGAGACATTAATTTTGTTGGTGGTCCGAGATCCTTCTGCGCCCATTGCGAGCCTCACGTTGAGCAACTTCGGCGCTCATTGCGAGGATGTTCGTTGTAGTATTTGTTTTTCTGTTATGCGCTTTTGGTGTTATTGTTTGCTCGGCGGTGATGTTTTTTTTTTGCGCTTATTGCAAGGGTTTGTGTGCTATGAGCAGAGTAGGCGCAGTGAATCGCGCAGTGAATGGCTTTAGTGTTTATTGTGAGAGTGTATTTTTTTTTGTGTATATGTTTTTTTGTATGGTAATGAAATAATTACTAAATTAATAAATGAATATACTTTACCTATTTTGAAGTAATATAAGCAGGAAGCATTGTGTTGAAGAGCTGACAATCTGTTTTGATGTTCCTGCAGCATACATTGTAGGTTTGCACTGTTGTGGAGCTGATGGGTAAGCGTCAGCAATGTGTGCCGTGTGTAGTGTAAATAGGCTGCGTGCGCGAGGGGAAGCCGTTAGGGTAGATGTGTACTTCCGCATTGTGTAAGTTAGTGTTGTAAAATGGCGGCGAATGTGTGTGGTACGCGGCTGTGGATGATGTAGGGTCCTTGCTAATGGTATATCTTGTAGCTCGTACAGGTTTTTGGAAAATCTGTATGTGCTTGGTGGTGTTTTACATGTTTAGTGTCGTGTAGCCTCGTTTTCGTTTTTTTCGGCGGCCATTTTTTTTCTCGCTTAGGGGATTTTCGTGTGTGTAAACTCGGGAATTTGGAGTTAAATTGAGGTGTAACTTCACTTGCAGAGGTCCTGGGTGCCCCCCCTTGCTGTCGGTAAGGTTTTTATGTATTTTTTGTGTGTATTTATTGTGTTTTTAATGTTTTCAGGTGCGCACAATTCGGCCGTTAAGGTTGTATTATTGCAAAGTCGTAATGTTTTTTTTCGTAAGTCCTGCGTCTTGTATTTTTTGATGCTAAGTCTGTAAATTTTCTGTTCTTTGTCCTGCGGTTCGTATTTTTTTGTGTAAGTCCGTATATAGTGATTGCGTGTAAGATGTATTTTGGTAAAGTGTCGCTTATGTGGTTGTTTGTAACCGCGTGTGAGGCGCCGCAGAGCCTCCACCTCCGCAAATGTGGCCCCTCGCTTTGCGAGGGTCCGCATTTGCGGTCCGAAAGTCGTAGGGGATGAGCGCAAGGAGCGTCTTTGGCGCTCCTTGCCAGCAACTGCGGCGGGCTTGCTATGCGAGGCCACAAGTGTTACCAACAACCCGCATTGCTGACAACTATACATGTGATATGTATATTTAACTTGTGTTATAATATAAATTTCAATGAAATACATGTTAGCTACGGTAATTATTATTATATTTTTTATATATAATCCCCTTATATTATCTTTTATTATATTTATATTATAATTATTTTTATGTGACATTATAATTTATATGACAATGTAAAAATTTAAAAAAAAAATACGTCCTTTTATTTATTACCTTTTATATACAATTATGCTGAAGTAGAAGCTACCACTTTGGTTTCTGGTGAAGCACCTGTCTGCACAATGGGAATGTTGCAGCTAAAACTGCCCATACATTCAACAGAATTTCATTAGATTAAAAAGACACACTCTCCTGAGATAGTAACCGACATAATCAGTGGAAGGACGCAGTAAATAATAATTGCATGCACTTAAAATTCTAATGGTTGTATTTATTGATTTGCTTTTGAACAATATTTGCCCTTTATCTATGTTTAGCTATGGAAAAGATTATACTGTGTATAAATAAATATGGCAGTGCTCCTTTATTGCAGAATTGGGGCAGGGTTCGTGCTTTTGTTTTACATGCAACCAAGCGCTGTCCCAACATGTTTCCATTGCATACAAAATGAGTAGCAAGGAGGAGGGCAAAAATGGCTCATAAATGTACGGGGAAACAAGGCTATGAGAATGCTAAGTAGGCTGCAATGCTACAAACACCGGCACTGCGGTCCCTCCACTGTCTGTGAAGCTTAGTTAATTTAGCCGAGTGAGACTTAATCCAATGCAAAAGCGCCATGGGAGTGGGGGATCGATATAACACAGAAATTATACTGAAAATAAGGTATTTTATATTGCTGATTTGCTAGCTTAAGAATGTTCTGCTATTAATTGTAATACCTAACATCACTTTCCCTTTTATTATAAGTACAGTAGTGTGTGTTTATGTGCATTTACAGTGCTATGGATAGGACTTTAACCCCCTTGCGGGTCCTCTCTAGTACCCGTAGGCTTTTTGGCTCCATTTGCGGGTTACAAGCTTGAACGCCAGTGAATTTGTTGCAATTTAATAGCGTGATTGGAACATAACAGTTACAGGCTTGACAGATCAAAGGATTTGCGGGCGCGCAGTTCAAATTTCCACGCCCCGTAGCATTTTTTTCTCTGCCCTACCCCACAAGTCGTTGGCGTGGGGCCAATTTAATAGCCGTAAGTCTTGCGGGCTACGTTACGGGCTACGGATTTCAATGTTGAGGGCATTTAATAGGGCTGTTTTAATAGTGACTCTCAAACTACATTTATCTGGAATCTATCAATACCTGTGGGTGTCGGATAACTGAGAGTCTACTATAGGTATATATATATATTTAAATGTCTAAAAATAAGTTAAAAAACATATTTCCTGCACAGGTTTGTCAAAAATACAGTCATTGCACTGTACTCTGAGACACTGGTGCGGGGACATGCAATTGTAAACACAATGTATTCTCACTCTATTAATCCAAAAACCACTATATACATGGCTCCTTTTAAGCGTATGCTCACTGTATTAAACAGCTTTTAACATAGCACAGGATGGATTATGCCCAAACCAGGAAACCTACCAACAGACAGCACTGCTTCGATATTAATGGACCTCATCAGTGTGGGGCTGCTTCCTGGTTTGTGTGGGAGATTTTTGTAGAGAGTAGTTCACTACAACAATTATATATATATATATATATATTGTGGTTGTTTAGTCGTTCAGTTGTATCCAACCCTCTGTGATCCTACAGACCACAGCATGCCAGGCACATCTTGCTCCTGGTTGTGCTCATCCATAAGGTTTTCTTGGCAAATATACCAGAGTGGGTTGCCAGTTACTTCTCCAGCGGACAACATTTTTTCTGACATCTTTACTATGACTTTTCCATCTTGGGTGCCTCTACATGGTATAGCTTACAGCTTTATTGAGGTACACAAGCCCCTTCACCACAACAAGGTAGCGATCCAGAAGGGCATATGTATAAAAAAATATATATATATATACTTTCTTAGATTTCTAAGTCCGGTGTCTCCATACCTTACTGAGAAAACACAGTTCAAATACCCATCAGACCCAATATGAGAAAATAAACAGCCAGTACCACGACCTCTTGGATGCGTATGCACCCCTAGCCATCCAGACAAACACCTTCTTATGTCTCCGACCATTCATTAACTACCTAATAAATAACATGCATATATATAGAAATCTGCATACAAACGCCAATCCAATATGTTCAAGGGGGATCTAGACACACCATTTGGCCAAACAATAAAGTACACAATGTGATACTACTACAAGTCAGCCGATAGTTACCGTAATCTTGTATTTTTGAATAGTATGTGGATGGTGACACATACTTATTGGAGTCAAAATGTTAAATGCAATTACTGCACTTAAGACATCCTCTTAAGACATCCTAATCTTGGAACAGATAATGGATGGATACAAATGAACTGGAGGAGAGAGAGAGAGAGAGAGAGAAAGAGAGAGAGAGAAAGAGAGAGAGAGAGAGAGAGAGAGAGAGACATTTCCATGCAATAAAGCAAATTATTTGTATACTTAATTTCCAATGTCTGTAAAATAAATACAATATTATTTGTCAAGCAGCCTGATCAGTGATATTAGTATCCCTTAAAGTCTTTCCTCTTGTGTATATAATTATGTGAGATGAACAAAAATATCTAACTCTTAAAGGCTGTATATGCAGTGGCAGAGCTAGAGAATGGAAGGTCCTGGTGCAATACCCGTCCCCCCCCCCCCCCCCCACCCCCAAGGTGGGTTCTAAAAATGTGTTTGTGCTGGGCCACTGGTACCAATTTATTCAGTGCCCTCCCCAATATCTTGTCAAAAAACAGCACCCCTACCCTCTCCAAGACCCTTTCCCATTGACGCTCCCCGTCCCAAGTCCCCTTTCCATATCTGCCCATGGGGGCATTGTGGGTTGGACTGGGAGGGGGGAGAAAATAATTAAGTCCAAAACAAAATATTACACAGCTCTGGGCCCCATCCATAGGAGGGCCCTGGTACACTGCACCACTGATAGCTTTGCCCCTGTATATATGTTTATTTTTATATATATCCATAAATATATAATAAATATTGACAGCCATTTAACATAATACAAAATCTAACTATCTCTCTCCCAACTTTAATCTATGTGCTCTTCATAATGGGCAAAAAAATGGATAATGGACAAATATATTTTTACAAAGCAAAAGATAAATAACTACTTTTTTTCAGAATAAATGAAGAAAATAAGCCTTTGAATTTTTCACTTTTATATGCAATTGTGCTTTACTGTTCAATTTTCTTTACTATGCTGCTTCTTGTAGCTTTTACCTCAGGTTGGCAAGTTCTCACTTTGCCCCTTTATAGCATAGTTATTTAAAATATCACATATATATAGATAAAAAAAATGTTCACAGTGTTCCATTAATGATTTAAGGGCCATTGTGGTTGCTTTAACTGGATGTTTTAATAAATCTTTAATTTTTTGCAATAGTCCTAATGAAAGTATTGGCAGTTGTAGCTGCCACAGGCTGACTGTGCAGACAGAAACTTCCTCTCTCCCCAGCTCAGGAAGTAGATCATTACAAACTAAAATGGTAGATTGTGACAAAATTGCATATACAAGTAATAAACTAGAGGCTTATTATTCAAGAGGCCTATTTCAAGAAAGAATATTTTACATTTATGACCGCAGTGGCGCTTTAAGTGAAACACAAGCATTGTGCGTGAGGTAATATAGAACAATGTATGGCAGGATTACTGTGACACACCTTGAAGCAAAGGATTCTGGGACCTCCCATAGTCCTCTATTTCTATGACAATGAACGTCAATGCCTGACAGAAGAAAAAAACAAAGAAACTGAAACTAAATGAAGGGTTACATTTCCCCAAATGTGTAATGGGTTAATAGAGATTAGCGCTCACTATTATTTTACAGAATGAATGGAAATACAGAGATACTCAGTGTCATTATACAGAGATACTCAGTGTCATTATACAGAGATACTCAGTGTCATTATACAGAGATACTCAGTGTCATTATACAGAGATACTCAGTATCATTATAAAGGGCTACTCAGAAAGTCTGGGCCTTGTTTGTTTAAATTGTTTAAAGTTTCAGGGGGGATAAAAACACAATTAACATGTTTTCGAATCAGTTCTATGAGAATGTTTTAGGATAAACCTAAATTATCAGCCCATCCTTTGTTTGTAGAGATGGGAGAGAAGCACATAATATATATATATACATACATATATATATATACATAAACATATATATATATATATATATATCATTGATAGGCATTTACAAAATAACAATTCATCAATCAACTTTTCAGTGCATGATTATATATATATATATATATATATATATATATATATATATATATATATATACACAGTATGTCACAAACGTGAGTACACCCATCACATTTTTGTAAATATTTTATTATATCTTTTCATGTGACAACACTGAAGAAATGACCCTCTGCTACCTAAAGTAGTAAGTGTACAGCCTGTATAACAGTGTAAATAAACCCTATTGAGCATCTGTGGGGCATCCTCAAATTGAGGGTTAAGGCAGTGCCGGAAAATAATGGTGGCCACACAAAATATTGACACTTTGTGCCCAGTTTGGACATTTCCATTTAGGGGTGTACTCATTTTATGTTGCCAACGGTTTAGACATCAATGGCTGTGTGTTGAACTGTAGCTCCCCAGTGCCGACAGCACTCATGCAGGCCCAGACCAAACATATATACACATGTGTATATATGTTTTCTATAATATGTTTTGTTGATTCCTCCATATGCATTTACCTGATGACATTAATGGCTGTGTGTTGAGTTATTTTGAGGGGACAGCAAATTTACACTGTTATACATGCTGTACACTTACTACTTTACATTATAGCAGAGAGTCATTTCTTCAGGGTTGTCACATGAAAAGATATAATAAAATATATACAAAAATGTGAGGGGTGTACTCATAATGTGTGTGTATATATATATATATATATATATATATATATATATATATATATATATATATATATACAGATGATTGCCTATTGTTGCATTTGTTGTCATAAAACAAACTAGAATGGGAAGAAAGCTTGAAAAATCACCTTTTATAGAGAAAGATTTTACAAGAAACCACCAGTAACTATTTCACTGACACTGCTGCCTGAGACTGAGGAGTGAGCAGATTTACCCAATTTATATATATATATATTTATATATATATATATATATATATATATATATATATATATATATATATATATATATATATATATATATGTATATTAACTCTAAAAACGGCTCCACTGGTGTAAATGACAAAGAAAATGTTGCATTTATTTAAAACATGAGTGTATTAGACAATGGCTCTATAACACCCCTATTTTTCTGTGTAAACACAGGACTCATCCTATTATTCTGTAGATCCCCATATACCATCCATTGCTCTGTTTAACTACTCCATAAAATCTGCCCTATAACTCCTCCACTTAATGTCTACATATCTTGCCTATTTCTTTTTGTGACCCTCTAGAACTCTTATGGCACCATATAAGCCCTATTGGAAACCCTATACTGTTCCACGTAACCCTCTTTAAATCTTGTGTTATTGCTCCATATAACAATTATTAGCGCATAAAGTCTGATCACATGACTTCCCTATAACCCCTATAGCTCTAATTGCTTCCTATAGATCTGATCACTCCCTATAACTCCTATTTATAACCGGATAACTTCTCATAATTGGGATGGCAGTATCACCGTTTAGGGTCTGTGTGCCCTTTGTTTGTAGATAAACACAGTTTAACCCTGTATACCTCTAGGACTAGCACACACCCGCTCCACGCTCCTGTGTACTGTACACAACCACACTCAGACCCCCCCACACTCCTCTGTTTACTGTAAAGAGAGAGGTGGAGGGAGACAGGCCACAAATTGTGTAACTTCTGAGAAAGAGAGAACACAAAGAGCTACACGAAACACAAAGAGACTGCCAGCACTGTAATGTAATGACATAGGGAGAGGTGGGGTAGAAGGCCGTGTACAATGACATTGATATTGAGAGAGAATTCAATAGTAAAACACTGGTGATAAATATACCTTTAATGAAGACTAATGGCAATTATTTTTTACAGTCTACTAATATTAAGAATTATTGCTTATTTTATAATTGTTTAATTGCAAAAGCCTGATAAAGTACTGGTCCTTATCATCTGACAAATATGTGTCCCTATGAACTGTAACGTTGTCATCTTCTAATGAAGTAAAAATAAAATTAATATTGCAAGCAGGGGTGTGTTTCTACCCTGGCCTAGGGCAGCACATGGTCAGAGGGCCGCGGCTGATGCCAGCGCAGTACAACAACATATGTTTGTATATTCACAGAAGTGGCTTTATACAGTGATATTTATATATGTAATCATATTTAATGTTTTCTTCTGAAATAATATATATATATATATATACATATATATATATATATATGTATATATATATATAAACTAAGTCAGAGGTGCTCATCAGAGAACGAACCAACCTTAATAGGTTAGTTCTATAGCCATGATAAACCACTCTGAGAGCAACCTCTTTTAGCTCACTTGTGCCCTTCACAGGGAAAAATATCCTATAGTATATCAGTCTGGTCCCACTCAAAAGAGTGACCCAGCCCCGAAATACAAGGCAATTTTACCCTGAACAGGAGAAACAGCAAACTCCAGACGTGTTTCGGCCTTTATGGGCCTCGTCAGTGAGGTGCAGCTGAACTCCCTAAGGCACAGTGAGCAAGGAGTCCACGTCTGGAGTCCCTTATATATATATATATACCTATCTCTCTCTCTCTCTCTCTCTCTTTTTCTCTCTCTCTCTCTCTCTCTCTCTCTCTCTCTCTCTCTCTCTCTCTATATATATATATATATATATATATATATATATATCTATATATATATATATATATATATATATATATATATATATATATATATATATAGTGAGCAAAAGAGCGATAGAAGCCCTCCACTGTACAGTAGTACAGTAAATAAATAGTACATCTGTGTTCACATTTAAATGTCTAAAACAAGTTAAAAAAACAGTTTCCAGCTCAGAATTCCGAGAAAAACAGTTATTACACTGCATTCTGGGAAGCAGAGCTGGAACATGCAAATGTGCCCACTAATGCCTCGCTCTTCAATCCATAAACCATTTCAAACATGGCTTCCTTTAAGCTCATGCCCGCTGCATTACACAGCCTTTATGCAAAGCAAAGGTTGGATTATACAGAACTGAGAATCCTATCCACGTACAGCTGTTTCAAGCTTACTGGCTATGTTGTTTGCCACACAAAGGGAGCCTCTCCCCCTTCTACTTTACTGGCCTCGCATTGAGCGCCCTGCGCCATTGCGAGTTTCTTCCCCTGTCTACTTCCTCCCTTGTGTCTCCTTTCCCCCTCCCTTGCATCTCCTCCCCACTGTGTTTTACACCCCTCTCCCTCCCTTGTCTCTAACCCTCTTCCCTGTGTCTCTTTCCCTCCTGTGCCTCTTTCCCCCCTCTCCCTCCCATGCATCTCTTTCCTCTTCCCCTGTGTCTTTTTCCCCTTTCCGCTGTGTCACTTTCCCCTCTCT